>JBAIZL010000004.1:196995253-197142753 GCA_036971475.1 Prosapia bicincta
ATCACAAATTACAAGTTTTATTTCTTCAGCTTAATAAGGGTAAAATTGTAGGAACTAAAAGACGTTAAAATGAGTATTAACGAAAAATATTCAAGTGAAAGAATTCTCTTCGCGTTTAAACTTTTGATAGTAGGTCTGCATTGCTTACTTAGTGTTATAATATACCGAAATAAATTTCACATTATACAATTAGTTTTGCTTTCTTCTGTAGGCTATATGTCGATTTAAATTTATTATCTCACAAGGTTAATAACGAGATGTTTGTATTACATTGTTCACTTTATTATATAATAATGCTTTAATTGAAAACGAAAAGAAATTCTCACCGACTGTTCAATTGTACGATCTATTAGTGTCATTACAAAAGTATTTTGTGAGTTTAGTAATAGCTGATATCAAGTTAAGTAAAACTTTTTGAATTCGAAACTTTTTTAACTAATTGATTGGTCGTGAAAAATCAAAACGTGTAAATATAATGAGAATTTTTTTTATTAAAGGTACTAAACTGAAATTTACTATATAAATTATTGTCTTATTTTGTTCTTATTTTTTACTTAATGCCTACATTGATTTTTCCTATGAAGCAAAGACTTTAAAACTTATATTTATTTAGTAAATTTCCATCTTCCAGTATGACCCTGAAAAAAAATCTTCAAAATTTCTTCCATCAAATCATTTCAAATATGCTCTTGAATACAAATGCTCCATTCTCGGTTTGCGAGACACTGATTAAGGGTCGCGAAGTGGGTGTACTGCTTGAAGTATGCAATAAGTCTGTCTTACCCCAACTCCGAATCCCCACCCCTTTGTAATCCGAAAGTAAAACAATAAAGTGACACCATCTGCAGAGGGCTGTAGGGTGTAGTTTTCTTCATCACAATCAGGTTTGAGTTTCTGGAAAATCTCTTTAACATGTTAATAGTTTGGGCGCTCCCTAAATGAACATTTTGCAATAATCATTTCGCAAAACATACTGATTTTTGACAAAGTTTTCTAATTAATACTGATTCCAAAATCCTCAAATTTTGGGTTAAGCTTTTGTAAGCCCCTCAATATAACTTAGAACCACGTGCTAAAGAAGAATGGAAAACATTTTCTCATTTTTCTTTAAATTCCTGCGTTAAATTAATTCTGGAATGTCATGATTAAATCATCATTGATACACAAATTTTTGTTTTGTCATAGACTTCCTCAGTGTTTTCTCGAATTTATTAGACACCAATTTGATTTGTCGGTATCACATCCCCGACTCTAAGTTAGTAGGACACAATCATCTGGAAAAGGTCTTAGCGATTTTACCCAGAAACACCTTCAAGTAAAATTTTGCTGAATTTCGTGTTTAGGGATCGTGTCTGAAATAATAAATTCTTGAAGAACAGCCATATCATTACCAGAACTATAAACACATTTTACCTAGTAAAAACCAATTTGTAAAAGGTTACATCTGAATCATGGTAGGCTATTCTTGTCGTGGGACAGTAATAGTGAGAGGATGGCTTAATATTTGCTAAGTCTTAAAAAATGCTACACGGAGGTCTTTCGTAATAGCTAATTAGTGAGAGCTTTCTTACGTAATACGCACTAAAATAGTAATCAGTAATATACAATAGGAAATGAGAATTTTAAAAACAATTCACGTGTGAAAAATAAACAATATCTTCTGATCGGCAGTGCATAAACAAGTGGGCACAACTGAATATGGCGTATGCTACGTTTTGCCAGTCCTTCTCAATGTCTATATAAAAACACAAGGTAAATATAGATAAAAACATCGTAGGCAGAGAGAGCGCTTCCCGATCTAGATGAGAAGAAAGTCAAATCATCAGGTAGAGGGCCTACTATTTATATATTATCTCTTAGAGATCTGTTTTTTAATATTATTTTTAATATATATATATATATATATATATATATATATATATATATATATATATATATATTTATATTCTTACGAAAGGAAAAATTAATTAAATGCAGTTCTGTCTGTGATTCATTATGTTGACAATCAGGTAAACCACGTCAGATAGGCCTACTTTAATAAAGAAAGCGTAGTTTACCTTTTGGATGGTGAAATTTTTCGTTGTATGTTGATATAGGCAGAAAGATCCATTGGTGTATAGCTGAGTGAGCCAATTTAACTAAGGTAGAAAGGATAATAGTAAGATGAATTTATACAAATTATATCTGAATATCTTAATTTAAGAAATTGGATATATCTTATAAATTAAAAATTTTAAAACTGATTTGTTTGTTACTTAAAACAATAGGCCTATATTAAAAAACCTTTTTTTTAATGAACTCGATTATTATTATTTATCAATATATAAACATTTCTTAGAAACAATTAAACCAATATCTCTACTGCATTGTGGTATATTCATTTTTCTAAGTTTCTTCTTCTATTTTAAATATCCCCAGCTTTAACAACAAAGTAAAAGATAAAATAGTAAAATTTTATCGTCATTTTTACGTGGGAACCGAATTCTTGATAAAGTTCTCATTGAAATATCGCCACTCTGTAAATGCCAAGTACCGCATGGCATAAGTTAAAAGCAACAATAAACAAACAAGCCCACATAGCTATGTTAGCAAAGGCGGAATACGCCTATAACCTGCGTCTCTCCACTTGGATAAAATCAAGAATGTGACAACACTTTCAAAGAAGCCGACTTTTCTATTTAACTACTTAGGCTATTATAAACGAGTGCAATCGGTTATGTCTAAATACTTGTTACTTTACGTTGTCATGTCTGACACTAGTGTCGTCATGTTTAGTCAAAATAAGTATAAGGTTGACGTTTTAACTGTGAGTGATTTTAGGGAGGAAAATGTTGGAAATTCTTCTGAACTTGACATCTTTTTTTCTTCATTTTCTAATGTATGAACATAGTGTATAGTAACGAAAAATTACTTGTTTTTTACAAATAAATTATGAAAAATATTTGTTGTCAAAATTGTTGTTAGACTTATAACATTCGTATAGAACTATAAACTTCAGAATTGTTATAATGTGTAATTATAATTATACTATTAAGTTTGGGTTATGTTTTCAATAATAATGACATTTTTTTATACCTTTGACATTGTTTAAATATGACCTATAGATATTTAAGTCTTATATATGCTATACAATAGGCTATCCAAGAATAGTAGGTCCACCGTTAGGCTTAAAATACCTAGATAATAAGTTTCTTTATGGGTGTAGGCTACAAGTACAGAGAAATTCTATGATACTTCCACAGATAGAGAACTGTTTTTTTAACAAAAGGTTGAGTACACCTTCTCATTAAAAATATAAGATGTTAAAATCTTGATAATATTGGATATTCCTAACACAAATTTTAAAAAAACAATTTTTTTCCAAGAAACATATTTTACTTTACCTCTTACTGCGAGATTATTAGCCTACCTACTCGATAACGTAACATTGCAGGAATAGACTAGTAGCCCTACTACTAGAATTTCACTTGAAGACAATATAACAGTTATTTATATTTAAATATTTTGTTCATTGGTTGGTTTTTCAAGATATTAATTTGTTTTTTTGATAAGTATGACTGGGAGTAGATGGATTCAACTCGGCAAAATAATTGACTTATTTTGGTTTCTCTATTGTCTACCAAACTATATAGGTAGCCTACCATTACTAGTAACAATTTTCTTGTTTTGTGAACTTAGACGGAGTACATAGACTATCTATAGTCGACTTTAGAGAATAAAAACTGTTTATTTGTTAATCATATTTTTTCTTAACATTTAATTTAATTTGTAATATTATAATTGTTTATTAAATGAATAGCCAATTAATAATTAATAAGCAGGGTTGTATTAATCGTGAACAACCTGAACATTTTGTTAATTATTTAAATAAGTAATAAAATCCATATAATTCATTTTATAAAAAAATAAGTATTTATATTGAAACGATAAATTAAAATATTCTTTAAATCTGGTTTTACATATTTGATTTACCCTTCATACAAAATCAAAACAGCTAGAATTTTACAGTGTCCAATTGAAATTTAAAACCTTTTGAACGTTAAAGAGTCCTAAGATCTCATACCACCATATTTTTCAGCTTTTTACAGGAATTCATTTTTCTTTTATAATAATAGTTCCTATACTTAGTGGAAATTTTAATAAAAAGTCTTATTAGGCTCTAGATTAGATAATTACAAAAATTATGTAATAATAATGTATTTAATTACCTGGCTTTCGATTAGAGTCAGTAAAAGTTTTTTTAAAAATAATTTTCTGAAAATGAGAAGTAAAGTGAATAATGAAGCAGAAGAAATAAAATTCTTTACGCTTATAGTATCGAGAAAATTGGCCTACTCAAAGGATTGCTTTAGAGAAATGAGTAAATGTTTACTGGAATAATTGGCCTACTCAAAGGATTGCTTTAGAGAAATGAGTAAATGTTTACTGGAATAATTGGGCTACTCAAAGGATTGCTTTAGAGAAATGAGTAAACGTTTACTGGAATAATTGGCCTACTCAAAGGATTGCTTTAGAGAAATGAGTAAACGTTTACTGGAATAATTGGCCTACTCAAAGGATTGCTTTAGAGAAATGAGTAAACGTTTACTGGAATAAATGGCCTACTCAAAGGATTGCTTTAGAGAAATGAGTAAACGTTTACTGGAATAATTGGCCTACTCAAAGAATTGCTTTAGAGAAATGAGCAAACGTTTACTGGAATAATTGGCCTACTCAAAGGATTGCTTTAGAGAAATGAGTATACGTTTTCTGGAATAATTGGCCTACTCAATGGATTGCTTTAGAAAAATTAGTAAATGTTTACTGGAATAATTGGCCTACTCAATGGATTGCTTTAGAGAAATGAGTAAATGTTTACTGGAATATTTGGCCTACTCAAAGGATTGCTTTAGAGAAATGAGTAAGCGTTCACTGGAATAATTGGCCTACTCAAAGGATTGCTTTAGAGAAATGAGTAAACGTTTACTGGAATAATTGGCCTACTCAAAGGATTGCTTTAGAGAAATGAGTAAATGTTTACTGGAATAATTGGCAATTGATCTGTGAAAGTTGCAAAGATTGGGTAGCGATATAAAATGGTAGTAAAATAAGTTAGAAGCAGGATTTTTATAATGTATGGGAATATTGCGTAGATAATAATGGACGTCAGAAATCCATGGCAGTTTCTAATAAATGTTAAGGCAATAAACCCAAAATAATAATACAGCTGGAGTGATAACATTTAGTAAAGAAAAGTATATAACAACAATGATGAACGTTCTTTGAAAAGAGAAGAAATGTAATTAATTGCAGAGGGCAGTTGAAAATTACAAGAGTAGAGTACAAACATACATCGAATAGTAGAGAAATTCTTCAATATTTTAAGCTAGGAAGTTTATAAACCGTTCTTAAATTCATTTGGTTTTAGTTGCCTAACGTTTTTAAAATAACCAATTCAAGTATTAGCGAAACGTTTGGCCAAACAATCAGTGCAGTTATTGTCATACATTACAAATTAATTTTATAACAAAACTGTTATCTGTAACAAATCGTTTTATGATCTCAACAAATTATTTTGACAGAGTGAGATTCCAAACTATCTGAAATTAAATTCTAAGGTAGTGGTTCATTTATTATGTCCTTTTCACCATAATATGAAGGAAAACCTTCCTACTCCTGAGAACAATCTCCATAATACAGGCACAAGAATGGTATGGACAATCTAACACTAACTGGATATTACCGATTAGGCTATGGTATTATTTTAAGCATGTTTAGCAAAATGAACTTTTTAAAATTATGTCCACCCTGATAATTAAGAAATATTTTTTTACAGTTATTTTTATTATACCCAGATAGAGCAGGATAGTTTCATTATATTTCAGGGTAGCGGTTCAGCCAATATTTTCCCCTCTTTTCAGTAGCAGGAGACCACTATGTTCTCTCCTTATTCGTACCCAACCATTTCCTATTCCCTTCCTTCAACGTCTCCTGATCCACTTTCTTACAAAGAGATTTAACTAGTAGAAAGATCTTTACTTGAGTGCCAGTTAGGGAGTAAGTCTACTTGGGTATAATACCTCTTCTATATCTTGTACCCGGGGGTTTTATATTAATACCTAATCCTATCGATACAAACCCTTTCCATGCTTTATTTCCTACCCAATCCATTGTAGATCTATCGTACGAGTAGTCATACTGGCTGGCCGCTTGAAAATTTCAAATTTTTAATAAGGCTTATACGCAGAAACATACATTCATACATTTTTTTTACAGTTTGAGTATAAATTTCGTTATAAAACTACCATAGACTGTTAATTTGAAGAATAAATTGTGAGATTGAAACTTAACAGACACAAAACTACCCTTAACTACCCCCTCCTGTGACATACTTGTAAAGTGCATAACAGTGCAACGTCCGTGTTGGGAGGCTAAGTTTATTCTGAATCGATTCCAGGGGTTGCCCGGGCTGCGCTACAACAATTCATCACACCCCACGGAGTGGGGGTTGCAGTCCCTTAATGCACCCTGCTGCATAGTCCCACCCTTACATTAACTTGTGATATGGCTTTTATACACAACTTCCTTCAAATTCTCGGAATGGATCTGTTATAGAATGTAAAATATTTTTTATTTGTATACCGATGCGCTCTGTGTAATACGCAATTCATGATATGCCGTACAGAACTCTAAAGATCTATGTTTTATAGCATGATTTTTTAAAGGAAATGTTTTTTTTAAATTTTATAAGCTGTATCTTGAAGTCAAAGAGTTTCAGTTTACATTTTTTATGCCTTTTAATCAATTCTTATTTCATTTTTGGAAAACATCGTGTTTCCTTTGAGTCGCTAAAATTTTGATGTATTAGACACACTTATAAAATAAATCATTATTGTGAAAATAGAGAATAAAAAGTCACAAAACATCTTTAGTAGAAGAACTAAATATAATCTTTTTAGTAATAAAAGATATTTCGTAAAGTTGCCTTTACAGTATGGAACCGTTTGTATAAATGCGAATTTTGTAGTTTAGAATTAGTACGGAAAATAAGTCAATAAAACAAATAAGACAGTAACTACAAAATAGTAGTTATCATATGTTGTTCAATGTAAATATATTAGTAGCTGTGGTTGTAAATTTGGCAATGTCCAGATCCGCTTCTTACTTTATTTAAAATATTATAGGCTATGTTCAGTTTTTTAAATTAGGTTTCGATTGTTTAGCATCACTGAAGATGATGACATAGTCTCATTGAAACGCGTCTGATATTAAAGTTTTTATAATTGTGAGTCGTAGCATATATATTCTTTTGTTTATAACCTTTACTCTCAAGCCAGATGGAATATTGTTTAATAGCTGTAGTTGTCCTTCAAAGTGAAACAGGATGACCGTTTTATATATATAATTTACTATAAATATTTTACTATGCTGACTTATATAAATCTAAGCTTCCAGAATGGTATTAATTTTGTATGGACGATAGAAGAGGTAATTACTCAAGCCTTCAGGGTCTCTTACATGAAGTACAGCAGACCTACTCTTTATTGAAGTCATAAAAGAGTGAGCAATTTTGGAAGAATTACTAGGGATGGGACATTATAGCTTATTAGAACTGGGAGTAAGGGGAAATGATGGTCTGTGAAGACAGATTTGCTTGCATGGAGCTCATATACTCTTCTGGGTTCATAGAAAAATGCCTGCAAAACAACTTTAAAAAGTCTACTTTTATTCATTTAAATCCTGCCGCCATTAGTAACATTCAGACTAATAGAGGATAGCCTATATTGTAAGATCAATCCTCGAATTACTAGAAAAAACTATTAGTACGTAAAGGCCAGTGCAATAAGCAAGATTAGACAGCGTCCATGGTAGAAAATCCACAAAATGTGGGATAATATGTTTCACTATATCTTCACTAGAATAGACAAGATGAAAAACGAGAAGACTAGAAGACTGAATGAGCAGAGAAAAAATTATCAAATAAATAGAAGATAGGACGTTTATTTGATGAGTAGATTTACATGTAAAAGCGTATATTTCAGTATGGCTTCACTTAACTGGACACGATGAAAAACGAGAAAACTAGATGATTGAAAGAGCAGAGAAAAAATTATCAAATAAATAAAAGATAGGACGTTTATTAGATAAGTAGATTTACATGTAAAAACGTCGAACATGGGGATATCCGAAGAACTTGAGGAAAACGTCGAATTGCGGAAATCACTGAGTCCCAACAAGGAAAGAAAGCAATCGCTTTAGAAAAAAAATAGGGAGACAAAACTGACAACCATTTGAGTGGTCTGTTTTCAAGCTGAGAGATAAATGGGCATAAAAGTTGAGAAAGGCAACTGAATGAGAAGTTCTTATTCTTTTTGCTGCTTATGTTGGCTGCTGCAACACGGCGTCTTAGAGGAAGTCTTTCCTCAATGTACAATATGGGTCTTGGGGCTGATACACATGAATATTTTATGTCTCGAGAGAGACATAGATGTAGAACATTGCTGAGTGAAAGAAGGCGTCTGTATCAGGACGTCATGGAGGAGGCAATGAAGAATAGGGGATTATGGATGATTAGACGGAGAGTTCTGTTGGGTATAGAGACGTAGATGTAGAACATTGCTGAGTGAAAGAAGGGGTCTGTATCAGGACGTCATGGAGGAGGCAATGAAGAATAGGGGATTATGGATGATTAGACGGAGAGTTCTGTTGGGGATAGAGACGTAGATGTAGAACATTGCTGAGTGAAAGAAGGCGTTTGTATCAGGACGTCATGGAGGAGGCAATGAAGAATAGGGGATTATGAATGATTAGACGGAGAGTTCTGTTGGGGATAGAGACGTAGATGGGAAAATGGTTGAATAAATGAATAAGGTTCTAGGCTGTCGTGGCCATTTTTAGAAAGAATGATGGTGCAAAGGATGGCAGGTTTGAAACCTGGGCTGCTACATCAGTAAAAGCAAAATGTTTTTCAATATTCATTGAGTAGAGCTGGTATTAGACCTTCCCACATCTGCATGGCATTAATGATAAACGTCTGCCTTTCTTTGTAGTTTGATTTTCTTTTAAATTTATGCCAGAGGCGTATTCACATGCCATGGTATCATTGGGGCCATCTTCGTGTTGACATTCATGTTGCAGGCAATCGATTCGTGACTTTAGTTCAATTAATTTCAACACCTAATCGCAAACTCCTAAAGGTTATGTTAAGTGTTTCTTCATTGCAACGTAGGTCTATAAATGCAGGTAATTAGCTTTTAGCCCAAGAAATTACACCAGGTGTTTCTTATTAACGCCAATGTAACCAATAAACATTTTTCTCTTAATTGGTATACTGAATTTTTTTTTGTCAATCGTATTTAGGAAAACTAAATCTCACTAAATTATAATAAAACTGACTTTGCCTTCGATTCCCTGTCAAAAATGTCTCTAAATTTAGATACTTCAAAACACATTTTTCGCAATTCTCCACCTAAATTACCGTTTTAAGGTAAATAAATACTAATGCATTGAAATTGGATTACATAATTATGGGTCTAAATGAAATGAATAACGATCTCACTGCCTACCGCGAAGGCCATAAACATTCTAAAAGCGGGCCGTCCCCCGGTCTAAGGCGTTCCCGATGCAGCCGCAGTGGACTAGTTATGTGTCGGCCTTGTCAGGGACTAGGTGGTTACTGCACAATACACGAAATGCATATGACTTATGGCTGCGTTATGAATAACGGCTGATGTAACATATGACGTATAAGCGATAGTGTCTTGTCTGCCGACGGGTTTATTTTCAATTAACATATGTTTTAAATAATTTGTGAAAAATTAACTTGTTCTAACTTATACAGCCTACATTATATTACTCATATTGTATAATAATATAACTTGAAAATTATATATATATATATATATATATATATATATATATATAAACACACACACACACACACACACACACACACACATATATATATATATATATATATATATATATATATATATATATATATGTTTTAAAACAACATAGGTTATTCAAATACAAGAATATTTATTAATTTATATCCAAAGCTTTTCGTCGGTAAACAGTACCAGCATCATCAGGAATGAAAATTTGGTACAGATGATGTTGGTACTGTTCACCGACGAAAAGCTTTGGATATAAATTATTAAATATTCTTGTATTTGAATAACCTATGTTGTTTAAAATTATTAAACAAGAAAACGTATTTTATATTTATTTATATATATATTTTATTTAAAAATTATATAAAATTACCTTTACACGCACCCTCGAGGTCGTGCCTATACACACTCGAGCGCTTGCACGCACGCGCGCGCGCGCGCGCACACACACACACACACACACACACACACACACACACACACACACATAGAAAATTTCAAAGAACCTTCTTAAACAAAAAGGGATTTCAAATAATAGTCCTATATTTAATTTATATAAGTTTTTAGACTATATAAATTTTAAAAAAAATCTTAGGTAAAAAAAGAATTAATAAACGATAAAGTTAGGAAAATATACATACATACATTATATATATATATATATATATATATATATATATATATATATATATATATATATATATATATATACATATATACATATATACATATACATACAGTGAATGTATAAATTATTTTTTAATTTAAGAATTACAGCTACAGCCTATTCCCCCTTCGATAACGTATTATCGGCACATGATAAGTTCCCATTCGGCGTGATTAAACCTTGCCATTAAGTGCCAACATGGAGAGTATCAAAGACCTAAGAAAACAGTTTCCCTAGAGCGGGCATTTCTCAGGTTACACGGAACGAGTTGTATCCAATTTATTGCCAGCCGAGTCTTGCCGTTGGATGTGTTAACAGTTTTCTAATGTGGTGCAACACGCACGTTGCGAATAACATATTGCTCGTACATTGCGCGACAAAACTCAGAAATAATGCATGTGTGGCTCTTAAGTGTATTTCGTTACTAATTGCATAGTCATGACTGCGGTGTGCGCGCACGTGCGTGCGTAATCTACTTGGAAAAGTAAATATTTTCAAATATATTGCCCAGTGCTTGTTATACGTTTTTATTTGCAACATTTCCCTAACCGAAAAATATCCATCCTCACAAATGTAACCAAAAACGGTGGGGAATGTGTAGCTTATAATAATTAATCCAATGAGTAACAACAAAGTATACTCATCAGTTGACGAGTAGGGCCTATGTAAGATTCAGATAGTTGGGTTACATGAAAAGATACAACAAAACAGATTTCCCAAGACGTAAATCACGTCATTGCAGAACTAGATGAAAGTCAGGAAAGAGGTGGTTTGGTGACGTAAACCACGTCATTGCAATACCAGAGGAAAGTTAAGAAAGAGGTGGTTTGGTGACAACCACGTCATTGCAACATCGGAGAAAGTCAAGAAAGAGGTGGTTTGGTAACGTAAACCACGTCATTGCCGAACCAGAGGAAGGTCGACAAAAGAGGTAGTTTGATGACGTAAATCACGTCATTGCAGAACCTCAGAAAAGTAAAGAAAGAGGTGGTTTGGTAACGTAAACCACGTCATTGCCGAACCAGAGGAAGGTCGACAAAAGAGGTAGTTTGATGACGTAAATCACGTCATTGCAGAACCACAGAAAAGTAAAGAAAGAGGTGGTTTGGTAACTTAAACCACGTCATTGCAGAACCAGAGAAAAGTCGACAAAAGAGGTAGTTTGGAGACATAAACCCCGTCATTGCAGAACCAGATGAAAGTCAAGAAAGAGGTTGTTTGGTGACGTAAGCCACGTCATTGCAGAACCAGAGGAAAGTCAAGAAAGAGGTGGTTTGGTGACCGGTCAATAAGATGATGTCATGTCTCCATAAGAACGGAGTAGAAAGATACACAAAGGACCGGAGCTGACTGGGGAGGCTGAACACTTTGTGAAAATCCCCTGGGGAGTCTGGTGGCGCATCGGAAAATATAATACGTTGAAATTAAGTATGTAAAGATTATCAAAGTTAACTTGAATTTTAAAAATCTTGACCAAATAACACGACTTCATTATCTACGTAGTTTCAGAATCTTACAAATCCAACCTGGTTTTTATTTCTTTTTCTGGTAAATCGTACTTTTCTGTTTAAACTCATTTCCGATAATTTTTATATTTTGTTCCTCGGCTTTCTTTCGAATCCACATATGTTTCATTGCCTCAATCATTCACGCATTGTTACATTTCTGCGTCCAATCAAATCGGTTGAACTATCCGCTATTCCCTTTGGCGAATCCAGTGATTTAAATTTTACAAAATTTATTTTACTTTGTCTTTTAACCAATCATAACCTGAACGCATTCGTGGCGTAAAATTGTTATCTTGATGTAGCCTGACATTACTAAGACATTTTACATTGACAAATTTCCCATAGTTTTATTTGCTGAAACGTATATACTTTTTCAGATCGCATACAGCCCATGTAATTCATTTTAGTTTTACTAGAAGATTAACACTTGAAATGCTATCTTATTTGTTTTACTAACTAAACAACGTTGGCCAGCCAATAATATATATTGAGCATTGCTTATCAGATCTGTATCAAATTGCAATTTTTTTTCTATTCTCAATAGCCTTATATTGTTTCCTATTGTATTGTCTTTTTTATTTTTATTTTAATACACAATAGCCTGCGTGCGCGCTCGGATGCGAGTGTGTGTGTGTGTGTGTCTGTGTGTGTGTAATATCATTGATTCAGTTACAATTTGAGATTCCAAATGTTCGTATTAAAAATTTAGGTGAAATAAAATCGTTGCAACATTTGGAATAATTTAGTTGAGGCCTTTTATAACATTATGATGTGGTGTAAAAATTCCAGGATATTCTAACGAAGAGGGTAGACACCAGTATTTGTGTCACGTAGAGACAAAGTCCATTTCAAATAACCGACTTTTTTTAAAAGAGACCATGGTTCTCTCCTGTGACTGCTGTTCTCACTTAATTATCGATTACCATAATTTTTCAATATCCTATAAGTTATGCAACTGGCATATTACCTACCTACCAATGATCCCGAAAGGGAGTACGTTTTCTAGAGATGATCTGATATTCTCATTTGTCGACAAAGCCACCTTCCCGACTAAGAGAGATTCAGTTTTCTTCTTTAATCCTGGATATAAATAACCATATAGCCACAAAACTGTGAGAAAATATAAATATGGTTTTTATTATATTAAATATAATTTAAAATGAAATTTTAAACATAAGTAATCATTATCTAACTATTTTTCCTATTTTGAGTAGATAAAATATAACCTTCTCATCTATTTAGTGATTTTTTATCTCTATAGTAGTTTTAGTTACTATAGCTTACTGTGGAGTATTCGAAGTTGTTATTATATTGAGTATTTAATTCTATATATAAATGTAGGATAAAGAGTAATTTTAGTAAAAATTTACGTGCTTTGCATAAGCACGCTACTGGCTGTGAGTTAACACTTGAATGCAGTTTTACTAAATTAGCATTAATGAAAGAGATAACAATCAGATTAGAATGAAAGATAAGGCCAATTTAAATATATTACGGAGTTTTGTTGCTCGTTAAACATACATGCAAAGAAAACTGCGTATTAGTTTATGTAAAATTTAGAAATTAAAAAAATTACGCTATGCTTGGGTTTTATTATGTGTAGGTAATTGTAGGTTGTAACTGGTTTAGCTCTTAAAAATGAATTTTCTGAGAATTATTTAAAGCTTAAAATTCGTAGTTGATTTTTGGTTACCGAAGAAAGTGACCTTTTGATAGAATCTTTAGAAACTGCATAAAAAGAAATATTCCTACTTTACCATTTCTGCTTCCTTCCATTAAAAATAATTAAATAATATTCTACACCATACAGAAATATTTAAAAACAATACTAATTCTTATTATTCTCAATCGATTCTAACATTCTATCGACTCATAAAAGGATCGATATAAAAACTAACAATCTGTCGAGAACCCGTCCACAGAGACAATAGCCAGGATAGTTCTTATGTAGTTGTGTCCTGCGACGTTCTGAGAAACACAAACAGGAATTCCGCCAACAATAGCTGAGTACAGGCAGACAGTTGTGTTCATGTACGATTCGTTCCGTTCTGTCGTTTAAATTATAGACCTACTGAGATTGTTTTTGTATGGGTTCATGTTGAGACTGTTGCAAAAAAACTTTATTGCTATTAGCGCTAGGATAAAGTGCGTCGTTCTTTACGTTGGAAAAAATGTTAATAATTGAGTTATTTTAAAAAATAAGTAGTAGGATGAAGAACCACAATTAGTTAAAAATTTGATAGCTTCAGGTTTACTTTAATCAAACAGAAATTTAACAAAACTTCATCTAGTGACGTCACACGGAAGTCTATACTACAAAATCCTAGAGACCTTCATTTCAGCTCAGGAACGGTTACACTTCATACTCCAGTAAAGGGCCAGTGCGTTGTTATAGGTAAATTTTCAATATTAGCAGTGGTTGGTCTTCATCTTTTTAACAGATATTCGCAGGCAACAGATAAAACCTAAACTCAGACCATCCATTGAGGAAATACAGATATTGTAATTAGTCGCTTAAAATTAACATAATTCCTTCAAATTATTTTATAACCGAAAAGTTATGGAAATTAATGAGATTAGCGATTATAAAAAAAATATGGTAATAATGGAACAGATATCTGTAAGAATATCCAGTAATGTTAAGGTTCTGTCAAAATTTCTATATCTTTATCACAACATCAACGGTTCTTTATCACAACCTTAACCTTATTGTTTGTGAATTTTGAGTGTGGATTTTATTCGAGAAAACACATAGGGCCTACTTCACTCGATAGCAATAATTTTAGAAAAAGACATGTAGGCTGATAAAGCTAAGCGAGAAGGGTAATGGAACAAATACGGAACCTTTCTCAAGTAAAACCCCGAAATTAATTCTTAATCTATTGTTCGATTTAACATAAGGAGATGGATTTTACCCTTAACCAGCTCTTAATGAAGAAATCATGCAATAATACTCTCAAGAACCATAATTTCGCAATGATCTTGATATTATTTTTCAGACCTTATAATTCTATAGGTAGTTACGCAGTCCTGAATTTTCAAAAAGAGCCAAAACGTTTGGAAAAGTCTAAAGAAGAACTGAAAGAACGAAATTAAAGTAATAACTAATTATAGAAGGGTAGAAAGGGTTTTAGATTCAAAATAAATCACTAAAACATAGGTAATAACAATTTAAAAATAACATATACGCAGATACCTCCAACGTTCATAGACTATTTAGTTAATTAGAGCTTAGCTAGTGAGAACTATTCACAAAGGTAAAAGTCAAAATAGTGAACTCAAAATCTCACGAAAAATTAGTTTTTAATAACCCAACACACAACTAATCAAGACAAACATCGTCGCCGAAACTAGTTTGTTGGTGTTTGTTAATTAAATTTTTTTTTTGAGATTTTGAGTTCACTATTTTAACTTTTACCTTTGTTCATGTTACAGACTACATGATAAAAATACGTTTTTTACGAATCGGAAACGAAAAAATAAATAAAGGCGAAAAAGAATAACTGAAGTAGATGTCATAAAGCGAGCTAGCTTCAAAAACGTCACAGTAAAGGATAATGACACTAAAAACACTGATGAAAATTATAGATACAATAATTCTACAATTGTGTGGAGAGGAAACAGGTTAACGCATGAAGGAATGAAACTACCGAAAAAAATCGAAGAGGCTTAAAACGAACATTTATTCATAGAATAATGAGATTTACGAGTGAAAAAAATGTGATGACGACCCAATGTGACAAATATGAAATCGGTCGAAAATTTCGAAACATAACTAATAACAAAAAATACAAATCCTGAAGTGATGAAAATATTTGTTTTGGCTAATATTATTATTGGTTAGCCTAATTTAATGGTTTGAGTAATAGTATGATTTGCGATAATATCGCTGAAAACCAATTTGACAGAGATAGTAGCCAATCGAAGCCCTTGCTAAACAATTTTTCCAAATTTCAATCTCCTGTAAACGGCTGCGAATAAAACTTTATAGCCTGTAACTTAGTATTGTTTATTTATTAACAAAAGAAACTAAACATTTCTGTTTAGGGGTTTAAATAAGGTTTTAAGTCGTTTTCACGTAAAAGTATATCATATTGGATACATATTGTCTTACATCCGCTATTAATTTTTTTCACTAATGTTTTCACTACAAAAAAATTACTATTTGATAACATTTATAGATATACTCCCTAATATTATAGATATTTAAACTATTTTATGAACATTAATGCAATTACCTTTGAAAAGATCCTTTTAAATGACTATAAATTAATTTAAAATTCGAATAACTAAATTTGTAATTACTAAACAATCGTCAAATAACCCTGAATGTCTGGTCAGCTGTTGGGATAGCGTGCATACAATTTACACTGCCTCCCAGATTTATTTCCCCACACTGCTTCTCCTTCTTTCTTTACTTGTTACGTTTATGAAAGATTTATTTAGCATTGGAGTTGGAAATACTTTATGACGCGGTTTTTAACATAATTACGTCCCGCAGCTACCACATAAAGCACGTTGATTAATTACCTGTACATAGCACCTATTGCTAGTGCTAGACTATTTAAACACGAAAACCCAAGAAATAAACAGACTCTTGTACACAGGGGTGAATTAATAGCTCTGTGGTATTTGAAAAACGACTTTGATCATTTAGCGCACGTGTTAGAGTTTTACTAAGACGACAGAAATAGTGAAAATAAATGCAACAGTAAATAGTTTTTAATATAGGCATATATTTAAAAAACTCTCTAGCCGGAAAAGGTTTTGTCAAAACACTTTCATAACTCCTAAATTGATTTAATGATTTTACAATCTTAGAGAAAAACTGCCATTTCGCTATGAATATTAATAAACTAACCTGCATTATTATGCAACATAACAGTATGATTCAGAACATTTATTCCATTTACGCAAGGCGTTTTCACAAACTATGCGAAGTACGTTTTAAAGGATTTTCTTGGTACAATTAATTATTCGATGGAATCTGTAATTCACAGAAGAATCGGAAAGCTAAATCTCTCTGATAAATTGCGTTTTCGGAAAACATTATAGGCTTTAACATTAAGATTAACTTCTAATTAACCTTGAAAACTTTCGATAGCCTAGGCACTTGTATTCGGGTAGGTCTGGACTAAAATATAATGGTTTGATATGTTTAGAAACTACATTAATTTGTTCTTTTGTTCCAAAGAGAAATTAGGCAAACTAAGAAAAAAAAAGTTACTGTTGCATAAAGCTATGGGTAACTCCATATTGTAGGTTTACTATAGGTATGAATAATTTAATTAGGTAAACTTGCCCCTTTTTTAACGCCAGTTTGGAAATATTGCTAGAAGCTGGCTTGAGGCTGTTTTGTGAACAATGCTCTTTAGAGTATATTATTATATTTTTTTAAGTGTTTCCTTGTGGGGTTTCGAATAATAATAAATTAAATTGGGCAAGTAATCCGCTTACAGTTTAAAAATATTTAGAATTTAGAATCTATTAAACATTTGTCAAATGTTTGGTGACTACACTAAAAACATCAAAACTATGAGAGACCTTCGATAAGTTACAAATATTTTGGTAAGATTATTAAGATTTTCTGTCGATATTCTTATTTTGTTTTTATATATTTTTTACAAAACAGACAATTTTTTAATATTAATTAAATGATTCAGATAGATAAAAAATAATGATAGACTTCACGAAAGGTATATACTGAAAGAGTGTATTCAAAATCTCACTAAGCACTAGTTTATTCGCACAGATTATCATAGCTATTGGGTTTTAGCCAATTATTGTTGAAGGTAACATCGTCGCCGAAACTAGTTTGTTCGAGTAAATTAGTGTTTTAATGAGATTTTGAGTAGACTACACTCTTTTAGTATTTGCCTATGGTTAATTGTAGCCTACTCACTAACTAGCTATAATTAACAAGATACCTATGAGTATATAATGATACATTTATTTATTTATATAATTATTACTATAATAATAAAGTAGTAACGGTAAAGTAGTTATATATTCAGTGGTTTTACTTGCATAATAGATTTAAGAACTTTAGTTTCATTAATTTGTAGAAATAATAATTTATATAAACAAATTATCCATATGAAAAATATAATTTATATTAAGTAAATAAATTCACGATTTGTTTTTTTACAGAATGAAATTTTGAAATTGTAAATATAAAAGAATCAATTCGAATTCAGTAGGAACTTTATAAATATTTGAGTCATACATTTATATAGGAAACAATTAATTCATTATACGGTTCACATAGAGCCTACTTAATTATGAAACGTAATCAATTACTAAGAACTCCATTAGTAATTTGTATTTGATTATTCAATATCCTAATAATATCAACTTCCCATTTAAATATATGTTTGATCACCCAGTTAGTTAGCTTTATCATTACGTAAAGGCTAAACAATTAGGTATTATATCATAATCTCTCTTTTTGATCACATAAAAATTACCCAATTAGCTTTTAGATCACGTAAAAATTATCCACCGAAATGTTTGATCCCATAAAAGCTACTCAATTAGCTTCAAAAATCACATAAAAGTTATCCAATTTACTCTTTGATCACATAAAAGTTACCCAACTAGCTTTTAGATCACGTAAAAATTATCCACCGAAATGTTTGATCCCATAAAAGCTACTCAATTAGCTTCAAAAATCACAAAAAGTTATCCAATTTACTCTTTGATCACATAAAAGTTACCCAATTAGCTTTTAGATCATGTTAAAATTATCCACCGAAATGTTTGATCCCATAAAAGCTACTCAATTAGCTTCAAAAATCACATAAAAGTTATCCAATTTACTCTTTGATCGCATAAATGTTATGCAATTTGCTACTAAAATTACATAGAATCTATCTTATTAAATGTTTGATCACATAACATCTACTCAGCTTTATATCACAAAACAGTTATCTAATTAAATATTTGATCAGGTAAAATTTATCTAATTAACGGTTTGATCACATAAAAGCTACGCAATTTGCTACTAAAATCACATAGAATCTATCTAATTAAATGTTTGATTACATAAAATTTACACATTTAGCTTTATATCACATAACAGTTATCTAATTAAAAGTTTGATCACATAAAATTTATACAGTTAGCTTTATATCACAAAAGAGTTCTAAGCTTTATATCACAAAAGAGTTATCTAATTAACTGTTTGATCACATGAAGGTTACGCAATTACCTTTTAGATAATAGGTTTCGAAATAACTGTTTTATCATATAAAAATTACGCGATAAACTAATAAAATCACATAAACGTTATTCAATTCATAGTTTGATCACGTAAAGTTTACTCGGTTATCTTTTGTATCACATAAAAGTTATCCATTTAACTATTTGAGCACATTAGTTTACTTAATTAACATTTTGATTACCTGCTCCATGGATAAGCTAATATGAACATGCCTTTGATAAAACGAGCTGGAAATACGGAAGCTTCATTATTGTTACTTAAAATCCAAAGGTGACCTATTACTCTTCCATTGGTGATGTATAAGGACTATACAAGTCACTAGTCAAGTTGGTGATTGTAGTGGACGTACATTATGTTATCCTCGTGAATATAAAACCGTCTCTAATACATTTTACCAATTGTTTCTGCTCGTACATTAAGTAAGAGTGTTAAACACATTGGCTGTCTATGATTATCCAAGGTTTTACCCTCCTACGCTAACAAGACTTGCGGTTTGATTACTCGATGAGAAACTATCGGTCGTACAACTAATCGAATACGTAATCTTGCAGCAGGCGGGTAACTAATAATCTTCATTTACAATTAACACATTTTAATAACAATTCCTTATGATTATCATAGTACAAGGTTATAAACTACTGTAACTGTCTCCATCTATGTTTCTGTTAGTGAGAGCTTCTAAATGTTGGTATTAGTTATGTGCCTACTGTTTTAGTTGAAATATTTATTCTGTCAAGACCGACTGTATAGGTATTGTACGTGGGAAAATATTCGGCTTGCCCTTGATATTCACGAGAATCTCTTCATATTTTAGCTTAAATTAAGCGATAGCACACACATGATTTCTTATATATAACAGCTGATTTTATGTTATAGATTATGTTCTAGATCAGCTGTTGTAACACGCAGGCTATTGTTAACTTTATTGACAGTTCATTATTAAGTTAAAATGTTAGTTTTATAATTACTTTTTGATACTTAATAATTATATATTTGTGATTCCATTTTCACGTGAGCTACTAGTTTCTACTAAAACAATTGTAAATAATTCTATCTATATTTGTAAAAATCTTGCCTATAGTAGCACTTACATATATTTGTTGAAACTCAAGAAATTATTTTAGTAGATAATAAATACCTTTATTACTTTGTATTTTGATTAAAATTACTATAATAAATTCAATATAGGTCTAATGATAATAAGATATATTTTTATTCCAATTTTTTAAATGTATTTGCTTTTTTGGGTATGGCACTTTTTAAGAACAGATTTCAATTCATTCGTTAAATAAAATTTTTATTTAGTTAATTTTTCAGCATCTAAGAAACTTTTCATCAAATACATTATTTTATTATTCAATAAATACATTAAATACGTTCTATTAAGAACATTTTCAAAAAAAGAATTTATTTTTGTAGGCCAGTCCCACTGACTAGTTTCATGGAAAAGAGCATTTTTTCTTGTAAAATACGTAAAAATAAATAATATAAATTATGTGGTCTATAGAATTTAAAAGATGTAAAAAAATAAATTTTTCGTAATACAAAAAATTCAAATTTTCCTTCCCTTGAAATATACATTATTTACAAAATAATTTTATGGGTAACCTATAATTTTCGTCAGTTTATTACTTTCAGTCAGGCTAAAGAAATAGTCATTTCTGTCGGTAAGTTCTTTCGATTAATATGTTTTTTTTTTATTGTTTTCTTTCAGTTTTAAAAATTATGCCGAAAAAATACAACTTACAAACGTAATAAAAGAGGGAACTGTAGCAAATGGCTAAATAAATAATTTAATGATAGTACAACATAAATAAATGAAACCTCTATACCCCAAATGACTTTTTTCTGTTATTTAAAACCTTATGTACATTTCGATTGAGTAGCAATCATCCTCAGAGATAATTTACAATAAAAATACATTTTTATTGTATTTTAGATTATTTAGAATATTTTTATTGTAAATTACCTCTGAGGATGATTGCTATGCAATCGAAATGTACATAAGGTTTTAAATAAAAGAAAAAAGTCATTTGTGGTATAGAGGTTTCATTTATTTATGTTAAATATTACGTCACAGTTTTTTATACAGTTATAATAATAGTACAATTTTATAAGACGAATCTTTAGATGACCACACGCCTCGCCACTGAGACAGTCTGCCCTACCAAAATCTTTCTGCTCAATTCTATCTTTCTGTGTTGATGTCAAAATTCAAATATATAAATTATATATATATAAATTATATATGTATATATATATATATATATATATATATATATATATATCGATTATGGAGATAAGCGAGCCCAGAAGGCCTAAAGTAATTCATCTATGGTTTCAGGGCCTTGTAGGCTACATTGTATTCTACGGTTTGCTTTAGTATCTGGTGTTAGGTATGCGCCTTAGTTTACAGCTTTTTTACGATATTATTTACATTATAATTGTAAAAGAGTTTGTACTTTAAACAGTTATTTAACAAAGAATTCGAATTTTTGTTTTGTCAATAGGTAGGGCTAAATCAATAGGTAAATAAATAATATCTGAGCTCAATAAGTAGGTGATTAAGAAATTAAGAATTTAATTATCCGTCGATCAACCGTAAGTAACTTATAAAACTAAGAAAAAAAATTGTCGAAAAATAATTTATTGCAATTATGAGTGCGTGTAGTTTGCCGCTCTGAACTCTGGATCTAACTCAGCTTGACGACAAGGCTGAAGGACGTATCATTGCTGTTGGGCGTTACAATGCCAGACAAATACCTTCGCGTCCAAAGAAAGCAAATACAGTACTTCTATCTTTATCGCTTTACCTAAATTGACACGTATCTACAAGACTTCAATTTAAAGGGCAAGACGGTAAAGTTAACCTCTACACTTAATTCCCTATAATAGAAAACACGAACACTTCCTTCAACCAAAGTACAATCGTTACCATAATTTTCTAAAGCTCCGTGCACACAGTCTCCCATTCACGAAGAAGGCGTTCGATGCAACCGCTTTTTTAAATGCTCTAAGCAACAATTGCATAATCTGGCGGAGAAAATTGCAATGATTAATTTAATAGGTTAGAAAACAGAAAGATTTCGATCTTGATAAAACTTCCTCGCCATCTTACCTTGTATGGAAATAATTGTAGATACGTACTGTTATTATTAATTTTGCAAGCAAACTTATGCTGCGAGTAAAGTAGATGTTTTCTATTAAATTTATGTGTTAATGATAGAGCTGGTTTATAGTATCGCTTAGTGTCCTCGTTTTGCCGCATTTCGCAGAATAAATGGCGGATGTGACACTATTAGGCGAGTATTTCACATCGGGCAATTCAGTGGTGGAGATAATTTTAGTTGAACAAAGCATCTCTCACTAACATAACTTTGACATTTCATTCAAATAACCGTTAAGTTAGATATAGTTTTTGATATGTTATTAGTATTTGTGATGTAAGAGGTTAGGTTAAGATGAATGCCGAGAAGAGATTTTAACGTTTTGTTAAGAATCCACAAGAATTTACTCGATACTTGATTGAATAGAAGGGTAATAAGGATATCCCTATGCTTAGAGATAAGGAGGAGATGGGGTAATAATTACCTTGCAAATATATTATAAATGAGGCTATTACGGGAGTGACATAGTACCTACACATCTTCTTCTGGTGCTTATTCAAAACTCAAATCTACAAGCAAAATATATTAGTAGGCCTGCTTCCGTTATGGCTAAGTTGCGTTCCAAGAGATGAGTGGTTTTATCATAAGAACTTTCTATGCGTAACCAAACATTTTTCACTTTTACTTTGAAATATCGACGGGATCGATCTTATAGAAATAAGGTTTTAGCACATGAACTTGATCCAAAAGCTGCGGGATATGTAGTAGGCAAATATCCCAAGCAGATACACTCATGACATTGGTTGGCGATCACAACTAATTTATTTTAATGACAAAAAAGACTTAGTCTGTGTATCAAATGTCACCTATTGTTTCGCTTCTAATGTTTCTAGGATGCCTTCGATGTTTTTATAATGATATTTCATTAGCAATACAAACAGGGTTAGAAGAGCGTTTGCTACATTCCCAAAACTACTTTGTTTCGCCAAAGCTACTTTGCAAGTGCTTGCGGTCTTTACTTTCAGGTCTCGCTGAATATGTTTAAGAAGAAATCAGCAACTATTGCTTCGTGAGAAACACAAGTGCTTCAATTTGTTTTGGTATTGTTATTGGTGGTTTTGTCGAGAGCAGCTACATTTTCTTCAAATCTCGTTTAGAAAGTTTGCATCATTCCTAAATTATTTCTTTGCTATAATTTCACGAAAATCTATTTTTGTACTGCCCCGTTCAAAATTTAGGTCTTTAGTAACTTAACTTCATAATGCTGGATAATTTGTTCAAAAACAAACGCGTTTTGGCGTAGCTCTAAATTCCAACTCGTTTAAAATAGCTATATAATTAAGAAAATTTAATTGTTGAACTCATTCTACTTGTTATTACGCAATTTATTTGTCAGATTGATACAAAGAATAGCAGGTCTTATTTGTTTCAAGTTGTCTAATAACTAGTGCATAATTCAATACGCATTATAGCATTGAATTTATACTGTCGTCTATTTTAAACATATAATTTTCTAATTTTTATGATTATTTAAATGCGTTATATAGGCCTGTTATTTTTATAATAAACCTGGTTGTGATTCCTATCGTTGGCAAAAGATAGATCGATAATGCCTGATATTAAAATTTTTATATTAGTTTTTTGT
This sequence comes from Prosapia bicincta, assembly GCA_036971475.1. Taxonomy (NCBI): domain Eukaryota; kingdom Metazoa; phylum Arthropoda; class Insecta; order Hemiptera; family Cercopidae; genus Prosapia; species Prosapia bicincta. Next base: position 197,019,278 of record JBAIZL010000004.1, read on the forward strand.
TTAACGATTATAGATATAGTAGACCTAATTAAAATGAGAAACGTTTGGAGATAATATAAATAAATATTACAATTTTAAATTTATGATGTTAAATAATGATTATTAAACATATTGTATTTAAGTTAAGTAATGGCAAACTATACAGTTGTAGTACGTATCCGCATATAAGTATACAACTAATAAATAAATATAGGTTACTTTGTCAACAAAAGAGCATGAATTTTTTAGTTGTTAGACAGTTTCGTTATTTTTTCATTAATCCGTTGAGATTCTTTTCATAATGAACGTTTTTCGTTTTAAAAGTGTTTTGTTTTTTTTACTAAAGGCGTGGAAAGCAAAATGTGGGCCTTTAAAGCACTTGGCCTGTAGAAAACTATTTTTATAGTTTACTATTTTCTCAAAAGCGAGGAAATGTTTACACTTGTTGAATTTTATTTTCTAAGACTGTCGGCGGAACGTTAACGGTTATATTAAACTAATTAACAACTTGCCGAGCTTTTAATTCAAGTAAGTTAATGAAAAAAGTACTTTGACAAAACTTTTTCACACCGACGTCGTTTATTAGTTTAAGATAACGGTTTACAATTATATACAATCACATTTTCTTTGGCATTCCCTTACTAAGATGTATTTCAATATTTATTTCAGAACAGGTTATTAGGTCTAACTAAATATGTTAAGTTACTTAAAATTATGTAGGTATGTATGAAATGTAACTCGCTAATAGAACATAATTGTTCTCTTTTAATATTTAATAAGCAGGCAATAATTTTATTAAATTTTATTTCCTGTATTTTATTACTCTACTCACTTTTAAAACAGTTATGCTGTGTGAAATGAATTTCAATTATTTTCGTTCGTCATAAGAATAAATAAATTGCCAAAAAAATTAATTAAAATTTTAAATTTGGTTTTACAGATATAAAGAATTTAGACCTTTATATAACAAAGTAGGCAATGTATTTGAAATATTTGTTTACTGTTAATAAAACTGAACTGAAGACAGTGTGAAACTAAAACCTGTAAAATCATTTAAAAAAAAACGTATAAATTTTATTGTATTAAATCATAGTAAAAGTTTATATTGAGTATACAATATATTGAGTTACTATGTATTGAGTTCACAATACATTGTACACGTTAAATGATTCTTAATTAGCACAGAAGGTTGGAAACAATAAATTTTAGTTTATTAAAACAGTTAATTGCTATTAGAAAAACATCCCAAGTTTAAAACAAGTAAGAACCCCTGATCCAAGTCTGAAACTACTGCCAATTAAATACAGTGTTTTTAAAATTGAAATATTGAGTTTTAGCGCACAGCAAGTATAAAAAGGAATAAAAGCGATAAATAAGTGGAGGATTTATAACAGTCTGTATTTCTGATTAGGAAACAAGTAATATAAATATGAAATCGGAATTAAACAAGCCTTACAAGCTGATAAAATCAATGGCTGGGAAAAATAATTAATTTTCAGAGTTATGGCGACAGGTCTGAATAATGGCCGGTAGATAGCAGCACAGCACTTGAGGGAGGTCATATACAATACAGAAATTATGGCGGTGCGCTAAGGTATTTCATGTGTGCGCGCATTGATCCGGATTTGCGCAATTTTCTCAATTGGGGGAGGGGAGGGAGAGCAATCATCCCAAGACGTCTATTTATTTGATTTTAGAGGGCAAACAATTTCAGATATTTTTCATAATAAGATGGTAGATAGACCTATAAATTGGTTGCTTCTTGCTAAAAATGTACACAAAATATGAGCCTGTATATTCAGTTTTGCATTTGAATGATTTTTAAGCTAATAGTAAAAAAAAATCTTTTAATTCCGCATATCCAATATTGCGTATTTTTATTCAGTATAATCATTAAACTATTACAATTTTAAGGCAATATTTATATATACTTACGCTCTAATCCATGCCTATATAGTTATATCTAAGCTACATATACAATCCCGCAGTAAAAATTGTATATCACAACTAGTCTGTTTCATATAGTTTTTATTTGCAAATCGAGAAAATTACTTGACTCTTCCTGTAGTTATCAGTTAAATATGCTTTAAATAGACTACAAGACTAATGATTCTTTCAGAACTTAACATTTCCGCCCACAAACTTCATAATTACTTGCTCTAACTGCGCGCATGTGCATAGATTTGTTACCTAGAAAATAATATAATTAGAACATCAGTAAAAGTGACGTATTCATGGTCAAATCAAAGTCAGATGAATATTGATGCCATGAATAAATTTAAATAAATTATAGTAGCAAGTACATTATTTCGTTAAAAACAAAAGTTTAACAATATTTTCAGCCCATCAAAATAAATTTAATTTAAAGGAATACAATTTATAATCATTCACTTTCATGATTTGATATAAATATAACATTTAAAAATTTTACATCTATTATTTATGAAATATTTTGTTGATTGTAATCAACTAAATGTAAATAAAATTAAAACCCAATTTTGGTTTTATCATGTCTTAGAATGAAGTTTTCTTTTTCTAAAAACATTCGTGGACTGTCTTTGTGAGATAGACACTCGAGACTTTATAATATAGTAGCTTTTGTCTTCTTATTATAGGCTGATTGGATTTTGTTGTTTGTGTTATGCCATTCAATTTGTTTATTGTGTTAGTTTTTTATTTTAAAAATGTGAATTTACGTGTTGTTTTAAAAATAGTAGCCTATAATAAATAAGATCCCACCTTCTGAAGATGATTGGAATCGTGGAATACTGTAAGATAAATTTAAAGCTGTTTCAAATGTGATTGTCTACAATATGCCACAGTTATCCAAATGTAGTAATGGGTCACAGTTATCCAAATATCTATAATGGGTCACAGTTATCTAAATGTCTATAATGGGTCACATTTATCCAAATGTCTATAATGGGTCACAATATTCCAAATATTTAATAATTAATCTAATACTGACAATAATTTTATATAAAGGTATAGCCTATTATTTTTTTCCACATGTTATGACTAAAGAACACCTCTCCGTTTTATAACTTAACTATCTAATCTATAAGGTTTTAACAGAGAATATATTATAGACTAAACTGTAAACCAAATAGTTAGTCTCTCTGTAATTATATATGCATCAGTGCATGCATTAAATACCGTATTTGGATGACCTGTGCGCGAAATTATCACTCTGTAAACATGCAGCAATTGTCACATCGTAACATAACACATAAACTGTTACAAATTGCCGTCCGTGGACGTTAACATAGGATGCTGCTACGTTTGCATGCAGTTTAATTTCGCGTAATTGAATTAAATACTGCTGCAACAACGGTTAAACCTTGGTTTGGAGAATTTAATTAAGTAAATTAAATATTTTGTCGTGTTTACTTTTTTTCATTAAAAAATATACAACAGTGTATTAAGAATAAAATATATACTGTCAATCTGTTGTGCTGTAAATCTTTATTAGGGCTGTAACATTTTACATAGGCTATGTATATCCTATATATATATATATATATATATATATATATATATATATATATATATATATATATATATATATATATATATATATGTTTTAAATTATTGAACAAGAAAACGTATTATATATATATATATAATAATATATAATAATGCATGATTGTATTTTGAATTCCTGCTTGATGTTGGTACTCTTTACCAACAAAAAGCTTTGAATATAAATTAATAAATATTCTTGTATTTGAATAACCTATGTTGTTTTAGATTATTAAACAAGAAAACATATGTTATACACACACACACACATATTTTTTTTTCTACGTAGACTTCACAGTCGTTTTGTGGTAATTACAAAATTTAGCTAAAAGGTAAAATAAAAATAAAATATAATCATCATCTACATTAATCACATCTTTATGTTTAGAATGACCTTGAAATGAAGTAAAGCAATGCGTACGGGTATTTTTCACCTACGTAAAATTCGGTTACAATTTCATGCTATAGAATTTACCTTTATTCTATAGGCCTATTATAGGTCTATAGGTCTATATTGAAATAAGATTAGGCATAAATAATATTTCGTAAGAACGTATAATGTTATTCTAATGGTCCATTAACCATTTAATACCTTAGTAATAATGTCGCCGTTATCATACATCCGACTGGAGGTATACTATCGGAGTAGTCAAATCTTCAAATAAATTTACAATTAATTGTTTTGTACTCAACACAGTACATGGTTAATCCTGCTCATTGGAAACGGATTTTAGTTTACCTTTGGGTGGAAGTGGCACGAGCGCGATTTAGAATTGACATGAAAGGGTAGAAGTTAGGAGTTAGAATCTTAGTTTTGAGGTAATGTAATTTTGAACAGCTAATTTTGAAGTGAACCCCTTCTAGGTTGAACACCTGTTTGTTTACTCTGTAATGTGTAACTATCAGGGATTTAGGCTAATATTTTGGTGAATTTTACCAATAAAATTTCAGAAATATTTTAGTTGTTTTCTATTTTGTAAAGTTTTCCAAACTAACACCACGCTTTAGCCAATGTAACTGGTCTGACATATAGGACCCATTAGTGTACATATGGGGTTTTCACTGCCAGGGTAGAGGCTATTCACGGGGTACAGAGTCGAGTTTAATTCAAGACCTAGATAGACTATCCTTCTTACTGTGACAGTGGTCTTGTAACATAAATGCAGCCTTTGGTAAATTTAGAGAGGGGATATCTCCAATATCCATGTTCTATATTTGTTTTCCAATTCCTCAACATGGAGTAAGGGATGTAATTTAAGTTTTTAGTATGAATATGACCTTTCTAACTTCTTCCCAAAACTGTGATCTTCTTCTTTTTTTTCGAGATTTACATTATATACTTTTTTGAAGTGGACTTCACATTCCTAACAGAAATTTTGACGAGTAGGTAGCTGTGATGATAACACAGCTTCTGAAAAACTTCCCTAAAAACTTCACGCGTCGGACCTATCTCTGATCCCCTGTGCCACGAGACCGTTGCTTGCTTCCGGAAGTTAACTGGTCACGACTTCTTGCCTGTTCATCGTCTCCGACCTGACATCCTAACTACCGCAAGGCCTTTAGATATATTACCCGTATTCCAATGCCAGGACCTTGCCGAGAAGAGAAAAACTGCCACAAGAGGTACTCAAGAATAATGTTTCGTCATATTGTACTAGTCAGCGCGGCACAGAATAGCAGAAATACCGAGAGTGGGTGTCGACTAAGAAGTAAAAAAGTATGTAATTAATTCATGGATCACAATAATAGAGGTATCTTGGTTTATGTTAATGGGAATTGTTATGAGAGGTCAAAAATGTTAGACACAATCAAGATTCCAAAATGCTAGGCCTAAACTATTAAGGTTCAACACCCTAAATGGGAAATTATAATTGCCATACATATGTTACATAAAAAAGAGATTTTTTATATTTTGATTTTAAGATTTAAAAAAATGAAATAAATATTTGTTAATACGTCTTATTATCCAATTTCGCTTGTGCATGAAGAAAGAATAGGATATTTTGAGTTATGAGCACCTGAGAGTATGAGCTAATAGAAGGAATTGAAAAAGAAAATGATTCAAGATAAAATTTAGAAAATATTGAAATATTATAACAAATTGAGTATATATTCAAGTATACTGCAATTTTAGGTTTAATATACACTCTTTTCTCTCTACCTTCCCCTATCGAGAGTATATCTAAGCATAAACCCTTCTCCCCAAACACTGTTACACATTCTTTTACTGTTTGAACCGTGAATTACTGCCCCAAAGCAGGGGAAGCATCAGTCCGAATTAAGTTTTCAAAATGCTTTTTTAACATTACCAAGAGTACTGTACTGTACTAAATTACATTACGTTGTATACAAAACAAACTATAAGCTGTAGCATTCCTACATTTGTTCGTAAAACCTTCAAACACGTTTCCTTAATATGTTATTAGGCCCTATTTTGTATAACAATATTTTAAAAATCCCTCCATTTGAAATCTTGACGAAGGAGTATGGCCAAAGTTAACGACAGAAAAATGGATCCTAGACAAATATGATAAATACACTAGCCCATTAATGAAGTCGACGACAGCCAAGGTATATAGATTCTCACAGTTAAAATATTTGTTTCTTATATTACATTCCTTCTACGTTGAAGTCATCAAGTAAAGTATGCATAACTTTCTAGTGCTTTATAATTTAGCAATAAGTCTTTATAACAGATGGTAGATGTAATTGTATTAATTTTGTAAACATTTTTCATATAAAAAACGTGGAATTCGTCGTCCTTAACTGTTTTTGTAATAATTTAATTTATTATTTTAACTCTATGATTTCATTTCATAAATCTATAAAAACCTGAAGTTTTATTTCATCATTTTCAATATAATAGTTTATGCCAAAATATTTGTTCATGTTGGGTTACACTGAATAAAATAGTCAGATCGGCGATTGACTAGATAAATGTCCTAGTTCTTTTTCTATTCTTTTTCCTGTTTTTTATTTAACTAAAGTTTTTTTTTCAAAATACTTTTATATTGTGAGCTATAATGAAGCTATCTGTAAGTGGAAAAAGATTGTAGTTGATTATGGATATTTTAAGTTGAATTATATTAAATAGCGGTGAAGTAAATTACCGTGGTAAAAGGTCTTAAATGATTCACATACAACAAAATAACTTTAGACCGTTATTAAATAGTGAACATTGTTCTACTGGAAATAACTCTTAGCCTACATTTAAAGTTTTTAAATTTACTGACAGAAAATGTACGTTGTACAATACGCTATATTTGTTTAAGTCTTTCTCATATAGCCTACAAGAATATAACTTATTGGTTTAAACAAGTTGAACAAAATGTGTCCTAAAATGATTTTGAAGAAAAAATAGGTTTTATGAATATATACAGATAGTATATTAAACACATAAATATATTCCATAATATACTTTTTATTTAATAATTAGTGTATAGAAAATAAATATCGGACGTGTGATTATGAAAGAAACTATGTGAGGGAGTTGCTGTATTCAGTTACCTGTTGTATTAAGGAACATTCAGTTTTTTGCCGTTGCACAAAGGAAGTCCTTGAAGTGTTCAGTCATTTCGGCCCCTTTATAAAAAAACTAAAAACCCTTCGCCAATATTCCCCGTCACACAATAGATTCTTTATTGTTCTACTTTAGGGTTGGAAGGTGTGCCTAATAGCAGCGTTTAAAAAGTTTAAGGTCATCGTGATTTTTTTTACAAGGGTTGCTATTTTTGTTTTCTTGTTTGGTGATGTTTGGGGAAATACTACCCTTTTGTGGTCAATTAGAGGGTGAAACGCCAGTAGAGTTGTTCAGTGATTGAAAGAAGGTTGCTTGGTTGTCTGTGTTCTGTTACTTTGAAATGTGGAGAACTTTATCCTACAGTTTACATATTGCAGTAATTTGCTTCATTGAGTAAGTTGAAATTACAAAATTCGTTATCGCTCTTAAGAAGTAAGATGAATGGTTTAAAACTTCCATTTACCTGATATTAGTTTTAGTCACTCAGTTACACGCTCGCGCGCTTGCGCGCACGCACACACAAACACACATAAGGTGTTTCGAAATTTTGTTGTTGTAATTCAATTTATAAAGTCATAAACAATAATTTTATAATATGATCTAGTTGCAAAAGGTTAAATAATCATGAAATAACACACAGAAGTTTTGTAAAATATTTGCTTTGTAGGCCTACATCACGACTAAGGCAAAACACACTGTTCTTTAATACAGTCTAAATGTGTATTAAATTAGTTGTATTAACGATAACACAAAATTTAACCCATTAAAAGCTAGTTGTATTCAGTAAACGTATATTCTAAAAATAACAACATGACCATTGTATTTACATTTGAACAGTAGGCCTATGTTGTTTAAGTAAGTGCTAAAGTTGTTACTTAATCTAAAAGTAATTTATTTGAGGCCAACATTAGCCTATATTATATTACACTGTCCCTCGATGTTGGAACCAGTGAATAGGTTATTTCGCTCAAATCGCCGTTCAAGATAGTGAAAAATTCAATTTTTTTATTTGTTTCTTATATCATAATGTCGTACAGTAGTGGTATAATGTCGTATCAGTGATTTCATTTACTTTCCTATAACTTACTGTAATTCTCAAACCTGTAATTAGTGGTGATTTATAATCTTTTAAAATGACAAGATTTTGATGACATTTCTCTTCAGTCTACTTTAGCAGTAAACCATGTCAATACAGTAGGTTAAAATTACAAAATTTGAAACAATTAAATATATATTTAGCGAAATCAGCATAAATTCATCTTGAAAACAACTTAAAGCAACTGTGGCGTAAATGTTTATATTAATTAAAACAACCTCTCACCACAAATTCAACAAATTTTATTTTAACCTTATGTTCATTTCGACTACAAAGTAATCATCTTCAGAGGTATTTTTACAAATAACTGTTATTTGTATATATATTCATGTGTCCAACCTAAAAAAGAAGAGAAGAAACAAACACATTCTCAAATCTATTACAACGCTGAACAATGCATTCAGGGATTCCTGTTGTAGTTAAAAAAATTAAATCGTAATTTAAATACAATTTTAAGAATGCCTTTCTGTTTTCCAACTTTGTTGTTTCTTAATCATTGCAAAATTCTACCCAATTGAAATTCCAATCAATAATTACTTTACAATGTTCTTTCTTGTAAATATTCGCTTAACATAGACTAAGGACATAAAGTATACTAGTCAGAATTTTGGAAGAATATTTGAATTGACAATGGTTACACATTAACAATAGAAATGAATGTGAATTTTACGTATAATACAATATAATGACTATTTACTAAAATACAGTTATAGAATGTTTTTACTACCTTTTTGTCTTTAATTATTTTTAGTTTTATTATTATCTGTTTTAATACAATTTTATTTTAGTTTTAGAATTATTTTCAATAAATTTTTTCTAACCAATTATATTATTTAATGAAAATATAGTGCCTTTGATTTCTAAGAGACATTACTTTTGTTTAAAGCAGATTCGTGGTTAAACATACTTTACATGCTTCTTAGTTTTAGTGTGTTGGTGTTTTCTTTAAGTCATTAGGCTATTCTCGCATTTATTACATTATATTAAAATTTTGGTAAGTTGTAGTAATATTCTTTGTCCCCAGTTTGTCTAAATATGTCCTCTTTATTCATATTTTCGGGATACGGCGATACACTTGACTTAATTTCACGCTTTACAACTACGGGATACTTACGCTGTGTATCAGTAGACTTACAGTTGTATTAGCCTATTGACGTAGGCCTATATTTTGTATAAATGGCGTCACTAACCTGTTTCTGTCACTAACAGATCCAATCTGTTTTTTGTTTTAATGATTTGACGATCGGGAGTGCTTCACGATTACCGAAATGAATATTTTCTGGAATTCCAGAATATAAACGTTTGGTTTGAATCATTTATTTTTTTAACATAAGCTTTTTCCTCTGGCTTGTGGGTTTCCGTGTGGACCTAGACTACAATTTTTTTATTAAGTCTGTTCAACTTGTCTACATTATTTACTGAACACTTTTGTGTTTGTTTTATAAATAGTTTGTACATCTATAAGAAATATTGATAAGCTTGTACTTTTCAAAATATCTTACATTTCCTACAAATTTGTTCAACTCCATTATTCTATTGGTCCAGTTGTTTGGTATTACACTTTTGTGTTTGTTTTATAAATAGTTTGTACATCTATAAGAAATATTGATAAGCTTGTACTTTTCAAAATATCTTATATTTCCTACAAATTTGTTCAACTCCATTATTCTATTGGTCCAGTTGTTTGGTATTTTCCCTCACTGGTATAGATGAAAATTTCAATCAGTTTCGAAATTCACCAGGCTTAACCAAGTTAGAGTTCCGTGTGATATTGCTTTATGGTTAACATAGACTTCAAACCTTGTCTTTTTCATCTCACATGACGCGTCATATACCTGACTTTTCTCTGTACCTACATAGTTGTACTTGTTTTCTACCTGGACCTTATTGAATACGGCGCTGTACATTTTTTTGTAGTAGGCTATTTCTCCGCTATAAATTAGGCTATTTTTTCTATCATTTTTTGAAACTATATATTAATTGTTTCTAAATAGACAGAGAATTAAAAAGACATTTTTTATTGTAATAAGGCTTTTTAATAACATGTGGTTCTATGTTAAATATAAATGGCCTAATTAATAAGAATCCCTATATCCCATCAGAAAATGTGTACCAAATTGACATACGGTAAAATCTGATTGAGATGAACAAGATAGAGGGACTAGTTGTTAGGAATTGAGAGAACATTATTTGAAGTTATAAAATGGAGACGAAAATCATGTTAAAAAACGTAGCGTAAAACACATTTGAAATTCAACACCAATCAAGATGTGATTAAAATCTTGTCAGTTTAGCTACAAGTAGAAAACTAGATTATTTAGAGAACCCGCCTCGGGTTATGTTTTCACAAATTGTACCATGTCATTATAAACAGTTAGAGGCAGGTGTTCGAAAATTGCAAAATGTTTAAACGCGATCTTGAAATATTAAACGGAGCAGTGCCCAGTAGCAACATAGGACGTTGCCCGTCAAAGGTGACAGGTGTCAAAGGAGGAGTTCGTTCTGAAGCACTTGATAATACTATGCAATTATCGGCCACGCAGTTTGTCGGATTAGGCCTATTAATAGGCGTGCAGATTAGGATCGATGATAATGCGCGACCTTCGCAAGTCGCTTGCTTAGCTGTTTTGTCGGATATAATTGCTAGCTCGTCTAAAAAGGTAATACAAAGTATCAAAATGTTTTGATTATATTATTCTATACAAAGTTAAATTTTGGTTTGTAGAGGCATACTTATAAATCGTATATGTTACTTAACCTAATACTTATATTGACACACACACGCGCGCACGCGCACGCACACGCACACGCACACGCACACGTACACGCACACAAACACGCACACACACACACACACACACACAGACTCACACGAGCTCAAACACATGCGCGCGCGCGCACACATATACACTCGCGCGCTCACACGCACGCACGCGTACACACGCACGCACGCGCACGCACGCACGCGCACGCACGCACGCACGCGCGCACGCACACGCACACACGCGCGCACGCGCTCTCTCTCTCTCTCTCTCACACACACACACGCGCGCGCGCTCAAACACACACACACACACACACACACACATATAAACCTTGTAATTGTTTTCAAATTGCCGTTTAAGTAACAAAGTTCACTTACAATAATCTCCATTAAATTTTTAAGTTGTGCACTCATGATAGGTAAAGAAATAAAATAAAAAAACAACATTTACTGTAGCAAACTGCAAAGCTAAATACGAGACTAAATATAAAAGGGAAGTTTATTAATTTACAGGCTACTAGAACTTGTAGGTAAGGCTGTGCGAGTGGTGTATGGAGATGTAGGCTAATATGTTATACAGTATTAAGAAGATCGCATATTCCTTGGTTTGGCAATGAAGACAAATCATAGCCAGCATGGACAGTGTCATCGCTAAATTGGATTTCACTTAGTCTTAATACCGATGTTGGGTTCTAGTCCTACAACTGGGTATCCAGACACTAAAAGTATGGCTTCAGGTAGGCCTAAGAGAAATTAATTTAAAAAATGGAATTAAAATATAAGGCAAACAAAAACTAATGGTTTATTTGTAGAATATAATTTACAGTCTATTTTTAAGTTTAAATAAAAATACGTTAGGCATTGTCCATACTCAGATTTCATATCATTCTTTCTTTAGGTTTTTTATATAGTCTATTAGGCGTACTCCGAGTTATAAATCAATTAATTGACTTTAAATACTTCTAAATAGGCTACTTGAACCAATTATTTGTTTGGATTGTGCAAACATGGCCTACTTTAAATAATAGAGTTCCTTCTAATAATAAAACCATTCCAAAGACAATTTATCCAAAATCTCGTCTACTTTTTGAACTTTCATGAGGGTGTCAAGATCAAGTTGTTCTGACAACTTCTTTGGACATCTTTGGACAAAACTTCCTCTTTAGACGTTTCGATAAATTCATATTTTTCTTCTTATATTAATTTTATAGTTATTTCCTTCCTTTTTTTAAATCCGTAAGTTCTTCCACTTAACGACTTATTTTAAATTTAATTAGAAATAGAGCATTATGTTTGTTATCCTCTAAGAGGAAGTGTTTATGTAATCTCATCAACAGGCTCTCTATATTATGGTTCAAAATCTTTGTTTCTTTAGAGTCACATGGAAACATATTAATTAGGTTTGCCTTTCTGAAAATCTATTTGAAATGTCAACAATTCCAAATTTAAGTTTTAAAATGTCTGTAGCTGGTTACTGTATTCAGTTCTAAATTCTAAATAAAACCATATTTATTTGTTTCATTTGTTGATAAAGCTCACATGTCCTAATTAATAAGCTGTGAGTTATTGTCTGTACCCCTACTATCTGTATTAATAGGCTGTCTAATATGTATTTATAACCTTATTCAAGCTGGGTTAATTCACATTGGATTTACAAATTCTTTTAACTACTGAATTTAATTATCTTTTACCTAATTTTCAGTGTAGTGGATGACCTTGCTTAAAATCACAAGGGCAGTAAATTCCCTTCCAATGCTTTATTTTAATTATATCCCAATGTTTCAAACGGAAATCGTGGTTTTCGTTTTAGACCGAATGCAGCTTGCAACACAAGTTCTCTTGACTATAAATCCTAGGTAATTAAAACTGTTGTTTATTGCAGAATGTTGTCGGTGTGTAATAAAACAATAAAAGCTTGGTAATAAGTTGCCTAGAATTCCAGCCAAGGCTGCGACGTGACCGCGTTCTCGCTAACTGACCTACGACAATTTCTGCTGTAAATTTAAAGTTTTGTGTTTTGTTTTGAAATGTATTTTACTACGACCCGTGTGTGTGTGTAATAGTCGAAACGTGGATTGGAAGTAAACTGTAAAAGATTGTAGGCCAACATTTCAAATACTTACAGTTAGGTTTATGCCAGTCAAAAATCGAATTAAATTTTATATAATTGCAAATGTGAAATCTATTCACTGTAATAGGACCTTTACATTTAGTTTCCCCCATCCCAGGGATTCTAAAAGTAAGTGAAAAATAAAATAATATTTTATAGAAGAATAATTTAATCAGGGAAAAGAAAGCAATTTAAACTCAAAAGAATAAATGATTTTATTTTATTTACTGTACCTCAACCTTATTCAAGCTGGGTTAATTCACATTGGATTTACAAATTCTTTTAACTACTGAATTTAATTATCTTTTACCTAATTTTCAGTGTAGTGGATGACCTTGCTTAAAATCACAAGGGCAGTAAATTCCCTTCCAATGCTTTATTTTAATTATATCCCAATGTTTCAAACGGAAATCGTGGTTTTCGTTTTAGACCGAATGCAGCTTGCAACACAAGTTCTCTTGACTATAAATCCTAGGTAATTAAAACTGTTGTTTATTGCAGAATGTTGTCGGTGTGTAATAAAACAATAAAAGCTTGGTAATAAGTTGCCTAGAATTCCAGCCAAGGCTGCGACGTGACCGCGTTCTCGCTAACTGACCTACGACAATTTCTGCTGTAAATTTAAAGTTTTGTGTTTTGTTTTGAAATGTATTTTACTACGACCCGTGTGTGTGTGTAATAGTCGAAACGTGGATTGGAAGTAAACTGTAAAAGATTGTAGGCCAACATTTCAAATACTTACAGTTAGGTTTATGCCAGTCAAAAATCGAATTAAATTTTATATAATTGCAAATGTGAAATCTATTCACTGTAATAGGACCTTTACATTTAGTTTCCCCCATCCCAGGGATTCTAAAAGTAAGTGAAAAATAAAATAATATTTTATAGAAGAATAATTTAATCAGGGAAAAGAAAGCAATTTAAACTCAAAAGAATAAATGATTTTATTTTATTTACTGTACCTCATGCCTTTAACAATTAAGGATTTTAAGAAATTAGAGTTTACTCTGTAGGCTATTTATTTAACTTTTAGGACAGAAGTGAACAAAATAAGTTCTATATATTAGTCTGATAAAATAGATTTTAATTAATTGTATAATTAAATCCATTAAATTTTAGTGAAATTACTAATTAGGCCTATACAGCTAAATAAATTCGTCCATATCATAGATTTCAAGTAGGCCTATTTATAATTATTAATTTTACTCTAAGCAAAAGACCAGAAATATAGTAGGGTAATAAAAGGTTTTTTTTCTACATCCAGCATTTTCGAATTTAAATTTGTGTGTTGGCTTTTAAAAGTTTAAATAGGAAGCTTATAATTATTGGGATTTAGATTTTAAACGACAGATCCTTTTGGTACAATTTTTACTATAAAATTTACTTACCCTTCCTCCACTGTCACCAAAGGTAAATTTGAATAAATTGAATTTCAAAGAATAATTGTTTAAATTAGAATATTAAAAAAAAATAAATTAACCTTGATCAAATTAGGGCTGATGGTCAAAAATAGTTTTGATAAGTCAAAACCATTAAATCATATCGTCAGCGCACTGTTCGAATTTCCTATATTTGACTTGATCATTTTTAAATAGTCCCTTATTTCAAGCTATCTCAAAGTAGACTTTAAATAAAGACAGTTAAGAAATACATGTTTTTGTATAAATGAAATGTTTCTTTATAAAACAGAACTTTGTTTTTATCCCTATTTTACAAACTACCAACATATTATCCGTATGGGATAGGTTTTGTTATAAAAAATTGTACGTTTGTTAAGGTAATGTACAATTTAGCAACCGGTTACAAATATTTTTTCCCCACACGTATTCTAACCGTATACGATATTGCTTTATATAGTTATATAAAAAGAGAAATACAGAGTAACAACGCACAAAACACAAAAAAATTAAAATTGTCCCGACTTGTTTCGCCATAACCCGATGTAAGTTGCCACACAATACCAGAAGGACGGAACTACTTCACTCCAGCAATCGCTTTATTTGTATCAACAAACTTCCTTTTTTAAATAACTAATCTCAACTTAACGATACTTTCTAACTTATTACTGAACACAACTGTACTTTAATGTAGTAAAAGATAGTCTTGAAGAAGAGTGTATTTCTGGAATGGGTTTAAGCTTCAATGGATTGATGTTTCTAAGTGCAGGTTTTAAAATCTATTTATTATCTCCGTCATTTGATATCACGTTTTTTCATTAGAATGTATAAAACTATAAACTCTTTTACAAGTGCTTTTATATAGAACATATAGAAACTACCGAATTTTGATAATTTTTTGTCAACTTTTAGCCTACCGTATTTTTACTACATAGATAAAACAAAAAATTAGGATATAGACTAGTTGTCTATTTTTTATAAATAAAATAATTCAAATAGGAACAATTATATTAGACTATTATAATAAATTATTTTATTAGACAAATTTATTTTTGTGTAGGCTAATATTTAATGCTGTTTAATAGGCTACTTGCATAACCCAATAATAGGCATAAGTGTTGCTTATTCTAGCTTCAATTTATTTTCTATAATAAATTAAGGTTATATTCATCGCATAACTGAAAAACCCACATTTACCTAGAAATGTTTTCCTTGAAAACGTTTTTTTTTTTTAAAAAGGGCTTGACTGACGTTTTTTCTATTCAGTATGTAGCAGGCCTACTTTAGTAATTCTTCTATATTTAGTAGTCTGAAATTATAAGTATCCGAAGTTACAAACACCTAGATATTGTTATTATAACAAAACATTTCAACCTCTTAGAATAAGATTTTCTGATCATATGGAACATTTTTTCAGATATGATCACTGTAAGTAAACTGATAGTCTGCTGTAGACGGTTCATAAATTTTTGTTCCTTTAGTTTGTTCATTTTTATTTTTATAAATTCCTTACCTTTGTTACGAATTCGTGTAAATTATGTTACATTAAAGAAGAGTAATTTAACAGTTGGGGTTAAATTAAAACTAGTTTAAACTTAAATTTAAATTCGAACTTTAAATTTAAATTTCAAGTTGGCTAAAATGACTAATTAAATTTTTCATTGGATGTTTCATAATTAACAGACTTCATTTTATTAGTAACTAATAGTCTAAAGTTTAAATATTTTTAAAAATGTACATGTTTCAATAAATATAAATTACTTTATATAAAATTACCAATATTTTTTTGCAATATTTTTCAAAAATACTAAAAGAAATATTTTTTTTTGATATTTTAAAAGTAGGTATTAAGTTAATTTTAAAACATTTTTTCATTGCAAGAAATTAAAATTAAAATAATTTAGACTATTTTAAAAAAAATATCTCTTGTATTTTTACAATTAATATTGTTAAAAGTAAAGTAGGCCTTCTTAATTTTCAAGCAATTTTAAACTTTTTAAAAAGTAGGCCTTATGTTTGCCATCTGTGCGGCTTATTAAATTTATACTGTATAACAGGTTAATTAGTTGTACACATAGATTTACTTGGAACGAAAATAAATCAATTGAAATGCTATAGCCATTAATTAAATAGTTTATGCTGTTTTTACATTGGCCTACATTGGCTAGTTTATATTTTCCATCTCAAAACACAAATCTCATTTTTCAAACACGTCTATTTTTTCAACTTAAATACCTAACTTTTTTAAAATTACATGCTTATTTCTAAATATCGTTTAAAGTTTGTTTTTCATTTTATTTTAAAAGAATTTAAAAATATTCTGATTTGAATGGTTGGTCTATAAATAGGATCTTATACGAAAGATTTTTTAAATCTAATTTTAAAAAACAGTAGGTCTAGAGATAAAATTATAAAATTAAACTTGAATTATAAATTAATAAATATATAACAAGTTAAATTATCCTATAGCAGTCCACTATTGGGAAAATGTGCTATAACAAATAATAGACTTACGCTTTCGTATTTGCATCTATTGGCCAAAATAAAAAAATATCACATGTTAGTATAAACAAGTATTGTTTTTTCAAAAAGAAAATAAATTCAAAATGAATAAATTATATGAGGGAAAGTGATTAGTTTTCTATTGCATCACCGCAAATCGTACCGCGCACACCGCACAATGCAAGTCTAAAAATCATAGCTTAAACGAATTTACTAAACATTTGTTTTGTGCTATGAATATATTTAGACATTAAGGGGAAATAAACACTAGAAATATTCAGTTATTTTGTATAAATATTTATCTGGCGTGTTCAGAAGCTCTACGCCATTTTATAGCGGTATAATGGGCGGTGTGTGCGGGGAAATGGCTGTTTCAATGGCCGTAACAGTCGCCATCATCTTCTGCGGAATGCAGTTCTCAGCCCCCTGCTTGTACAACCTTTCTATTCTGATAGTAACGGCTACAAATATTTACTGTAAACAACGTTTTCACGCAAAATAACAAGATTTAAATTTGTTATTGAATAATAGCTATAAATATTATACAGTGTAAATAAAATTCATTCATGTAATTTTTTACATAGGCTAAGATTTGTATTTTAAATTGTAAGCCTAGGCCTTCTTTATTTCAGCTCCTAAATATTAATTAATTTCACAGTTATAAATTATGTATTAAAATTGACGTAAAATATACAAAAAAGGTGTAAAAATATTCTATATAAATTTCTGAAATGTTTTAACGCAAATATTGTTCGGCTGTAGTCTAAGTCTATACTCTACCACGTATAAAAAAATAACTTTTTGTTTATCTGCGGTATTTTGAGTTTCTTATGTTATGTCTCAACGAACATATTTAAAAATAGTAATATGGTCCCAGCAAGAGAGAATTGTATTTAAAAGCCGTGTTAAATTAGGTTTTGTAGATAGGTTAGTTATTAACGCTATGTTTACACAAATAACATATGTCGGTTTTACCTACAGTAAGTAGGCTATATAGTTTACCAATTTATTATTGAAAAACTGTACGCTATAAAAACTACAATTTATTATTCCAATAGAAACTATAGGCCTAGGCTATCTATAAATTATAGTACCCTTTTTCATAATTTTTAGAATCAGAGCTAAAATATTGTTTGTAGTATGCCTAAGTTAAGTTACAAGACTGCCATAAACTAATACAATGAATGAGAAATTGTTTTAAAAAAATTTAATTTATTTGGGACTATCTAAAATGATTTTTGAACTAGTCTAGGCTATGATATAGGGCCTAGTCTGTTTATGTTACAAGGATAGTTTAGTTAATCTTTAGACCTGATTTTAAATAGTGAAATTTTTAAAATAAGTTACGCTTAAAACTCTAAAAGTCCTTAACGTTTCAAGATTTAGTAGGCCTAATTTACATTTACTAAACAATAAAGAACTTTTTACCCATAACATAGGCCTACTGCTAAGAACATTTTTATGGAGAAGGCTACAAACGAATCGTTAAAAGTTTTCTTAACCTATAAACGTTTTATTTATAAATAGACTATTTTATTTTTCTGAATAATTCACTTTACTGAGATCAAGTACCTAGTAATGATATTTTCAGAGATATTTTGCCTTGTATTTTTCATAATTTTTTAGTTTTTACAAGTTAAAATATAGTAGGTAGTTAATACCCTCTTTTAAGTTCCATAATGCCCATTAAATACTTTTACAAACACCGAAAGATCCAAACCATAAGATCAGGAATAAACTAAATCTAAACTTACCTAGTTAAAAATATAGGATATTTTGCATCTTTTTTTTACCGAATTAGTTACAATAAATATTGGATAATCTATAATGTTACGCCCTAAAAACATACAAAATGCCAATTTTAAGAATAGGTGTTTATTTAGGGCTTTGTTTTGTATTCCAAGATTATTTTGGATAGTAAGCAACCTAAGAGGTACATTATTTCAATAGTTTTAGTAGCTTTTTTTCATTTTGTACCAAACTTGTTTATATTTCATTCCAAATAAATAATTTCATATTTGCCACCTATTTTAAACCATATTCTTCTTAGATCCTTACTGGTCGGCACATAAGGGATTTTTGTAAGTTATGGCAGTGGTAACTACAGTAAGGTAATTAACAACGAAAACCTTATTTCTCGTGTTTAAGATTAGATAAAGATTTTTTTAGAAGCCTGCCTAATCTCTTGTACTTTATTATGTGTTTCTAAAAAATATATTTGTTTAATCATTATTTTGAATTTTTGTGTTAGTTTTACTTTCCTTATTCAAAGATTTTCTGCTTCGGTTGGCCTATTTTAAGACAATGCTTCTTTTCTGATCTCTACAGATTACTTGTCAGTAATAACGCATCAAACTGGAAAAATAATACTAGGCTTCAATTTTTAAATACCAGCAACATATTTTATGCAGTAAAAAATATACTTTTTTATTTAATAATATATGTAGCAACATACAGAATACAGAATGTATGCAGTGTTCTACAGAATATTATTACGTTCACATACAAATTGTTTATAAATGGTCAATACAGAATACAGAATGTATGCAGTGTTCTACAGAATATTATTACGTTCACATACAAATTGTTTATAAATGGTCAATCGTTTAACCCGTAAATAGACTAAATAATATAGGCCTAAAGCTACAACATTTATGAAATTAGAGTATGGTGTAATTTATTTCATTTACTTTTCATTCCAGTAAATTATCGAGCTATTTATCTAGTAAGCTACGGACAAACACAAACCTACTTATTTAGCCTTTGATAGGTCCTGAAATTTTGTAAGTATTTTCTTTGACATATTTATTTCGACATGCAAATTTTGGTGTTGTGTGATTTTTTTAACATGATTCGTCTAGTTTTTTTATTTATTCACATTGCAGTCTTCATTAAGAAGTAAAGATATTTTTGTATTATAATGTTAATGCAATAGCTACAGAAAATATATCCCTGAAGAAACAAGATTTAGTTTTAGTTGTTATGTTGGGCAACAATAGGTTGTATCTTGTAACATTTGTGCAAACGTGATTGAAGGGTTACTGTGGAGACTCTTTTCATCAAAGTTTTACTTCGTTCAAGTTGTGAAGTAAGACATACGGCTTACATTCCGAAAGTGTTACAACAGCCTTCCGTATTGTTGTATTCATTACAAATGCACTGGATTTGTATAAACATTTTAAGATAACGTTAAGATACAACTCCTATACTATTAACTGCTTTAAGGCGTTTTTTTTTTAATTATGTATAGGCTATATAACAAAAAAATATTTTATCTTCAAAGAAATTACAGCTGGTTAATAAATTTATACTAGGCCCATATACTTAGCCGACACAGGTCTACTTTAAAAAAAATTGAAAAAAGTAGATATCAAGTAAAAAAAAATCAGTAGACTAAATCTATTACAAAACCCAATTGCTTACACTCGTTTGCTCTTTTTAAAATCAGCCTTGTAAAATAATTTAAGAAGAGTTAAAGTTATTAAAGAATATTAAAACTTTTTTTATAAAAAAGAGCAGGCTCAACTTTTTGTAACAAGTTGAAAATAGTGGTCATAATAAAATCATAACGCCTTAAGTAAGAAGCGTGACTGTAATTTACTGCAAATTATACCCCAATGTATATTATCCTAACTGCTGCAGCAGTTTAAGAATTAATAGTTAGTTACCTTCATGGCATTTGCCAACTTCGTCATATTAACAAAGAGTTTAGGCTACAATTTAGTTTTTTTTTCTATTTATATGGACATTTTGAATTTAAGGAATAAATGCTATTAGGCTACAAAAGTTTTCAAGATTAAAAATCAACTCACATTTATTCATTTTAAAGAGAATGAAAGAATTAGCCTAATTATTTTTAGAAATTCAGGCACAGAAACTGCTTGGCACAATCTTCTTTTTCGTAACATTTTTTGTGCAGTTCCAAATTCCCTTGTCTGTATTTCCTTTAAGTCTATTTTGAGAGATCAGCTTCACTGTTTCGTATAAGATGTTAAGCCTCTCTCATATTCTTATGTGCTAATATTACACAAATAATGTAAAATGAATAATGCCCTGGCTTATTCTGCTGAATAAATCATTAATTAGTGGTTTTTGCCTAGTTAATACAAAAAAGTATAATGTTAAATTCGGTTTTTGTGAATAAATCTCATAGGCCTAACAGTAAAATTCGCTATTAAAATAGTTATAGGCCCTAATCCTCTCAAAGGAGTGAAATACTGTTTTTTAAACAGTATCTCGTTAAACATTTGTAATTCCTTTAAATTTCAATAAAAGGAAATTTGTGAATTTCGAAAGGTTTTGTAAACTTAAGTACTTTGTGTTTATTATTTTTAGAGTAGACTATATAGGCCTAATGGTAAACACATATACTATAATGGCTACAACATATTTAGGAAGTACCATAGTTTACAATTTCGAAAACATATATAGTCTATCTTTCCCTTATCAAAACTATTTTTCCGAAAACTGCAGTCATGAGTTTTTTTGGTATTTCATAGAAAGATTTGGTCCAGCCGAAATAGCCAGTATTAGCCCTACAAGCTTCCATATTAATGTTGTAAAGGCAAAAATCATATTAATGTCTCGTACATGCCTACATGTAGGCCTACGGCCTAAACCGCTTTAGGAGATAAGACAACTTTTATTAAATAAAAATAGAAAATGTTATATCTTTACAGTATTTAAAATTATTTTTAAAATGTATTTTACTTTTTTCAATTAGCCATAATTATGTTCGTGTATTCATTTGCGTTAGTTTAAATTCTTAAAATGCCTAAAGTATAGACTACGAGTGTTACAATATTCTCTACACTGCGTCATAAGGAGAATATAAATTCAGTCATCGCCAGCAAACTAAATTCCACGCCATTGTCTGCTCTAACTATAGCCCTACTATAACCATAACAACACAACCACAAAACCTTCGAATAAAACGAGTAAGTATTAAACCAGGTTATAATTAAGTCATAAACGGTCTATTCTCGATTTCTTGTCGTTACATTTAGTGCACTAAAAGTCATGGCGGACTATGGCTGCTATTGTTGTGGGCTCGCAGTGAATTAAGTAAGACGTTTTCTTTAATGTTACGTGTAAGTACATGATTGCATGTTTGTCGGTTTCGTTGAGTGTTGTACGGTAAAGTAAATAAATTCGTGTAACCTTGTTTTGTTAGTGTCTTTACCCATAGCCTATATTAGATATAAATATATCCTTAACGTTTATTTGAGCGTTAATTATAATTCAACAACAATATAATAACATAAAATGTTGTAGAACGACGATTAAAATTTAATAACAATAATTTCAATATAGCCTACACAAACATGCTAATGCGTCAAAATCGTGTAGTTATTTGAATTGCCCGGGTAGGCTATAGGCCACAATGACGTGTTTTATAAATTAATCAAGTGAAATGACAGTACGTTACATTAACTTAAGAAGTTTCATTTACTTTGAGCCTTATAATTATAAAAATTATGTAGGCTATAAAATTAGAAAACTTGAGAATCGTCTCTCAAAAATACATTCTAAGTAATAAAGTGATTTTAGGCCTATAGGTTACCAAGAAGCGCGCTCGCTCGCGTGTGTGTATTTTCCGTTGTTGCATTGAAGTTATTTTTTTACCTATAGACTACCTATATAGACTATGTATATATATATATATATATATATATATATATATATATATATATATATACACACACATATATATATATATATATATATATATATATATATATATATATATATATCAAAAACTACTGAGGATATTGCTATATTAATGGAAAGCATTTATATTCAGGAAAGATAAATAGGCTAATGGGAAGAAGGAAACTCTTTACAATTAAATCTCATAACTTCATGGCTAATGGAAACAATAAGTTACGCATTTCCCAAAGAATCTTCTTTTAAGAGATAGCCTATATTTGTAAGATTCCATTTCGAGTATAAAACATTTAAAACCATGTCCCAGATAGTAGCTAGATATAAGGCCTAAGTATCTTCGTGGCTCTGGTGAAGAGTAGAGGTGTAAGCCTATTTTTGTAAAAAGCAGTTGCACATTTCTCACATCACTAGACCCGTGTTTCTTACAGTTCTTTTCTCAATATACACTTCTTTCTCATAAGGCTTGTCAAAACCAAACATTCCCGATAGAGAGTACGTGTGCATCACCTAGATAATGCGAAACTGTATAAATTATGATCATAAAATCAATTTTTGTTACACGACCGCAACCTCACGCCGAAAGAGTTCATGGCATTAACTGCTGCCTAATATTAAAGTTTTTAAATCTTCCTAATCTCAAAAGCCTATAGTAGTCAAATTGTCCGATAGTTGCAAGAATATAATAATGCCAGGACGGCATGTTTAGTATCCTCTTGTCTGTCTGCATGGACTGCCCAACTCATTGTTAATCATTTTTACCCTAATGATGTTTGGAAAGCGAGACCATTTTAACTATTTATTAGCATTTTTCCATTTCTCTTTTGCAACAATCTTCCTAACCTTATTATAAATTTTTCTTTTTACGTCTTTCATCTATTTCCCTTTTGCAACAATCTTCCTAACCTTATTATTAATTTTTCTTTTTACGTCTTTCATCTATTTCCCTTTGCAACAATCTTCCTAACCTTATTATTAATTTTTCTTTTTACGTCTTTCATCTATTTCCCTTTTGCAACAATCTTCCTAACCTTATTATTAATTTTTCTTTTTACGTCTTTCATCTATTTCCCTTTGCAACAATCTTCCTAACCTTATTATTAATTTTTCTTTTTACGTCTTTCATCTATTTCCCTTTTGCAACAATCTTCCTAACCTCATTATTAATTTTTCTTTTTACGTCTTCCATCTATTTCCCTTTTGCAACAATCTTCCTAACCTTATTATTAATTTTTCTTTTTACGTCTTTCATCTATTTCCCTTTTGCAACAATCTTCCTAACCTTATTATTAATTTTTCTTTTTACGTCTTCCATCTATTTCCCTTTTGCAACAATCTTCCTAACCTTATTATTAATTTTTCTTTTTACGTCTTTCATCTATTTCCCTTTTGCAACAATCTTCCTAACCTTATTATTAATTTTTCTTTTTACGTCTTTCATCTATTTCCCTTTTGCAACAATCTTCCTAACCTTATTATTAATTTTTCTTTTTACGTCTTTCATCTATTTCCCTTTGCAACAATCTTCCTAACCTTATTATTAATTTTTCTTTTTACGTCTTTCATCTATTTCCCTTTTGCAACAATCTTCCTAACCTCATTATTAATTTTTCTTTTTACGTCTTCCATCTATTTCCCTTTTGCAACAATCTTCCTAACCTTATTATTAATTTTTCTTTTTACGTCTTTCATCTATTTCCCTTTTGCAACAATCTTCCTAACCTTATTATTAATTTTTCTTTTTACGTCTTCCATCTATTTCCCTTTTGCAACAATCTTCCTAACCTTATTATTAATTTTTCTTTTTACGTCTTTCATCTATTTCCCTTTTGCAACAATCTTCCTAACCTTATTATTAATTTTTCTTTTTACGTCTTTCATCTATTTCCTTTTGCAACAATCTTCCTAACCTTATTAATTTTTCTTTTTACGTCTTTCATTTATTTCCCTTTTGCAACAATCTTCCTAACCTTATTATTAATTTTTCTTTTTACGTCTTTCATCTATTTCCCTTTTGCAACAATCTTCCTAACCTTATTATTAATTTTTCTTTTTACGTCTTTCATCTATTTCCCTTTTGCAACAATCTTCCTAACCTTATTATTAATTTTTCTTTTTACGTCTTTCATCTATTTCCCTTTTGCAACAATCTTCCTAACCTTATTATTAATTTTTCTTTTTACGTTTTTCATCTATTTCCCTTTTGCAACAATCTACCTAACCTTATTATTAATTTTTCTTTTTACGTTTTTTATCTAGGCCTAGGGTTGTATATTTTTAATACATTTGTTAATAAAATTTAATGTATTAACTGCTACATTTTTTACTTGCGAGAAAATTTGGTCACTAAAATGCACCCATGAAAATTACTTTGAAGAACTTTTAGGATGATGCATTTTAATTTAAAGGTTTTACGGGAAGTGCATAGCTTAATGAAAAACTATATATAACATAGTCTAGTAGTCAGTAAATCTTTTTAAACGTAGTTAGTTCTCCATTATCTCGTAGCTGTGTAATTTATATTGTGGCTAAAATGGTAACAATTGATTGTAAATAGTACAATTGTGTATTGTAATAGATTGCACTGAGCTAGATTGTTAGTTAATTTGGTTTTGAACTAAGCATGTGAAATCAATACACTGTAAGCTATTACACACTTGGTGTATAATAATATATTAGATAGTGTCTGAGGCCCGACTTTTGTTCGAGTTATTTCTATAATATGTAGGTTTATTGACATACATGTATATAATTATTTGGAAATATAGATTGCGCAATCTTATAGGCCTAATTGTAAAAAATTGAATAATGGATGCGTTCTGTAATAAAACTAACAATGTTTAAAGTTTAACCAGCGTTAAAATTCCCATCCGTCATAAAATGACGAAACCCAAATACCGGAACAGTGTGTAAATCAAGTAGCTAACTAATAATGACATAAAACTCGTGCCAGAACATACTTAACCATTGTGGTAGCCTATTCAGTTTTATAGGGCCATCAAAATAAACACGTTTAACATTATAGGCAATAAAACTGTAAGGGGGAGGGAAGGGGAGGGGCGGGGCGGTACGGTGTTTTTGAGTGGGGCTCATAAAACGCTTTATGATCATGTTTATTGATTGGAGACAATAACGTTAGGTTAGGTCAGGTCTGAGGATCATAAACTACATTATGATAGCAGTAAACACTTTAGTTTTATGGCACAGCCTCCTTCTTTCTATAGGCCAAGGACGCTGGCTGCAAGACAATGGGTCCCACGAAATCGGCCGTTAGCTGGTTGGAATTATCGTCAGGTGAATATCCTCGTACGAGTAGTTTATTCGTACAAAATCTGCACTTAAGGATTTGTGGGTTTAAATGTGTGTAAAATATACTAAATCGTGATTTTATAAAATTCCTGCTAATGTTAAAAATAAATTTATAATAGAACTATAGGCCTACACTAGTTTATAATTGCGACAAAGGAAAGAATATATATATAGAGAGATATTATATATATATATATATATATATATATATATATATATATATATATATAGAGAGAGAGAGAGAGAGAGAGAGAGAGAGAGAGAGTGAGAGACTATATCTGAGATATGCATATAGTATACACACACCTAATATTGGGATGCAACCCAGATAGTAAGTTTTTCTAGATTATAATTATATAATAATAATAATAATGTGGTCAGTTTTGTGTTATTTAGAATAATAAATATTTTGGCGTAATCATATTGGCCTATAAATTACGTCTATTTGCTGTAAGTAAAATAATATACTGTACAATATAAGTTAAGGAGAGAATGTTGCCAACGTTAGTTCTGGCGATAATTGAATTAAGGTAAACACATATGCAATGAAATTGTTCAAGTTGAAACATAACCAGACCTTACGCAATGAAAATTTTAATGTTTAGTAGGCCTTTAGTCAAACATTTCGAATTATAAAGAGTTGTAATAGGCTCGTATCACTGTCAAAAACAAAATAAAGTATTTCAAGTAATTGTATAACCTTTTTTTAAATCTCTTTTTAATGGCATAGCCTATATTTATAGTAGGTCTAATGTGAAAATCGTTGTGTATCATAAATTAATGTATAGACTTGGCTTTGTATATATAGTCTATATATTACGATAGGCTATATTTTCGTATCAAGACGAAAAGTTGTTATCCTTACTTCTCGTATCAATTGAAATTTTAAAAAAATCAAATTTAACCATTATTTAAATTTTAATATTGTTTAAAAAAACGTTTAAAAGGTGTTGAGAATTAAATGCTTCACGTAGGAACATGAATGACACATTTGCTGAGGTAGGCTATAGTTTTCTGTGCTATTACTATTGGGGTCTATACCTAGTGCTATAATTTTCCTTTATTTCAAAATTTATAAGTATGATTTATAACATAGTCTAAGTTATCATTTTTCAGAGTAAAATAATGTAAAGTACTTTATATTGAGAATCTTATATTGAAATAAAATGCGTAAAATATTTTATGGGAGCTAATGGCACTAAGTTAATTAAAAAAAAAAAGAATTATTAAAACAAACATGATTATAAATTTGAAACTATTTAATAAAATTGAATAGGCCTGTGTTATTACTATTAGATTTCGATTTGAAAACTATATTTTTACTCATTAATAACATGTTTACTACTCCAATAATAAAAATAATAGTAGGCCTATTCTAATATTTTCGGTTTAGGTCATACTAGCGATATTCGTCAAATACTCAGAAGGTTTTATAAATATAGCATATTTAGACTTAATTAAAACATAAGTTCAGTTAATTTTTACGATGTAAACATTTAAGTTTTGTTCGATCGTCATGGACATGAAATTCATCTTAAAAAAAACATGTGTATCATCTCTATTATTGTGATATTATGGAAATTCGCAAAAACGCACACAAAATAGTTTAACATTCGCAGCGTTAGATGCATAAATATTTGTCAAAATTGTTTTTTTACTAGTTAATATTTCAGAATATAGCAAGATTAGTCTACATAGACCTAATTGTTTTTATAGTAAAATAACTACAAATGCCGGTGTTAAAACCTGACATCTTGAACGTTTAAGATATTAAAAATTGGACAATATCTGTGCTTATTAAATTAACATTTTCCCGTAGTTACTTTTCTTTACTTAATCATTATTTATTTCTTTTACATATGTTGCGCTCTTTAAGTATAGGCCTAGATCTATTCGTTACTGGCAGAAATTTTGTTTTGTGTAGGCCTAAACAAAACAAATTGGAATATTGTATATTTATCACAATATAACAAAGATTCCACGCTTGATAAGTTATTTACATCTCAATAGAACTAAACTAACTGATGAACATTAAATACTCAATATCCAAAAGAAACAAGAATGGGATTTTTTAGAACACCTTGCCCCTCAAAACACCGATCTAATCACACTGCATGGATTTACCTATATATTGCATTGACACATGAAACACTTGAAAATCTCTTTAATAATAGTGAAAGGTCGAATGAAAAAAACAATAATATTTCAAACAACAACAAAATTAATTCATGAAAATACAATAGAACAATTGAAAATAAAATAAAAATAAAATTACAAAATTAAACACCCTAAAACAAAACAAAATGTGATTCGTATGAGAAACGCGAATTTGTTTAATAGAGTATGTTGACAATAAGACATAATCTAAAACAAACTTTAAAATAGCCATCAAAACTGACAATCAAGTTACAGTTTAATAAAGTAAAAACAACAAACAAAATTACCAACAGAATAGGAATAGAACATATGATAAAATACAACAATTTCAAAATATACTATTTAGATCTAATCAAAAATGTAACTAATAATAATATTTTTATACTTACTGTTAGAATATTATAAATACATTATTTATTAGTAATATCATCAGACATAAGTAAGTATGAAGTTTTTGGTAAAAATTAATGTCTTTGTAAAATATGGTTTTGTGAAACAAGTCCATTAAATGGACATCTAAAAAAAATAAATGTATTTTCTATGAAAAAAGAAGTGACACAGTTTCTTGGCTGTAGCCTACTAGAATAAAAATTGTCTTATTGGTTAATATAATAAAACATATTATTAAAATTGGTTAAGGCTCTAGAAATTTTGTAATGCTGAATTTAAAAAGTAAAAGAAATATAAATATTCCAGGATTTAGGTAAGTTGTTTCAGATAAAGTTCGAAAGACATATCTGAAAAACTCAGCAGATAAATTTTGATATTTGTAAATCCTAAAGCTAACTTGTGAATCTCAATATCTCTTAAATCGTCAAAAAACTAAATGAAAATCCTTCATCACAAAGACCCTGGTTATAAAGTGTGCCTAAAATTTGTCAAGTTTCTAATCACTCCTGCGTCGGTACAGCAGCCCATCTTAGCGGCAGCCAGGCAGCACCACGTAAATTTCACAGTAATAAGCCACAAACACCCAAGTTATAAATTAGAAGGCTTCATAGCGGTGCTTATAACAAGCAATAATTTACGATATTTATTATAAACTGAGGATCACGTTGAGTTTATTGATTATAAATCTATTCACATAACAGAACGTGTTTCAGAAACTTAGCAGCATAAGGCAATGTGTTAAGAGGAATGCTGCCACTCTCCATTGGTTGTAGATAATTAAACACCAGTGTCTGGAAGTCGCGAATTGTGAGTTTAGAATTAAAACGAGTTATTTATTTAGGTCGTTTGATAGACGTATTACAAACATTGCTCGAGCAGAATTCCACTCGTTTCTGAATTAATGCAATTAGTAATTTAAATCACATTTGGTTAGAGAAATAAAATGGTTTTAAAAATAATCTACAATTAAATACAGATATTAGTTTCCAGTATTTTATACTTAAAATAAAAATACTATTTTATAAACTTTAATTTCTAAATTACCTTCTTAATTACCTAAATTTCATGGAGCCGTATATTGAAATTACACTTTTTGTTAGTTGAACATTTCCTCGTAATATAGCGAAGGAAGTGTTAGAAACTCGTTGAAAAATTTAATTATGGGGGGGGGGTTCAGAAGTGAAAACAGCTTTTAATTTTCCAACAAGGTTGACTACAGAAAGATGAAACAACCTGTACTTATTAGCTAAAGGAATATTTTACTAAGATACTTTTAAGGTATTTATGGTATACAGTAATTGAAATTACTAATTTAAAGTTTATGTGTTATAAATATACAGACATAATTTGAAATGTTTGTAGTTTTTATTACATTACACTGAATTTTATACAATTTTTTTTAAGCTGACCTTTTATTCTGAACTACAGAACAATTTGAATCTAGACCTGCGTTTCCCACCTTACAAGAGTCGCAATTAGACTCCAGGCAATGAGGTTGATATTTGGAGTATGCTATTATTCTAACTAGCCCGTTGTGAATGGTGAATTTTGTTGAAAACATATCATTCTAATATTTTCTATAGGCCTATTTATATTAAAGAACGAGTGTAAAATGGTTATGGAATGTTTCGTCTTTACTAAAGGGTGTAGGCCTACAACTAAAATGTTTGAAGTAAGAATTGGAAATGCTGGTTTGAATCAAAGGCTCGTGGCACTTAATGGTTTGCGATATCCATAATACTTGTTTATAATTAATGAAAGAATCTAATATCTAGACCTATTTATATTCTGCAATAATCTATTGTTCCGTTTAATCAAACACAAATATTTGTTTCATATTTTTTTATTTTTTACGACTTGAATTTTAATAACACTACTTTACTTTTAAATACCTAATAAGCCATAAAAATATTTTTCCAACTTTATAGTAAATGATGTTATGATTTAGTAAAACACATCACATCATATTTGAAATAGTTTTATGTGATTTTGCTTTGCTAAAACTAAAATTACTAAATAACGTATAAGTAAATCACGTATAATTTACAATGTTTGACTCACAACTCCCCGTCTTCTAATTTAAATATCCAACAGAACGGTATAAACGAAGATTGGGCTAAATAGAGAGTGGAATACGTAAATAAATGCTATTTGAAAATAAAAACCCTTAGGCCTTATCATCATTAATAAGTCTAAGTTATGAATAACTTTATATTTCAGTTTTATTACTTTATTATAATACATAGAGAGTGAAATACTTAAATAAATGCTATTTGAAGATAAAAACCCTTAGCCCTATCATCATTAGGAAGTCTATGTTATGAATAACTTTATATATCAGTTTTATTTCTTCATTATAATACATAGAGAGTGAAATACCTAAATAAATGCTATTTGAAGATAAAAACCCTTAGGCCTATTCATCATTAGGAAGTCTATGTTATGAATAACTTTATATATCAGTTTTATTACTTTATTATAATACATAGAGAGTGAAATACTTAAATAAATGCTATTTGAAGATAAAAACCCTTAGGCCTATTCATCATTAGGAAGTCTATGTTATGAATAACTTTATATATCAGTTTTATTACTTTATTATAATACATAGAGAGTGAAATACTTAAATAAATGCTATTTGAAGATAAAATCCCTTAGGCCTATTCATCATTAGGAAGTCTATGTTATGAATAACTTTATATATCAGTTTTATTACTTTATTATAATACATAGAGAGTGAAATACTTAAATAAATGCTATTTGAAGATAAAAACCCTTAGGCCTATTCATCATTAGGAAGTCTATGTTATGAATAACTTTATATATCAGTTTTATTACTTTATTATAATACATAGAGAGTGAAATACTTAAATAAATGCTATTTGAAGATAAAAACCCTTAGGCCTATTCATCATTAGGAAGTCTATGTTATGAATAACTTTATATATCAGTTTTATTACTTTATTATAATACATAGAGAGTGAAATACTTAAATAAATGCTATTTGAAGATAAAAACCCTTAGGCCTATTCATCATTAGGAGGTCTATGTTATGAATACCTTTATATATCAGTTTTATTACTTTATAATAAATGATAAATAAAATATTCGTTTCCATACAAGATTGGATTTATGTAGAAAGAAACAAAAAAGATAGTTTCATTTTTTTCATTTGATTATCTTTACTATTTTACTAAAACAGTTGTAAATATTTCAGATTGGTAAATATTTAGCTTTTATTGTAATATATGTTTAGTCATTTAAATATTTTAGTTTTAGTGAAAATTAGTAGCTCAGTTGAAGATGGAACCAACAAATATATAATTATTTTTACTGTCATTTTCTATATTTGTATAGTCTATATTGTAGACTATCAACACAGGTGTTTGCGAAACTTCATTCGGTTAAATTTCTTACTATTAGGTAAGGGGGAA
This sequence comes from Prosapia bicincta, assembly GCA_036971475.1. Classification (NCBI taxonomy): domain Eukaryota; kingdom Metazoa; phylum Arthropoda; class Insecta; order Hemiptera; family Cercopidae; genus Prosapia; species Prosapia bicincta. The sequence goes on from JBAIZL010000004.1 coordinate 197,051,122, forward strand.
ATGGAATATGTAGCCTAGGTAACCTACATGATGTAGCCTATAAAATAAAATAAAAAGATGTTAGGTCTATTAGACTAACTATTTTGAAAATAATGATAGTTTCAGCATGAATTTTAATGATGGAATATTTTGAATATTTTTTTTATTATATAAAAAGAGTCCACAAAATAAAAATACCTGTAATAGAGATTGATTATCAAAAGAATAAATTACCATACGTTTAGTACTTCAACTAAATCCCTATATATTTATTTATGTAAAATTATTGATTTATTTTCATGGAAATTTAGTAGTGTATGTCACAGAAACATGAATACATTTTACTCCTACACAGACTGAATTACCACTAAGTCATTCTTACCACAAAGTAACACATCTTAGTCCTTTTAAATTAGCCAGTTTAAGTGACTACAACCACTATCGACGAGGCGGAACGGCCATGTTGTAAAGCTGTCCTTATTAGGTCGTTGCATTAGACATTTCATCCACGCTCGAGATTTAAATTAAATCCATAAATACGGCTAACATGTATCAGCTGATAGTGTAATGGGAACGCTGAATTGACGAGTAGTTAGTGACGAAAACTGTTATTTATTGTAATTTCATAAAACGACAAAACGTGTACTTTGCGATCCACGTCATTTGTTACGCGATCAGAACCTTAATTGGAAAGATGTGTACTAAAGACCAACCAACGTGTTTGGAAAAGTAGGTAGTTTGTGAATTAAAAACACCATTTGATTTCATGAATAATCAGAACTCTTAATCTATTAGTGTTCAATTAACATTAATTTTGGGTTACATTTGTATATTTCGAACTTACTTGTAATGGAATCTACTCCCACTCTAGCAAATAAGGCGTGTTACTATTATCAAGTGTTTCCACTAATCTAAGTAACAGTTCTTTATTTTCTAATGAAGGGAAATTAACTGTTACACAGAGATAAGTGACAAAACAAGAATCTTACTCTCTCATTAACTAGATATCAGAACAAAATCTGTCAGCTTTGCCTTAAGTTATGACTCTTAGATACAAAAGTTCAAATCTGTTTTAGCTTCTTGATTTCATCGCTTTTTGGGTTCTTTACGGCCAAACTGTCAAGCTAAAAGTTCAAAGGTGACAAACGCCATGTCGTAACTAGATTTCTTAGAAACTGTTTATTAATTATTAAAATTTATAACGCCGTTTATGAGACAAAGTCCGTTAGGCGTGGCTTAAGCTGGATTACCGTGGCTTTATTTTATTGCTTTGAGGTCGTTACTTAGTTTGCAAAAGTTTTAAATTAAATTATAACACACTGAGCTATGTTTAAAGACTACTTTATTTTTATAATAGTTAAACTATATTTATACATGAATATAAGAAATGACTTTTATAATTATTTTATATTTATAAACTATTCTATAAAACACATTTGTTAAAATTAGCTTTAAATTATTTTTTTTAATATTTGAAGTAAATTTTATAAAACGAAACCAAGTACACATAACGCAAAACATAATATCTGTTTGAAACTTTCTGTTTTTTATAAAAATAATTTCGTTGCAATAAAACAATTTTGAAACTCAGATTCAAAGTATCAACAGTAGATGCATTTCATTGTGTCGACATACCTAAAGCTTAGCCTTGTCAAATAAAATAGGTTAAGTTAGATAGGGAGAAGATACTTTTGAAGGCCTACCCCATAAACTATCAGATATAAACTTCTTCAAATGCAAAATTGAATGCAACCATCTTATCGTTACAATAATTAGCTTCTTTTTAATAAGAAATTAGATTTATATTCTAAAATAAATATTTAAGAGTCTTCAAAAATTGGAATCTTTTATACAATAGGTCTACATTAAGTTGAACCTCTTTTATAACTTACAGTAAAACCTTTGTAAAGCTAGATACAGGAATCCTTTACACAAACCAATTCTATTGTTACATGTTTTGAAATGAAAGCCTTAAATATTCAAATATTACTCATTGTGTAGGCTGTAGTCTGGTAGGACTAATTATTTTTTAAGTAATTTTTTTTTACATTAGGCCTAAATTTTTGCTTTATAAAATAATAGGCTAGTGCAATCCAATTAGGCACTTTTTAATTATATCTAGGCTAAGCTTACCTAATTATAACCTATAATATTTTTTTCTGCTATAACCTATAATTTATTAATTTGTATGTTATTTTAGCATTTTTGTTACAGCATAATTAATGTCACATCAGCGTAAATATTAGTTATTTATAAAAATACCTTAAATACTGGGGCTAGATAGTAGATAATAGGTCTATTTACAAGTAGATGTAGGTAACAAAAGGTTTTAATTATATTGAATCTAAATTATTTAGTGCCAGCTAAATAATTATAAACCAAGTCACTTATGAATAAACCAATTATCAATTTTAAAACCTGAACTACATTAATATAGATTTTTTGTTTGTATGAAAGCAATGTCAGTGTATGGTAGTAGGCGACTAAGATATAAGGCTAAGTAGGTTAAAAATTTAAAACTGTAGGAAGAAAATAATCATGAGGAAAACATTATGTTTAGAGATGAAATGAAAAGAATATTTTTATATTTTATACTCCTGACTGTATAAAAATTCCGTTGGTTTTATTTAGAGAAATATATTTTCGAAAACAATTTCTATCCACTGTTTAGAATTGGTTTGCCTATCACAAACTTTTCGATGGAATGAAGTATTTGCGTTAGTGATTAAAGAAGAATAGTTTGACCTCTTTATAGCTAAAAATACGAGTTTAATAACTCATAGCAATCTTGCTATAATATGTGAACATTGGCGAATGCATTCAGTTTAATAACTCATAGCAATCTTGCTATAATATGTGAACATAGGCGAATGCATTCTGTTTAATAACTCATAGAAATCTTGCTATAATATGTGAACATTGGCGAATGCATTCAGTTTAATAACTCATAGAAATCTTGCTATAATATGTGAACATTGGCGAATGCATTCAGGCTAGAAACTCTTTAAAAAATCACTCACAAGGTTATGCATGGTACATTATTAAGTGCAACTGATCTATAATAGATTAAATTCTGTGTTTTAAGTAGTTTTAACAAACTCTTTTGGTTATACAAAACCAAAACAATTACACCCTATTTATAAAGTCCTGGCTACAACAAGAGACATATTTTGTATGTCAATATATTTTTTAAAATTTTGAACAGAGGTCTACACTTTATGCTCTATAAACAACACTTTTTCTAGAACTTTTATTTCTGCCTAAATCTCTTAGTAAAAACGTTTACATATCTAAAAATCTATGTAGGCTCAAATTAATCCCTAATATAATTTTTTTTTCAAAGCTTAATCCTTAAGATATTTTTAATACGCCTTTACTTTGAGTTTTAAAATAACACTGAAGAAATAATGGAAATTTAAAGAGGGAATCTATTACAAAACAGTAGACCTAAGTTAACCGTTCTGAGTTGATTTGAAATATTTCATAAATAATATTTAAATTTAAATATTTATATTTATGAATGTATCGAAGCAAATATCTATATGAATCTAAATCTAAATTTTTTAAAGTAGGCCTAGTTGAAGTTTTTTTTAAAATATTAATTAGATTTGTTTTATTTTACATAAAAGTTTTAAATAATGATAATTTGTTAATTATTACTTTAACGCTTGTTTGTTATTCCCTTTTATTATGAATGTTATGTTTATTGTGAATTTTATTTACGAAATAGGTTTTTTTATAAAATGTTATAGGCCTACAAGTTATAAATGTAGGCCTATAATATTTCAAAGTTGTTAAAAAAACAAAATATTTTTTAGGTCCTATCTGTTGTTCATGAAAAAATAAGTTTTCCACATTTAAAAAAGCATTTTTTTAAATTTTAAAAACTCCTGTGATCACGTTAAAAAAATGTTCAGCCTCATTATCTTGGAAAAATCAGGTTTTGTTTTTTATTTAATATTTATATTCTAAATGTGATTTAAAATTATAGTAAAATCGGTTTAATTACGAATTGTATACCACATAATTCCTCTAAGTTTTAATCATGTGCAACCATTCTTTCTGTTAAACCTATAGGTAAAAATAGACCTACACTGGTTGATAAATTAAAAATTTTAAAAACTTATAATTATCACACAAATTTGTTATAATTGTCTTTCTTATAAAATAGAAAAGAACTAAAAATATGATTGGAAACAATATTCACAATGAAAAATTTTGTTACAGGTCTATAGTATTTTACAAATAAAAGAAAAAATTCTTGCAACTTTTAATTTTCTAAAACTTGGTTTAACACTTTTAAAACTGATAATTTACATAAACATAAAGTATTAAGATTAAGTGGCTTTTTTATATTCTGCTTGAATGAATTTTACAGAAATAAAATAAATCAATAAATTAAACATGTTTATTAGGAGATATATTTAGAATTTCGGGTTAGCCTATGTTTATTTTGGAAAACACTCCTACCAGTAAACGTATAATTAAAAATATCTTCGACTGTAAATAAGAGAGAATGTTGGAGGTGAAATATTTATTTAGCTTCTGGTCCATGGCATCATCAAAACAGCAGCCATCTTACACAAACTACGTCATGCATAACCTCAAAAACTACAAAACTCAACTCAGTTCTACTGTAATTTATAACTCACTTACCAACACAACTAACAGAATTTAATAAACAAAATTTCGATCGATAAATGCTATCAACTTTAATTAAATTTAAAGAATTTAAATCAAAACCGTTTATATGGCTGCTAGGCTTACTAGTCTTGTTCGGGTTTTGGGTTCAAGGCTTTACTGTTCACGTCGGAGAGGGGAAGGGGAAAGCAACATGGCTGGAACGTTTTACATTCTCAGTTTAAAACTCAACCGTAAAGATTACGATACACACTCGTAGTTGTTTGAACGTTGTATTGAAAAATATTAAACTACGTTTAACCAAGATTTTAAGTATTAAATCAATAGTGGATTTTTTAAGTAAAACTAGAAAGGTCATTATTCATTTTGACTCCTCCCCGCGGAGACGAAGCAGTGGACCTTGACAAAAGCGAGCGGAAGCCATCTTGGTTCTCGCAAAGCATGCTGGGATCGTCAACAGACATAGAATGACTCAAACTTACATACATGTTTCTACTTAAAACAATAATGCATTTTTATTTACAATTAGTAAGCAACTTAAACCTTGTTATACACATGATTACAAAAATTTTAAAAAATAAACACCCAAAATCTAGCCAAAATCTACCCTTATCTATCACTCTAAAAACTGGAGCTTCCCTATCGATCCATTAAATGGCTTTATAACGATGCAAACATCTGTCCCGGTTCACGATGTTGACTTTTAGAATAACCGCCAGTCCGTTTGTAATCTCTCAGAAACCGCCCGCTCTATTTTTTTGATTTTAGTTGGGTGGGAAATGATTAACGAGTTTTTGTTTTCGGCTAACGGTACCCTGACCTGAAACCGCTCATCGATCCATTTCGTTCAAGTCTTATTCAGGTAAAACATCGCTCCGCTGTGTTTTCAGTAATAAATCGATAATGGTTAGGCCTGTAGAAGACTAGGGCATATTTTTGTAAGTATTTTAGTTATTTTCCTTGTAACAAAATGAGATAAAATTATTTATTTTTAAATGCATAACCTATAAAAATCGTTAAAGCCAGTTTTAGGAAAACCTATCCATCTAGATCTGAAATAATTTGTATACAAATAAAAAAATAACTATCTAATTAACATTATTATTATTGTTATCGTACATAAAAAAATTAATTACTTTTAAAAAAATTTCCTATTTATAACCGCACTATTTCTATTAACTAACTAATCATTTCAATTCCAGCTTGCTTGTTTTAAAATTACAAATTAATCACCTGGACATAAGAATTTCATGTAGTTAGGCTAATAGCCTACTCTATTTTTCAATACTTTTTCTTCAGATATTTGTTTCTAGACCAAAGCTTATTATGTACTTAGATTCTAATATAATGCAGATTTTTCAAATGTGCTAGATATGAATGTATTTGATTGATACTTTGAAATGGGGTAACAATAATTATACAAAAAGGTAATGAAGTAATTTATTTTCACATATTTGTTAACATAATTTATTAACATATCTGTTAGCATAAGTCAGGCTATCATCGTTTACACGTTGGCATAAATACAATAGAGATTTTCCATTTGCTTTACTTGCAAAGAGGCTTTAGGTTTGAAAAAGAAAGACTTCTTTCTATAAATGCTAAGTACCGGTTTTGAGAGTGATAGATAATTGATTAAGCGTGCTCTTTGGGTGTTTTTGCGTTTTTAATAGCGGCATTATTCCTGAAGGACCATGAGGTAATTTTTCACTCATTAATTCAACAATAATTATTTAAGGGGTTGCATTTTCTTGAAGTAACATGCACAACCTTTAAAAATAAATATGAAAACTAAAAAATAATTCCGAAATGTTCTGAGTTAGGCCTATTAAAATAATAACAATATTATTAGGCTTTGGAATGCAAAAATGTTTACAAAACTGGTTTTCTGTATTTAGAGTATATAAAATTTATAACAAATGTTTATTTAAGAAATAGGTTTAGCGAGTCTATTTGTTTCTCTAACTAAATGTACCAAGGACATAGTGTACTTATAAAACTAGGCTGTTTTATATATTTTTGAATAGATTATAGAAATTATTCACAACATGTAGAGGATCATGTAGTCTAAGTTATAGCATGTACCACATGTGTAGGCTATGCCTAAATCAGTGGATTAGAACAACTGAAAATTTTGTTTTAGGCCTGTTATTATTTTTACATTTTAATACTCCCTCTTTTTATTTAAACAGAGGTATAAACTGGTGTTATAAAATACTTAATCCTCGCAAAAATCCTCAATAACTTCTATATTATTTCATGTAGGCCTACTATAGAGTAAAGAAACATTTCTTTCAGTTATAGTTTTGTAGTAGTCTAATTGACGTTTTAATGCAGAAAGTGTAAGAAAATATGCCTAAACTGTGAATCCTCTTCATGGAAACCAGAGCTGTTAAGCGATCTTGAATAAAGTAGTTTTCAAAAAAATAATTTTAAAATCAACACTGAAATATAATAATATAATTGATTTCGTACATGTAAATGCGGTACGATATTTAAAATAATTAAAATTCAACCATTTTCCGTAAAATATTACACTCTAACATAAGTTATAGAGTAGACTAATAAATAAAAGTGCTAATCCTCCACAAAAAGGATGCAAAAACGTTTATTACATAGTAAATTGCTGTAATGATTTCGAAGTACGTTAAACTCCAATTCCCTATTTTATATTTCCCCCATTAAATGACTGCGGTTTCAAAATATCATTAGACCTTTTTCGGTACTAAAAGTTATGAGTCACACAAAGTTCATGATTCCTGTTAGGTGTTTGTAAAGAGAATAATGAGCAATTTTTTAGTCGATTTAATCTTCATATTTTGGAAGAGATTTAGTGCGTTAGTTGTTATCTCTTAAGAAATCTTGGTAGTCTATTTACCTTTAATACGGCGATTAGATAAGGGTTCAAAAATTATCAAATATTTCAATTCCAAAACTTATGTAATTGATAAGAGGTATAAAAGGTTACTGCCATAATGTATTCAAATGGTTCAGAATGGGCAAGGCCTATAATAGCAAAGTGTTAATGAATCGACCCTAATAATTAAATAATTCGTTCATAAAAAATTAATCACGCATATTAACTTTTTTTTTTTTTTTTAACCAGTTAATGTTTCCTTTAAAGCAGAAGAGTTATTAAGTTTTACATAAATGAAAAAGTTTTCTTAGATTGGTGAGACCTAACCTGTGTGCTAATTAATAAACACCTTTAATATATGCCTATTTCATTGTATAACATGGTAAATTTTAAATTTAAAGTTGTGTCAAGAACTATCGATTTATATCTGATTATTTAGACAAATATAAAACTTGTCTGTATCAAACCTCAGGACCTATGTATAAATACGTTCTCTTTTTAAAAAAAGCTGGTAATGCAATTGCTTACATTTTGCTGATTAGGCATATTATCATTTGTATTATTTTGATAGTTATTTGGTACTGGTAGACTATTAGTTAAGGAAATGTACCTTTAATTTAGCTTACATAAACTCATATAAATGTTTTGGATTATTATATAGGCCTATATATATATATATATATATAAACTTATATAGGCCTATATATTACGCTTCGTTACACAAAATTTTAAAATCTGTGTCAAAATATTAGGCTGTTTAAAAAAAATAAACTAAACAGGTAGGCCTATATAAATAGCGTCATCTTCTTCCTATGTTGCTTTATAGTTGTTTGTTTTATGTTGGTTTATTTACAATAGACCTAATGTTTCGAAATGTTAACCAAATCTTAGATTCCCATGAATGTGTCTGCTGTAACGCTAATAGATATGTATTCCTATTTATTTCCTTTGTTTTAGCCAAACTTGTAGTTTTACATATTTTTTAGTAGGCTAGGCTACTTGTACTTAATACTTTGAAACAGCATCGTTGTTATGTTTTTGTTTCTGATTAATTGGTAATTTACAGAATTATTTATTGTTCCGTGTTTTGTACAAAAATTGCAAACACTAATGACATTTATTTCATTAATTATTACTACTTTATGTTCAAATCTATCATTTTTGTATTCTTTTTCTAGGATGTTTGTACGTATATTTTTTAAAAGCAGACCTATAGTGTGTATAATTTACCATAATAATTTGAAGGCAGCAAGCTTGGAAAAATAACAATGGGGAATCAACTGGTTAAACTTTCCCACAGTGATGTTAAACGTAAAAGCATTAAGGGGGTGGGGTTTAAAGAGTCAAAATAGAGAGTCGTAACGTTTGGAATCTTTTAATAAAAAACCATATTCGATTGTTTGGAGTACTTTGAATGCTGTTAGGAGAAAGCAAGAGGAGGGGACAGGATTTTGTGAGGCAGTTCTAACACAAGTTCTGGCTGTTGGTCATGTGATTCCAGATAGTAATTATCAGTAATTATGTAAGCCTATAGGCCCCTGTATAAATGTAGCCTGTGTACCTGTGCATGTATAAAGAAATAGTTTTTCAGGATTATAGCCTTTCATTAAGAATAATTTCCGAGTAACGCTGCTCGGACAATCACGACAAAGTGTGTGTGTGTGTGCGTGCGTGTGTGTGTGTGTGTGCGTGTACGCGCGTGCATGTGTGTGTGTGTGTAAGCGTGTGCGTGCGTGCTTATGCGTGTGTGTCTGTGTGTAGCTTTAATAATTGGTTTGTAGGCCTAATATATACGATATAATTGGCGACACATTGTAAAAAATTAAAAGATGTTTATGATTGGTATTTTTAATTGGTTAGTCACGAGGTTATCCGAAGGTCAATGCTGGAATTTGTATGATATTAATTTGTTTACTTTTGCAATATATTTTCGCAGTGAGTATTTACCGCTAACAAAATTTAAACGGATTTGGTTATAATAAGTTGTTTATAACTTTGTTTTCCTGCAACAGCAACACTCTAATAACTAATTAACTTCTGGCAAATCAAATAACAGCAGTACGAACAAACAATTCCAACATTGAAATATTTAAATTGATTCTACATTACGTGGTTATTTTAATATAAAGTTACAACAGATTTTGGGAAAAGGTTGTTAGAGGGTTAATTTCACCGATAATATAATCTGGACGTGAACCAGATTTGTGTGGCGGTTGGGACACTGTACGGGAGTATTGATCCTACAGGATAGACGTATTTTTCATTTTGTTGCATCAACCTACATTCGGGAACGTTTGAAAATGTGGTTCATTTCTAAACCCCCGTAAAATTATTTCTCAGATATTTTTTAGGTGAAAAGATCAACACAGGAAGGAAATATAAAACAATTCCTTTAGTTACCTTTTACTGATTACAAAGCTTGTAATGTATTGAGTGTGAAATTATTCTATAGGATTAAAAAACTACTGCTAAAACAAATTGGCGAAAACACAGCCTTAGAAACAATGCTTGTTAGAGAGAATCAAAAGGTTAGGCTATGCCCAACATATTTCAATAATATTTCCTAAATTAAAATTATTAAGTAATTTTTTTCTGAAACATATATTAGCGCTAAAGTAAATGTATATATATGAAAAGTAATTTTTTTGTGCAAAGTAATAACCTAAATGTTGTTAAACATTCGCCAAACCGTCTGCGAACTATAAGTGGTGAATTTATACAATTTGCGATTTTGCTTACTATTTATTGGTCATCGCTTTTCTATGATCCATAGTGATTACCTTCCTATGACTCGACTAGGCAAACATTAGGTCAGTTAGTAGTATTCCTAGTAGGTTATTTTCCTCCTTCCGTCTAATGTTTACTGAATTTAGTAGTAGTAGGCTATTGCTTGTAAATTATTTCCCTATTTTGTATCAGTTTACTCTGTCGGGTATTATTCCCCTCATCGGCAACAATGATTACTCGGTCAGTTACTAGTACTGCTAGCTTTTCCCTCTTCGACGGTAATGTTTACTCGGTCAGGTAGTAGTACTGCTAGTACACCCCTCATCGGATGCAAAGTTTACTCGGTCTGTTAGTTGTACCGTTAGTACTCCCCTCATCGGCAGCAATGTTTACTCGGTCGCTTAGTAGTACTGCTAGTACTCCCCTCATCGGCAGCAAAGTTTACTCGGTCGGTTAGTAGTACTGCTAGTACTCCCCTCATCGGCAGCAAAGTTTACTCGGTCGGTTAGTAGTACTGCTAGTACTAGCCTCATCGGCAGCAATGTTTACTCGGTCGGTTAGTAGTACTGCTAGTACTCCCCTCATCGGCAGCAAAGTTTACTCGGTCGGTTAGTAGTACTGCTAGTACTCCCCTCATCGGCAGCAAAGTTTACTCGGTCGGTTAATAGTACTGCTAGTACTCCCATCATCGGCAGCAAAGTATACTCGGTCGGTTAGTAGTACTGCTAGTACTCCCCTCATCGGCAGCAATGTTTACTCGGTCGGTTATTAGTACGGCTAGTACACCCGTCATCGGATGCAAAGTTTACACGGTCTGTTAGTAGTACTGCTAGTACACCCCTCAACGGATGCAAATTTTAATCGGTCAGTTAGTAGTACCGTTAGTTCTCCGCTTATCGGCAGCAATGTTTACTCGGTCGGGTAGTAGCACTGCTAGTACTCCCATCATCGGATGCAAAGTTTACTCGGTCGGTTAATAGCACTGTTAGTACTCCCCTCAACGGCAGCAATGTTTACTCGGTCGGGTAGTAGTACTGCTTGTACTCCCCTCAATGGCAGCAATGTTCACTCGGTCGGTTAGTAGCACTGTTAGTACTCCCCTCAACGGCAGCAATGTTTACTCGGTCGGGTAGTAGTACTGCTAGTACTCCGCTTATCGGCAGCAATGTTTACTCGGTCGGTTAGTAGTACTGCTAGTACTCCCCTCATCGGCAGAAATGTTTACTCGGTCGGTTAGTAGTACTGCTAGTACACCCCTAATCGGATGCAAAGTTTACTCGGTCTGTTAGTAGTACTGCTAGTACACCCCTCATCGGATGCAAAGTTTACTCGGTCTGTTAGTAGTACTGCTAGTACACCCCTCATAGGATTCAAAGTTTACTCGGTCTGGTAGTAGTACCGTTAGTACTCCCCTCATCGGCAGCAATGTTTACTCGGTCGGTTAGTAGTACTGTTAGTACTCCCCTCATCGGCAGCAATGTCTACTCGGTCTGGTAGTAGTACCGTTAGTACTCCCCTCATCGGCAGCAATGTTTACTCGGTCGGTTAGTAGTACTCTAGTACACCCCTCATCGGATGCAAAGTTTACTCGGTCTGTTAGTAGTACTGCTAGTACACCCCTCACAGGATTCAAAGTTTACTCGGTCTGGTAGTAGTACCGTTAGTACTCCCCTCATCGGCAGCAATGTTTACTCGGTCGGTTAGTAGTACTGCTAGTACACCCCTCATCGGATGCAAAGTTTACTCGGTCTGTTAGTAGTACTGCTAGTACACCCCTCATAGGATTCAAAGTTTACTCCGTCTGGTAGTAGTACCGTTAGTACTCCAATCATCGGCAGCAATGTTTACTCGGTCGGTTAGTAGTACTGCTAGTACACCCCTCATCGGCAGCAATGTTTACTCGGTCGGTTAGTAGTACTCCTAGTACTCCTGTCATCGCAGAAATGTTTACTCGGTCGGTTAGTAGTACTGCTAGTACAACCCTCATCGGCAGCAAAGTTTACTCTTTCTGTTACTAGTACTGCTAGTACACCCCTCATCGGATACAAAGTTTACTCGGTCTGTTAGTAGTACTGCTAGTACACCACTCATAGGATCAAAGTTTACTCGGTCTGGTAGTAGTACCGTTAGTACTCCCCTCATCGGCAGCAATGTTTACTCGGTCGGTTAGTAGTACTGCTAGTACAACCCTCATCGGCAGCAAAGTTTACTCGTTCTGTTAGTAGTACAGCTAGTACTCCCCTCATCGGGTGCAAAGCTTACTCGGTCGGTTAGTAGTACTCCCCTCATCGGCTGCAAAGTTTACTCGGTCTGGTAGTAGTACCGTTAGTACTCCCCTCATCGGCAGCAATGTTTACTCGGTCGGTTAGTAGTACTGCTAGTACAACCCTCATCGGCAGCAAAGTTTACTCGTTCTGTTAGTAGTACAGCTAGTACTCCCCTCATCGGGTGCAAAGCTTACTCGGTCGGTTAGTAGTACTCCCCTCATCGGATATAAAGTTTACTCGTCTTTTAGTAGTAGACTACTGCTAGTACTCCCCTAATCGGGTGCAAAGTTTACTCGGTCGGTTAATAGTAATCCCCTCATCGGCTGCAAAGTATACTCGGTCGGGTAGTAGTACTGCTAGTACTCCTCTCAACGGCAGCAATGTTTACTCGGTCGGGTAGTAGTACTGCTAGTACTCCCCTCAACGGCAGCAATGTTTGCTCGGTCGGGTAGTAGAACTGTTAGTACTCCCCTAAACGGCAGCAATGTTTACTCGGTCGGTTAGTAGTACTGCTAGTACTCCCCTCATCGGCAGAAATGTTTACTCGGTCGGTTAGTAGTACTGCTAGTACACCCCTAATCGGATGCAAAGTTTACTCGGTCTGTTAGTAGTACTGCTAGTACACCCCTCATCGGATGCAAAGTTTACTCGGTCTGTTAGTAGTACTGCTAGTACACCCCTCATAGGATTCAAAGTTTACTCGGTCTGGTAGTAGTACCGTTAGTACTCCCCTCATCGGCAGCAATGTTTACTCGGTCGGTTAGTAGTACTGTTAGTACTCCCCTCATCGGCAGCAATGTCTACTCGGTCTGGTAGTAGTACCGTTAGTACTCCCCTCATCGGCAGCAATGTTTACTCGGTCGGTTAGTAGTACTCTAGTACACCCCTCATCGGATGCAAAGTTTACTCGGTCTGTTAGTAGTACTGCTAGTACACCCCTCACAGGATTCAAAGTTTACTCGGTCTGGTAGTAGTACCGTTAGTACTCCCCTCATCGGCAGCAATGTTTACTCGGTCGGTTAGTAGTACTGCTAGTACACCCCTCATCGGATGCAAAGTTTACTCGGTCTGTTAGTAGTACTGCTAGTACACCCCTCATAGGATTCAAAGTTTACTCCGTCTGGTAGTAGTACCGTTAGTACTCCCCTCATCGGCAGCAATGTTTACTCGGTCGGTTAGTAGTACTCTAGTACACCCCTCATCGGATGCAAAGTTTACTCGGTCTGTTAGTAGTACTGCTAGTACACCCCTCACAGGATTCAAAGTTTACTCGGTCTGGTAGTAGTACCGTTAGTACTCCCCTCATCGGCAGCAATGTTTACTCGGTCGGTTAGTAGTACTGCTAGTACACCCCTCATCGGATGCAAAGTTTACTCGGTCTGTTAGTAGTACTGCTAGTACACCCCTCATAGGATTCAAAGTTTACTCCGTCTGGTAGTAGTACCGTTAGTACTCCAATCATCGGCAGCAATGTTTACTCGGTCGGTTAGTAGTACTGCTAGTACACCCCTCATCGGCAGCAATGTTTACTCGGTCGGTTAGTAGTACTCCTAGTACTCCTGTCATCGCAGAAATGTTTACTCGGTCGGTTAGTAGTACTGCTAGTACAACCCTCATCGGCAGCAAAGTTTACTCTTTCTGTTACTAGTACTGCTAGTACACCCCTCATCGGATACAAAGTTTACTCGGTCTGTTAGTAGTACTGCTAGTACACCACTCATAGGATCAAAGTTTACTCGGTCTGGTAGTAGTACCGTTAGTACTCCCCTCATCGGCAGCAATGTTTACTCGGTCGGTTAGTAGTACTGCTAGTACAACCCTCATCGGCAGCAAAGTTTACTCGTTCTGTTAGTAGTACAGCTAGTACTCCCCTCATCGGGTGCAAAGCTTACTCGGTCGGTTAGTAGTACTCCCCTCATCGGATATAAAGTTTACTCGTCTTTTAGTAGTAGACTACTGCTAGTACTCCCCTAATCGGGTGCAAAGTTTACTCGGTCGGTTAATAGTAATCCCCTCATCGGCTGCAAAGTATACTCGGTCGGGTAGTAGTACTGCTAGTACTCCTCTCAACGGCAGCAATGTTTACTCGGTCGGGTAGTAGTACTGCTAGTACTCCCCTCAACGGCAGCAATGTTTGCTCGGTCGGGTAGTAGAACTGTTAGTACTCCCCTAAACGGCAGCAATGTTTACTCGGTCGGTTAGTAGTACTGCTAGTACTCCCCTCATCGGCAGAAATGTTTACTCGGTCGGTTAGTAGTACTGCTAGTACACCCCTCATAGGATCAAAGTTTACTCGGTCTGGTAGTAGTACCGTTAGTACTCCCCTCATCGGCAGCAATGTTTACTCGGTCGGTTAGTAGTACTGCTAGTACAACCCTCATCGGCAGCAAAGTTTACTCGTTCTGTTAGTAGTACAGCTAGTACTCCCCTCATCGGGTGCAAAGCTTACTCGGTCGGTTAGTAGTACTCCCCTCATCGGCTGCAAAGTTTACTCGGTCTTTTTAGTAGTACTGTTAGTACTCCGCTTATCGGCAGCAATGTTTACTCGGTCGGGTAGTAGTACGTCTAGTACTCCTTTCAACGGCAGCAATGTTTACTCGGTCGGGTAGTAGTACTGCTAGTACTCCCCTCAACGGCAGCAATGTTTACTCGGTCGGGTAGTAGTACTGTTAGTACTCCCCTCAACGGCAGCGTAGTTTACTCGGTCGGGTAGTAGTACTGTTAGTACTCCCGTAAACGGCAGCAATGTTTACTCGGTCGGTTAGTAGTACTGCTAGTACTCCCCTCATCGGCAGAAATGTTTACTCGGTCGGTTAGTAGTACTGCTAGTACACCCCTAATCGGATGCAAAGTTTACTCGGTCTGTTAGTAGTACTGCTAGTACACCCCTCATCGGATGCAAAGTTTACTCGGTCTGTTAGTAGTACTGCTAGTACACCCCTTATAGGATTCAAAGTTTATTCGGTCTGGTAGTAGTACCGTTAGTACTCCCCTCATCGGCAGCAATGTTTACTCGGTCGGTTAGTAGTACTGTTAGTACTCCCCTCATCTTCAGCAATGTTTGCTCGGTCTGGTAGTAGTACCGTTAGTACTCCCCTAAACGGCAGCAATGTTTACTCGGTCGGTTAGTAGTACTGCTAGTACTCCCCTCATCGGCAGAAATGTTTACTCGGTCGGTTAGTAGTACTGCTAGTACACCCCTAATCGGATGCAAAGTTTACTCGGTCTGTTAGTAGTACTGCTAGTACACCCCTCATCGGATGCAAAGTTTACTCGGTCTGTTAGTAGTACTGCTAGTACACCCCTTATAGGATTCAAAGTTTATTCGGTCTGGTAGTAGTACCGTTAGTACTCCCCTCATCGGCAGCAATGTTTACTCGGTCGGTTAGTAGTACTGTTAGTACTCCCCTCATCTTCAGCAATGTTTGCTTGGTCTGGTAGTAGTACCGTTAGTACTCCCCTAAACGGCAGCAATGTTTACTCGGTCGGTTAGTAGTACTGCTAGTACTCCCCTCATCGGCAGAAATGTTTACTCGGTCGGTTAGTAGTACTGCTAGTACACCCCTCATCGGATGCAAAGTTTACTCGGTCTGTAGTAGTACTGCTAGTACACCCCTCATAGGATTCAAAGTTTACTCGGTCTGGTAGTAGTACCGTTAGTACTCCCCTCATCGGCAGCAATGTTTACTCGGTCGGTTAATAGTACTGTAAGTACTCCCCTCATCGGCAGCAATGTTTACTCGGTCTGGTAGTAGTACCGTTAGTACCCCCTCATCGGCAGCAATGTTTACTCGGTCGGTTAGTAGTACTGCTAGTACACACCTCATCGGATGCAAATTTTACTCGGTCTGTTAGTAGTACTGCTAGTACACCCCTCATAGGATTCAAAGTTTACTCGGTCTGGTAGTAGTACTGCTAGTACTCCCCTCATCGGCAGCAATGTTTACTCGGTCGGTTAGTAGTACTGCTAGTACACCCCTCATCGGCAGCAATGTTTACTCGGTCGGTTAGTAGCACTGTTAGTACTCCCCTCATCGGCAGCAATTTTTACTCGGACGGTTAGTAGTACTGCTAATACACCCGACATCGGATGCAAAGTTTACTCGGTCTGTTAGTAGTACTGCTAGTACTCCTGTCATCGCAGAAATGTTTTCTCGGTCGGTTAGTACTACTGCTAGTACACCCCTCTTCGGATGCAAAGTTTACTCGGTCTGTTACTAGTACTGCTAGTACACCCCTCATCGGATACAAAGTTTACTCGGTCTGTTAGTAGTACTGCTAGTACACCCCTCATAGGATCAAAGTTTACTCGGTCTGGTAGTAGTACCGTTAGTACTCCCCTCATCGGCAGCAATGTTTACTCGGTCGGTTAGTAGTACTGCTAGTACAACCCTCATCGGTAGTAAAGTTTACTCGTTCTGTTAGTAGTACAGCTAGTACTCCCCTCATCGGGTGCAAAGCTTACTCGGTCGGTTAGTAGTACTCCCCTCATCGGCTGCAAAGTTTACTCGGTCTTTTTAGTAGTACTGTTAGTACTCCGCTTATCGGCAGCAATGTTTACTCGGTCGGGTAGTAGTACGTCTAGTACTCCTCTCAACGGCAGCAATGTTTACTCGGTCGGGTAGTAGTACTGCTAGTACTCCCCTCAACGGCAGCAATGTTTACTCGGTCGGGTAGTAGTACTGTTAGTACTCCCCTCAACGGCAGCGTAGTTTACTCGGTCGGGTAGTAGTACTGTTAGTACTCCCCTAAACGGCAGCAATGTTTACTCGGTCGGTTAGTAGTACTGCTAGTACTCCCCTCATCGGCAGAAATGTTTACTCGGTCGGTTAGTAGTACTGCTAGTACACCCCTAATCGGATGCAAAGTTTACTCGGTCTGTTAGTAGTACTGCTAGTACACCCCTCATCGGTTGCAAAGTTTACTCGGTCTGTTAGTAGTACTGCTAGTACACCCCTCATAGGATTCAAAGTTTACTCGGTCTGGTAGTAGTACCGTTAGTACTCCCCTCATCGGCAGCAATGTTTACTCGGTCGGTTAGTAGTACTGTTAGTACTCCCCTCATCTTCAGCAATGTTTACTCGGTCTGGTAGTAGTACCGTTAGTACTCCCCTAAACGGCAGCAATGTTTACTCGGTCGGTTAGTAGTACTGCTAGTACTCCCCTCATCGGCAGAAATGTTTACTCGGTCGGTTAGTAGTACTGCTAGTACACCCCTAATCGGATGCAAAGTTTACTCGGTCTGTTAGTAGTACTGCTAGTACACCCCTCATCGGATGCAAAGTTTACTCGGTCTGTTAGTAGTACTGCTAGTACACCCCTCATAGGATTCAAAGTTTACTCGGTCTGGTAGTAGTACCGTTAGTACTCCCCTCAGCGGCAGCAATGTTTACTCGGTCGGGTAGTAGTACTGCTAGTACTCCCATCATCGGATGCAATGTTTACTCGGTCGGGTAGTAGTACGTCTAGTACTCATCTCAACGGCAGCAATGTTTACTCGGTCGGGTAGTAGTACTGCTAGTACTCCCCTCAACGGCAGCAATGTTTACTCGGTCGGGTAGTAGTACTGTTAGTACTCCCCTCAACGGCAGCGTAGTTTACTCGGTCGGGTAGTAGTACTGTTAGTACTCCCCTAAACGGCAGCAATGTTTACTCGGTCGGTTAGTAGTACTGCTAGTACTCCCCTCATCGGCAGAAATGTTTACTCGGTCGGTTAGTAGTACTGCTAGTACACCCCTAATCGGATGCAAAGTTTACTCGGTCTGTTAGTAGTACTGCTAGTACACCCCTCATCGGATGCAAAGTTTACTCGGTCTGTTAGTAGTACTGCTAGTACACCCCTCATAGGATTCAAAGTTTACTCGGTCTGGTAGTAGTACCGTTAGTACTCCCCTCATCGGCAGCAATGTTTACTCGGTCGGTTAGTAGTACTGTTAGTACTCCCCTCATCTTCAGCAATGTTTACTCGGTCTGGTAGTAGTACCGTTAGTACTCCCCTAAACGGCAGCAATGTTTACTCGGTCGGTTAGTAGTACTGCTAGTACTCCCCTCATCGGCAGAAATGTTTACTCGGTCGGTTAGTAGTACTGCTAGTACACCCCTAATCGGATGCAAAGTTTACTCGGTCTGTTAGTAGTACTGCTAGTACACCCCTCATCGGATGCAAAGTTTACTCGGTCTGTTAGTAGTACTGCTAGTACACCCCTCATCGGATGCAAAGTTTACTCGATCTGATAGTAGTACCGTTAGTACTCCCCTCAGCGGCAGCAATGTTTACTCGGTCGGTTAGTAGTACTGCTAGTACAACCCTCATCGGCAGCAAAGTTTACTCGTTCTGTTAGTAGTACAGCTAGTACTCCCCTCATCGGGTGCAAAGCATACTCGGTCGGTTAGTAGTATTCCCCTCATCGGCTGCAAAGTTTACTCGGTCTTTTTAGTAGTACTGTTAGTACTCCGCTTATCGGCAGCAATGTTTACTCGGTCGGGTAGTAGTACGTCTAGTACTCCTCTCAACGGCAGCAATGTTTACTCGGTCGGGTAGTAGTACTGCTAGTACTCCCTTCAACGGCAGCAATGTTTACTCGGTCGGGTAGTAGTACTGTTAGTACTCCCATCAACGGCAGCGTAGTTTACTCGGTCGGGTAGTAGTACTGTTAGTACTCCCCTAAACGGCAGCAATGTTTACTCGGTCGGTTAGTAGTACTGCTAGTACTCCCCTCATCGGCAGAAATGTTTACTCGGTCGGTTAGTAGTACTGCTAGTACACCCCTAATCGGATGCAAAGTATCGGCAGCAATGTTTACTCGGTCTGTTAGTAGTACTGCTAGTACACCCCTCATAGGATTCAAAGTTTACTCGGTCTGGTAGTAGTACCGTTAGTACTCCCCTCATCGGCAGCAATGTTTACTCGGTCGGTTAGTAGTACTGCTAGTACACCCCTCATCGGCAGCAATGTTTACTCGGTCGGTTAGTAGCACTGTTAGTACTCCCCTCATCGGCAGCAATTTTTACTCGGTCGGTTAGTAGTACTGCTAGTACACCCGTCATCGGATGCAAAGTTTACTCGGTCTGTTAGTAGTACTGCTAGTACTCCTGTCATCGCAGAAATGTTTACTCGGTCAGTTAGTACTACTGCTAGTACACCCCTCTTCGGATGCAAAGTTTACTCGGTCTGTTACTAGTACTGCTAGTACACCCCTCATCGGATACAAAGTTTACTCGGTCTGTTAGTAGTACAGCTAGTACTCCCCTCATCGGGTGCAAAGCTTACTCGGTCGGTTAGTAGTAATCCCCTCATCGGCTGCAAAGTTTACTCGGTCTTTTTAGTAGTACTGTTAGTACTCCGCTTATCGGCAGCAATGTTTACTCGGTCGGGTAGTAGTACTGCTAGTACTCCTCTCAACGGCAGCAATGTTTACTCGGTCGGGTAGTAGTACTGCTAGTACTCCCTTCAACGGCAGCAATGTTTACTCGGTCGGGTAGTAGTACTGTTAGTACTCCCATCAACGGCAGCGTAGTTTACTCGGTCGGGTAGTAGTACTGTTAGTACTCCCCTAAACGGCAGCAATGTTTACTCGGTCGGTTAGTAGTACTGCTAGTACTCCCCTCATCGGCAGAAATGTTTACTCGGTCGGTTAGTAGTACTGCTAGTACACCCCTAATCGGATGCAAAGTATCGGCAGCAATGTTTACTCGGTCGGTTAGTAGTACTGCTAGTACACCCCTCATCGGATTCAAAGTTTACTCGGTCTGTTAGTAGTACTGCTAGTACACCCCTCATAGGATTCAAAGTTTACTCGGTCTGGTAGTAGTACCGTTAGTACTCCCCTCATCGGCAGCAATGTTTACTCGGTCGGTTAGTAGTACTGCTAGTACACCCCTCATCGGCAGCAATGTTTACTCGGTCGGTTAGTAGCACTGTTAGTACTCCCCTCATCGGCAGCAATTTTTACTCGGTCGGTTAGTAGTACTGCTAGTACACCCGTCATCGGATACAAAGTTTACTCGGTCTGTTAGTAGTACAGCTAGTACTCCCCTCATCGGGTGCAAAGCTTACTCGGTCGGTTAGTAGTAATCCCCTCATCGGCTGCAAAGTTTACTCGGTCTTTTTAGTAGTACTGTTAGTACTCCGCTTATCGGCAGCAATGTTTACTCGGTCGGGTAGTAGTACTGCTAGTACTCCTCTCAACGGCAGCAATGTTTACTCGGTCGGGTAGTAGTACTGCTAGTACTCCCTTCAACGGCAGCAATGTTTACTCGGTCGGGTAGTAGTACTGTTAGTACTCCCATCAACGGCAGCGTAGTTTACTCGGTCGGGTAGTAGTACTGTTAGTACTCCCCTAAACGGCAGCAATGTTTACTCGGTCGGTTAGTAGTACTGCTAGTACTCCCCTCATCGGCAGAAATGTTTACTCGGTCGGTTAGTAGTACTGCTAGTACACCCCTAATCGGATGCAAAGTATCGGCAGCAATGTTTACTCGGTCGGTTAGTAGTACTGCTAGTACACCCCTCATCGGATTCAAAGTTTACTCGGTCTGTTAGTAGTACTGCTAGTACACCCCTCATAGGATTCAAAGTTTACTCGGTCTGGTAGTAGTACCGTTAGTACTCCCCTCATCGGCAGCAATGTTTACTCGGTCGGTTAGTAGTACTGCTAGTACACCCCTCATCGGCAGCAATGTTTACTCGGTCGGTTAGTAGCACTGTTAGTACTCCCCTCATCGGCAGCAATTTTTACTCGGTCGGTTAGTAGTACTGCTAGTACACCCGTCATCGGATGCAAAGTTTACTCGGTCTGTTAGTAGTACTGCTAGTACTCCTGTCATCGCAGAAATGTTTACTCGGTCGGTTAGTACTACTGCTAGTACACCCCTCTTCGGATGTAAAGTTTACTCGGTCTGTTACTAGTACTGCTAGTACACCCCTCATCGGATACAAAGTTTACTCGGTCGGTTAGTAGTACTGCTAGTACACCCGTCATCGGATGCAAAGTTTACTCGGTCTGTTAGTAGTACTGCTAGTACTCCTGTCATCGCAGAAATGTTTACTCGGTCGGTTAGTACTACTGCTAGTACACCCCTCTTCGGATGTAAAGTTTACTCGGTCTGTTACTAGTACTGCTAGTACACCCCTCATCGGATACAAAGTTTACTCGGTCTGTTAGTAGTACAGCTAGTACTCCCCTCATCGGGTGCAAAGCTTACTCGGTCGGATAGTAGTAATCCCCTCATCGGCTGCAAAGTTTACTCGGTCTTTTTAGTAGTACTGTTAGTACTCCGCTTATCGGCAGCAATGTTTACTCGGTCGGGTAGTAGTACTGCTAGTACTCCTCTCAACGGCAGCAATGTTTACTCGGTCGGGTAGTAGTACTGCTAGAACTCCCCTCAACGGCAGCAATGTTTACTCGGTCGGGTAGTAGTATTGTTAGTACTCCCCTCAACGGCAGCGATGTTTACTCGGTCGGGTAGTAGTACTGTTAGTACTCCCCTCAACGGCAGCAATGTTTACTCGGTCGGGTAGTAGTACTGTTAGTACTCCCCTCATCGGAAGCAAAGTTTACTCGGTCGGGTAGTAGTACTGCTAGTACTCCTCTCAACGGCAGCAATGTTTACTCGGTCGGGTAGTAGTACTGCTAGTACTCCCCTCAACGGCAGCAATGTTTACTCGGTCGGGTAGTAGTACTGTTAGTACTCCCCTCAACGGCAGCGATGTTTACTCGGTCGGGTAGTAGTACTGTTAGTAGTCCCCTAAACGGCAGCAATGTTTACTCGGTCGGTTAGTAGCACTGTTAGTACTCCCCTCATCGGGTGCAAAGTTTACTCGGTCTGTTAGTAGTACTGCTAGTACACCCCTCATAGGATCAAAGTTTACTCGGTCTGTTAGTAGTACTGTTAGTACTCCCCTCATCGGCAGCAATGTTTACTCGGTCGGGTAGTAGTACTGCTAGTACTCCCATCATCGGATGCAAAGTTTAGTCGGTCTGTTAGTAGTACTGTTAGTACTCCACTCAACGGCAGCAATGTTTACTCGGTCGGTTAGTAGTACTGCTAGTACTCCCCTCATCGGCAGCAATGTTTACTCGGTCGGTTAGTAGTACTGCTAGTACTCCCCTCATCGGCAGCAATGTTTACTCGGTCGGGTAGTAGTACTGCTAGTACTCCCATCATCGGATGCAAAGTTTAGTCGGTCTGTTAGTAGTACTGTTAGTACTCCACTCAACGGCAGCATTGTTTACTCGGTCGGGTAGTAGTGCTGCTAGTACACCCCTCATCGGCAGCAATGTTCACTCGGTCGGTTAGTAGTACTGCTTGTATTCCCCTCTTCGGCCACAATTTTTACTCTGACTAGAGTAGCCTACTGCTGGATTTCCACTCTTCTGCCGCAATGCTTACTCGGTCGGTTAGTAGTAGGACTACTGATAGTTTTTCTCGTTTCATTTGCAAAGTTTACTCGTAGTAATAGATCACATATATTTAGTAGTAGTTATATATTTTGGTAGGCTAGTTACTGCTAGTTCACATATATTTCACATACAATGTTTACACATTCTAGTAATAGTCCAACACAATTCTGTTATTTATCGTATCGAATATCTCGGTTAATTTACAGGTTCCAACATCTAAAATAATGGTTCCAGAAATCTTGGAATATTTATAAGAAGAACAAACTAAAACAGAAAAGTAATACACAGACAAATTTTCATGGTGAAACTACAAAGGCAACTACAGTTGGCAAAAAAAATTATATTTCATTCCAAAATAATAAAGTATTTCCAAAATATACTTATAGGAAAAAATTTATCACTATTTTGGGGATGATTTTAAAACAAATATAAAATTTTTAAATATTATTTTAGTATTAGAGTTTATTATTTTGGAGAAGGTAATGTTTCTGAAAGAATGAAATAAGAAACAAATTGTTAATCCACTGCCTTACCTTTACGAGTTTTTTCGCCGATTTTAGCTGGGCATTTTAAAATACTTTAACGAAACCATATTTGTGTCTTAGTTCGCCGATTTCTGCTAGTTATCACAAAAATCTAGTCATGTTTATTTCCTGAAGGTCGTTCCACTGATGGAGTACAGTTATACCGTCTGTATATTTCAAATAATTATAATATCATGGGACCTTTTCATTTTTTCGTTTTAAATAATTAAAAAGTAGGCTATAGTCTCCCATTATCTTTGGAATAATTTTATTGGTAAGTGTGAGAATGAGGGGCCAGCTGAGATTAAAATTGAAAATTGTTCAAAACCACAAAATAGGAAGATGTGCAACAGAAGTTTTATTTTTATTTTACACGGAAAGTTATTTTTTTCGATCTAAAGTTGAAATTCAGTATGGAGGAGTAAGTTCTGCATCGTCCACGGAGTGATACAGTGACGTCACAACTATAGTTCCTGTTTTAGCAATCTGAACTTTAAAAACATGTCCTGAAGCTATATTGATAACTATTATTCTTGTTATTGCCAAGGAAGGTTAATTTTATATAATCTATATTGAAATATACCAATGAAGAATCCAGTAAGAATAGATTTGGTTATAATTGTATACATTTAAATACTTAGGTAATGTATAAAATTACAACCAAATCTATCCTGACTGGACACTTTTTAGGTATATTTTAATATAGGTATATAGTCATGTATAAATTTAAAACGAAATCTATCCTAACTGGAGACTTTATAAATATATTTAAGTATTGGTATGCAAAAACCATAATAATTAAGCCAAATCGTTGTTTATCAAATATCTACACAAGTAAGGTATGTGTGACGTCACTGTGTCACTCCGCGTACGATGCATAACTTGTTAGGCCGACTCCGTACTAAATGTTTTGCCCAACCATAAATTCATAAAAAATAACTTTTCCTGTAAACTAAAAAAAAAAATTCTTGTGCATATCGTCCTATTTTGTGGTTTTAAATAATTTTCAATTTTCATCTCAGGTGGGCTTTCTATCTCACAATTACCATTTTATTTGACCATTTTGAACTCTTTAGTTGGGAAAAGTAGAGTTTAAATGAGTTTTTAATATATTGAAATATTCTGTTTCTAACTAGCCTACTCATTTAAGTTTTATTTGTTATTATTTTTTTAATACCTGACCATAGCCTAAAACAATTGAATTATATTTATATTCTTTTTTATTAAAAAAAAAAATGTATTGTAAAAATTCATAATTTAACATTCGATAACAGTTTCACTTTGCTGAGACCGAAATTTAAAATTACATAAACTAAATAAACTTTCCCGATAATAAATGCACACACAATGATATTAGGACCTCTAAGACGTGTTGCAGAAGAAAGTTGGCAAGAGCAAGCCTTGGGTTAGAGACAGATTAAATCCAGATTGGACTATTGTAAACTGCGTTTTTAGATTTCCAAACACAACTTTCTTAAAAACTAGTTTTTATGAGCAAAGGTGAAAGCTAAATTGATATAGTATCCTAATCGATCAAAAAATTATAGATTATGAAGGAAACAAGTTTTTAGTAAGGGAAAGTAGTTTGTTAAAATAATTTCATTTCTCCAGTTCAATAAAAGTGAATTAACTATATCTTGTATTTCGGGGTTGTAAAGCTATGTTCGTGCCTTTGATAGTTTAGTTTAAGAATCGCAAGACGTATTTAAAATAGCATTAGATAAAATTATTACATAAGTTATAGGGACTCGGAACATGTTAAAGAAAGTACCAGCGATTAATATGCAACAGGTGCCAAAACATATTAAAATTTTAAATTATACTCATGTATGATCATACATGTGCCTGTGAATTTATCGAAGTCGTTTTGAAATTGAAATTTATTTAAGCGTTAGCAGTAATGCCATTTGTTGAATACCACTGCCCATCTCAACAGCTGCGATGGAGTCCGAGGCGTTTTGAAATTGTGATTTGTTCAAGCGTTAGCAGTAATGTCATTTGTCTAATACCACTGACCATCTCAACAGCCGCGATGGAGTCCGAGGCGTTTTGAAATAGAAATTTGTTTAAGCGTTAGCAGTAATGCCATTTGTTGAATACCAGTGACCATCTTAACAGCTGCGATGGAGTCCGGGGCGTTTTGAAATTGTAATTTGTTCAAGCGTTAGCAGTAATGTGATTTGTTGGATACCACTGAGTATCTCAACATTTGCGATGGAGTCCGAGGCGTTTTGAAATTGTGATTTGTTCAAGCGTTAGCAGTAATGTCATTTGTTGAATACCACTGACCATCTCAACAGCCGCGATGGAGTCCGGGCTGTTTTGAAATAGAAATTTGTTTAAGCGTTAGCAGTAATGCCATTTGTTGAATACCAGTGACCATCTCAACATCTGCGATGGAGTCCGAGGCGTTTTGAAATTGTGATTTGTTCAAGCGTTAGCAGTAATGTCATTTGTTGAATACCACTGACCATCTCAACAGCCGCGATGGAGTCCGGGGTGTTTTGAAATAGAAATTTGTTTAAGCGTTAGCAGTAATGCCATTTGTTGAATACCAGTGACCATCTCAACAGCTGCGATGGAGTCCGGGGTGTTTTGAAATTGTGATTTGTTCAAGCGTTAGCAGTAATGTCATTTGTTGAATACCAGTGACCATCTCAACAGCTGCGATGGAGTCCGGGGCGTTTTGAAATAGAAATTTGTTTAAGCGTTAGCAGTAATGCCATTTGTTGAATACCAGTGACCATTTCAACAGCTGCGATGGAGTCCGGGGCGTTTTGAAATTGTAATTTGTTCAAGCGTTAGCAGTAATGTGATTTGTTGGATACCACTGAGTATCTCAACAGCTGCGATGGAGTCCGAGGCGTTTTGAAATTGTGATTTGTTCAAGCGTTAGCAGTAATGTCATTTGTCTAATACCACTGACCATCTCAACAAACGCAATGGAGTCCGAGGTGTTTTGAAATAGAAATTTCTTTAAGCGTTAGCAGTAATGTGATTTGTTGGATACCATTGACCTTTCCAACAACTGCGATGGAGTCCGTGGCGTTTTGAAATTGAAATTTGTTGAAGCGTTAGCAGTAAAGTGTTTTGTTGGATACCACTGACTTTCCCAACAGTTGCGATGGAGTCCGGGGCGTTTTGAAATTGAAATTTTTTGAAGCGTTAGCAGTAAAGTGTTTTGTTGGATACCACTGACTTTCCCAACAGTTGCGATGGAGTCCGGGGCGTTTTGAAATTGAAATTTTTTGAAGCGTTAGCAGTAAAGTGTTTTGTTGGATACCACTGACTATCTCAACAGCTGCGATGGAGTTCGAGGAGTTTTGAAATTGAAATTTGTTCAAGCGTTAGCAGTATTGTGATTTGTTGGATACCACTGACCATCTCAACAGCTGGGATGGAGTCCGATGCGTTTTGAAATTGAAATTTGTTCAAGCGTTAGCAGTATTGTGATTTGTTGGATACCACTGACCATCTCAACAGCTGCGATGGAGTGTATACCTAACTGTGTATACTGATGTGGACAAATATATCAAATCCAGTTGTTATTGGACTACTTATTAAATCGATTCTTAAGGCAGGAAATAGAGTTGGTAAATTCTTTTTGGGTAAACGTTTAGTAGGGACAGTATGAAAATTGTTGATGAAATGTAAATATAAAAAGTAGCAAATATATTTTATATTGCCCTTAGAACTTTGTTGATTTCTTAGGGCTAAAGATTTTTTCGTACTCGGGTTTACACATTTTTAACCAATATCATCATTAAAAAGTAATGTCTGGCGTCCCCCTTACCGAAAATTGTACTTTATTTTATCTGTAGTAAAGTTTTATTCAATTTTTTATCAATTAAGGTTTTCTCGTTACTGTACATACCAGTATGTTTTTTAAGAAATATTTTAAAACTGTATAGCCAATAGACAAATGGATAATGCTGACCTGGATAATGATGAATCACCACAAGAGTTTAGCTTGTTATTAAAACCCACTATTCACTGGGTAAGAAATTAAAACCTAAAGTATTATATAAAGAGGCGGTATTATTCTTTACTATTGAAATACCTAGTTTATCAATTTTACTGCTAGCTATCCCATTGTGTACTATCATAAATAGAATGAAAGATTTTTTTACAAATAATTCTCGGTAGGCCTATGACCAAATCGTTCACATCGTCTGATTCAGTGAAATGTATGGCCTGTTTATGTTTGATTAGTTTTTCTTATCTTGACGTTATTTTTGTTAAAGCCAGCCTTATTTCCTTTTAAATGTCAAGTTTAACATTATACTTTGATTTTTTCATGGCAACATCACAAATATCGTATTCACAGAGGTAAGAACTGAATTAGTTGTCATTTTATTACGGCAACTTTAGAAAAAAATGCACTCACAGAGGTAAGAACTGGTTTAGTTGTCATTTTATTACGGCAACTATAGAAAAAATGCACTCACAGAGGTAAGAACTGAATTAATTGAACATTAAATTATGAGGCACGCCGCAACGTCCCTGACGATGATCCGCGGTGCCGCAGGTAGCCGGGGCAGGTAAAATGGGAATCATTCCCTTAGTGGGTTTAATATAAGTTTGTTGTTTAAATAAAAATAGTTAAAACATTCAAAGAATCAGTGGAACTAAAAACTGCCAATTAATTTTGAAACTTTTGAGGCCTTGAGGGATGCAGAAAATCTGTATAAGTTAGATTGAAATCAAAGTACTATAAACATTGAAAGTATATTAGAGAACTAAGCTGCCAATTCCTCGTCTGTGTCATGATCTACTTAGGTTCTTCAAATTTAATTTCAGCAAAACGTATTCTAAACTTATGCTTCCTAAGCCCCATCAAGAACAAGAACTGCCATTAACATTAGGCCTACTTCTCAGGCTCAAATTCCAGATCAAACATTTGTGCAGCCCTACTTATTGTTTCTTTAAAGTAATTCCTTATTTAGTATAGGGTCGAATATTTCTCATCGAATTTGCACTTATGCGCTTGGACACAATTTTCCATTTCTGAGCATGTAAATGTTTGCTCTGACAGGTAAAATTATAACTGAAATTATTTTCTTATACAGTTCATTAGGAACTAGATAGAAACACCATGAGGTTTGTTTATAAACTGTGTAGCTAATAACATTTCTTAAAAAATAGTTGCGATTCCAGGATTGCGTTATTTTTAACTAAGTTCTAACCTACGTTTCATAGAAATATTTCCTATAGCTAGCCTATAATGTATATCCTATAACGACCATATAATGTATTTCCTATAGTGACCATAAAATGTGTGGTCACTACACTTCTAATATTTCAACTTTATAACCTTAAGAATCATGCTCGATGTAAAAAAACTGCCACAAATATTTCCACCTCAGATTAGAATAAACTTTATAGTAAAATAAATTAAAATTTTTGTAATGTTTAAATAGTTGTAAAAACATTTTTACGTATTTTTTCCTGCATATCGAGAATAGGGTTTTATCAAATCAGTAAATAGTTTTATTCCTTTTTCACGTAGTCTTTGTTTAGATTTTATTAATATTTATTGCTTGCTTGATCTTACTCAATAGCTCTTATGCTCCCCAAGTGTTCTCTTATGCTCTTTGTTTACCTTCCATTCAATGGCAGACTAAATGCCCTTTTCAGGCGAAAAAGACTTATCCATCTGAAACTTGAAACCGTTTCTAAAATTAAGCGTTTTTTACACCCTTGAACACCTTTGTACCTTTTGACTACATAGTCTATAACCAAGTATTGTTTCTAAAGGTTTTTCAAGGACGTTTCAAACACGACAGTTGTCCCCGATTGCTTGAGAAGAGTAGGGTTTGAAAAGCTTCAGAAGGCAATTATTTTTTACAACAAAGGGAAGGAGTGTTAGAAGAAAGGAAATGCTATCTTGATTTACTTTATATTTACTTTGCTTATAGATTCGTATTTACGTATTATTTATTCAATATTTTTATTTAATATTAATTAAAACAACCTCTTATCACAAATTCAACAATTTTTATTTAACCTAAGGTTAAAATAAAAATTATTGAATTTGTGGTAAGAGGTTGTTTTAATTAGGCTAATATAAACATTTACGCCACAGTTGCTTCAAGTTGTTATTTTTATTTAATGTTTTACTTTGTATATTCCTATGCTACAAATGCGTTTACGAGGTAATCAAGAAACTAAAATAATTCTACACGCTTCAACCTTCTGTACATTCTATCAAACAAATGTTCAATGTACCTGACCTTCTCCCGCACGCCCTGTGGAAGATTTTGGTCCCCTCTGCTGCAAAACGTTAACGTTTGATTTTAGAACTAATTGACTCTGCAGACTTAACGGTTTAAATAAATCTGCAAGGAACGTACTGGGGCATAACGTACGGTAATAACCTGCCATCAAACGTGTCTGTTTAGTGATTTTTTAGTTTCCATTAGGTATTTAGGTTCTCGCCTGTAATTCCAACCCGTTTTGAAAATCCACCGGTTTCTATGAAAAGAATATTTCTGCTTCTAAGAGTTTTTTTTTCTATTTTGTAGAGGTCAGTTGTCATTCTTCATTTTGGATTATAAACTCCCTTTTGTAACATCTTTAAACGTGTAGTCTATATTAAATTCCTCCCTCATTCAATTCACCTCCCCGTTCTGTCAAATTAATTTTTTCAACCCTGGCTCCCAAAATACTCCCAGCTCTCGTGGCCGCCAGCACACGCAAGCACGTACAAGCACAAGCTTTAATATCTCTACCGCGAATGTCTCTATCTCTTTCCAGGGGCAATCGAAAGACAGTGAAAGGAAACATTATGTGGCCCATTTACTTATTATCTATATGTCACAAATTCAAATGAAACTTTTGACATTCTCCCTGTAAGCTCTATATTTATTCGATTTTTTAATGATGATTTCATTATAATTCTCCTTCCCCTCTCATTATATCTTTCTTATTACACTTTTGCTATTACTTGCGGCCAGACTTTTTCTTAACTAAAGGTTGTTAAATTGTTAATTTACGCTTGGAGGAAACGTTTCCTAGAATGGTCTGTTAACAACCTTTAGTTAACAAAAAGTCTGGTCGTAAGTAATAGCAAAAGTGTAATAAGTAATTAACAACCAATTCGTTATGAACAGCAACAAGATTTCCATATGTCTTTCTCTTAGGAATTTTCCAGTGTTTTGTTTTATCATTAATTTACAAGCTCGGGTTTTTTTGAAGACGAGGTTTATTTTAAACTTCATATGAATTTCTGTTTTTTCTAAGATTTTGTTTCTCTATATAATTTCTGTTATTAACATTATTTCCAATTTGTTTTTTTCTTCCTTGTATCTCATTTGATTTATATAATTCTAATGACAACTAATGAACAAATGTTTCATATCGTATATTTTGGATTTATTATCCACTACTCCATGCCCTACTTCGTGTAACAAGACATGATCACAATCTTTTTATTGTCAAATGATTAACGCAAAGTAAAAATTATGTTCTCAAATATATCACTAAGTAGGCCTACTTAGTATTTTACATTAGAAGCATAATTAATTGTAATGTACTATACCACATCTATTTAGGAAATACCATATCTATTAAGGAAAGGACATATCTATTTAGGAAATAATATATATAGGAAATACCATATCTATTTAGGAAATACCATATCTATTTGGAATATATCATATCTATTTAGGAAATAACATATATATTTAGGAAATACCGTATCTATTTAGGAAATACCATACCTATTTAGGAAATACCATATCTATTTAGGAAATGGCATACTAAATTTAGAAAACAACAGTTTGTTTGCTAGAGTAGGGTTTACGTCTTTGAAATACTAAAACAAAATAATTGCGTTATTAACAAAATACCCCAGTGAGAGGAATTTACTACGCAAATGAACGAGCTACTGGAATTTGATTAATAATAGTTGAACCTCTGTTCATAATTCTCTAAAAGTGAAGTTTTTGCATTGAAGAATGAAGATTGAACAAAGCAAGTCAGTTTTAATCTTAGGAAAGAATGTCTGGCTTGTCATTAATTATTCTCTGAGAATTACACTGCTTTTTCAAACATGCTTTCCCTACTTTAATACGGTTCTGATATATAAAAAGAGCTTTTTTATTTTTAAAGATGAAATATGTAAATGTTGATACAACAAATGTTTGGAAATAAGTGTCCACACTTATTGCTTCATTTTTGTCATCATTCACATTTCTAGTTGATGAAAGTTTTCTATTACCTGATTCAGTTTATGCTTTTCTGAACAGTCAACTATCTCTTCCGATACGTCTACCTGTTGAGAGTTTAAAGTTATCTATCTTCTGATACATCATTTGACTGTCCATTTTACCTTCCAATAAACGTATCTGTTGACAGTTCAGTGTTGTCTATCTCCAGACATATCATTCGACTGTCCACTTATCATTCCAATAATCTTAGTCCACCTGTTAACAGGTGAATGTTTTCTATCTCTAGACACGTCATTCGACTCTCCACTAATC
Source organism: Prosapia bicincta (assembly GCA_036971475.1). Lineage (NCBI taxonomy): Eukaryota > Metazoa > Arthropoda > Insecta > Hemiptera > Cercopidae > Prosapia > Prosapia bicincta. Next base: position 197,083,003 of record JBAIZL010000004.1, read on the forward strand.
ATTCCAATAATTTATCTTACCTGTTGACAGTTTAATGTTACCTATCTTCTGATACATCATTAGACTGTCCATTATTCCTTCCAATAAACTTACCTATTGGCAGTTTAATGTTATCTATATTTTTAAACATCTTTTGACTGTCCATTTTACCACCCAATAAACTTACTTGTTGACAGTTTAAAATTATCTATCTTGTGATACATCATTCGGCTGTCCACTATTCCTTCTAATAACCTCATCTGTTTACAGTTCAATTTGGTGTATTTCCAGACACATCATTCGACTGTCCACTAATCATTCCAGTAAACTTAGTGTACCTGATGACAGGTCAATGTTTTCTATCTCCAGACACGTCATTCGACTGTCCACTAATCATTCCAATAATTAATCTTACCTGTTGATAGTTTAATGTTAACTATCTTTTGAAACATCATCAGACTGTCCATAATTCCTTTCAATAAATTTACCTGTTTACAGTTAAATGTTACCTATCTTCTGATACGTCATTAGACTGTCCATTATTACTTCCAATAAATTTACCTTTTTACAATTCAATGTTGTCTATTTCCAGACACATCATTCGACTGTCCACTAATTATTCCAATAAACTTAATCTACCTGTTGACAGTTCATTGTTATCTATCTCTAGATACGTCATACTACTTTCTATTATTCCTTCCAATAGTTAGTATTACCTATTGACAGTTTAATGTTATCTACCTCCAGACACATGTTTCAACTGTTCACTAATCATTCCAATAAACTTAGTGCACCTGTTGACAGGTTAATGTTATCTATCTCCAGACATATCATTCGACTGTCTACTAATTATTCCAATAAACTTAGTCTACCTGTTGACAGTTCATTGTTATCTATCTCGAGACACGTCATACGACTTTCTATTATTCCTTCCAATAATTGATATTACCTAATGACAGTTTTATGTTATCTATCTCCAGACACATCATTCAACTGTCCACTTATCATTCCAATAAACTTAGTTTACCTCTTAACATATTAATGTTAACTCTCTCCTAGTACGTTATACGACTGTCTGCTATTCCTCCCGATAAACTTATTTTTTTCCATTTTGATAACGTTTATCACAACTCCTGTAGGACAATGGCAAAAAATGGGAATCATTTTATGTTATTAAATTAAGAGGAGTTGAAAACCCTCCCTTTAACCTTTTGCTATCTAGTAAGTACTCATTAAATTTCACTTTTTTCCTTCTCATATTACATTGTTTGCTTATGAAATTTGGAGAGACGAATCGATATATAGGCCCCTATTAATTTGTAGTAAAATGTAGTGAATTGTAATAAGTGGTAAAAGTCTACTAACCAATTGAAGACAAGTGGTATGGTAGGTTTAATTGCCTTTGTTTTACCTATAAATTCATTTTAATTTGTGACATCGTCTCTTCGTTTTAAATTTGATTCCTGTTTTCTGTACGTTTTTTTGGAAACTGCAATTAAAGCTTTTTTAATCATGATTAATTTTTATTCTTTTTTTAAAACTATGTAACTAAATGTTTAAAATTGTTTTCAGTTTCTAAAGTAGAAAGAAAGCCATAACTAAAACGCTAAACAACAGACTAAACACCAAGCTCTTAACCTTTATAAATTTGTCTCCTTTTTGAAATGCTTCCATTTAGGTAATCGGCTCTATTCAAAGTCAGTGTAAATTTATAAAAAGTTGCTTCTTGTATTTTGAATGCATGGAGTGATATAAATGGTAATAGAAACGTTAATTTCGTTCCTTAATAGTCGTAACATGTTTTTATAGTAACAGATGGCCTTGACAGTGTTCCATAAAACACTTTTTGACAGCATAAATTGTCAAGTAAATCCTCCAAAGCAAACTATCTCCATTCAAACCACAAATAAATATTCATAACGATTATTGTTTCCAAATAATATTCAAACTAATTGCAAACCGCTTTATTACAGCCCATAACGCTTCACAAGTGCTTTGGATTCGCCATAAAATTATAAAAATTAATTAACAGATCGTAAATACGTCCCTCGGCCCAGTCCATTGTCTCCAATTAAGAGATACTATAAATCATATTTTATCAACAAGCCTATAGTTTATCAATGACGCAGCCAACTATAATTATAGATTCTGAATGGCCGGCCAAGTCCTCACCCACGCCGCTTGTCGTTTCTGAAAAAGTATGTTTGGAAAACTTTTAATTAGTTGGATAATTTTTTTTTTATTTTTCACATGTAATATCTAGTGAAACAACTTTTAAAACCATCTATTTTACGGATGACACAGTTCTGTTGACTAAATGTTTTCAAACATAAAACAATTATATCCAGTTAGTAACTAGCACAAGAGATCACACCTGTGCTAAGTACATACAGAAAGCATAATTTAACTAAACATAAAAGCATAAATTTATAACTAAAACTTTATTATTTCTAACTTGTTCGCAGTTAGATAGAATTCAGCCGTGACAATTCCTTTAAAATTTTAAGGAGCTTGCAGTTAAAAATATAATAAATCTAAGTAGCTAAAAGCAATATATTGCTGTATATATTTTCATAGGCTCAAATTAGTGCGACTATATTTAGGGTCTATTTGTTTTACAGTATTGGTCTGTTCTGCTATTTGTCTACAAAATTATATAATACAAATTTTATTTAGACAAAAATAAAATTATACTTTGCGTTTAATTGAGTTATATCCAGTTTTATTGACTAACTCAAATTATAGCCTTTATTATTATTAATTCTGGAAAAGTGAATAAATACTCCCCAGTGAAACTTGAAATCACTAAAATTGTTTTAATTACATTGTAACGCCTCTCAGCCACATTGTGAACAAGCCGATCACAGTTTTAATTTACAATGTGTGTTTACAACTTTCACTCACATTCTACACAAGCCTGGTAACACACAAGCTTTGCGTTTCGTATTTTGGTAGCGCTGTCCGACCAGCATCGCGGGGTACCATGGCAACAGCCATTAAATACGCAGCTGATTGGACGCAAACAAATTTATTTTATACATACATACTACCTGGCTACTAAAAAAGGTAAAATAAATTTTCATAACTTAAACATTTTTATTAGGGTCAAGCGTTCACTGAACTTTTATTTTAATTTGCAGATTGTGCTTAGTTTAAAAAAAAACAGGCTTGATGTGTAAAAGGTAACGTAGATTATAGACTTTATAAACTTAGACATTATAAGAGTAATCTATACACTGACTCTACAATATACCGTAAACATGAAAATTATCAATAACCTATATATGTCGTTGTAGTAAGAATTAATATTTAAAATTAAAAGTTCTAAAATGACTAAAGTTAGCGTAGGCCTAACACTGCACTATTTTGTTATTATACCTATTAAAGTCAAATGTTTAAAAACAAAAGAATAAATAGGCTACAACTCACAATTGTAAAAACGTTATTATCAGACGCGTTTCAATGACAATATGTCATCATCTTCAGTGATGCTATACAATTTAAACTTAATTAAAAAAACTGAACATAACCTATAATATTTTAACAAATGTAAGAACCGGATCTGAGCTTCGCCAAATTTACAACCACGGCTACTAATATATTTACATTGAATAACATATGATAATTATAAATATTTAATTGTGATTAACCTATAATATTAATAAAACGTAATATTAACAAAATTATTTAAATAATTTTAAAAAGATAATATTTAATATTAAATTAATTTGCAATAATATTGACTTTTGAAATGGTCGTAATTCATTATTAACAATTTAATTTGAATTATATTTATAAATAAAGTTTCCGATGCATCTAGTTTATTAAAATTTATCACATTTTTTAAAAGGATAACGTTTTTACTTTTAAAAATGTGTTTCTCGTTGAAACAATGCTCTGCTATAGCTAACTTTTCAGGCCTAATATATTTAGGCCTAAAATGGGAAAAATGTTGTTTCGCTCTAACTTGTATGTTTCTTTTAGTTTATCCAATATATTTCATCTGGCACATTTCACACTGCAAACTATAAATTCCCGGTTTATTTTCATTTTTTATTATATCTTTCTGGTTCCCTAATAGACTTTCTAGGTTAGTTCTTGTAACTAACGTTACTTTTACGTTACTGTTCTTCTCCAAAGCTTTTTTTAGCAAAGTTAGATAAAGGTGGATGGTAAGCTAATCTAATCCATTTTCTTTCCTCTCTATTTTTTAGAAACGTACAACTTGAATTATTAGTTTTCGTCTGTTTCATTTTGTTATGGATGTTATTTATCAGCGATTCATTATATCCGTTAAATTTTGTTATGGATGTTATTTATCAGCGATTCATTATATCCGTTTAATTTTGTTATGGATGTTATTTATCAGCGATTCATTATATCCGTTTAATTTTGTTATGGATGTTATTTATCAGCGATTCATTATATCCGTTTAATTTTGTTATGGATGTTATTTATCAGCGATTCATTATATCCGTTTAATTTTGTTATGGATGTTATTTATCAGCGATTCATTATTTCAGTTTAATTTAGCTACGACCTAAATATAATTTTAATTCTTTTAAATAATGTTCTTTCGAAAGAGGCAGAGTACTTAATCTATGTATCATAGAGTTAAAACTATGAAAGGCTTTTCCTTTCTCTGATGTGCTTCAGTATGGAAGGAATTTTTAGATGTGTATCTATTTGTATGTGTAGGTTTTCTATTTATATTAAATTTTAAATTATTATTTCTAGAGACCAGAACATCTAAAAACGGTAAACCTCCATCATTTTCAATTTCTACGGTAAAAGTTATGTTTTTATGAAAACTATTAAGCTGGTTACAAAAATCTTCTATGCTGTGATTGTTATTAAAGGCTGCAAAAATATCATCAACATAACGTACCCATACTCTAGGAAAATAGACCAGCTTCTCTTTAACTTTCGTTTCAAAATATCCCATACAAAAAATTAGCTAAGGAACTTGATAATGGATTTCCCATAGCGGAACCATCATTTTGTGCATAGTATTAATCGTTAAATTGGAACCCGTTTTACGCCATACATAATTAATAAGTAATATATATTCTTCAATTTCATTCATATCTAAATTTAATTGCTTTAGCCATTTTCTAATTATATCAACAGATTTTGAAATTGGTACACTTGGATAAAGAGATACTACGTCAAATGAAACTAAATATTCTTCTGGTAATAAAGAAATGCTTTTTACTTTATCGACGAATTCATAAGTATTTTTGGCATATACGGAGGAGGTGGGCTCTTCTTGTTAAATATGTTGGTGAATTTATACCAGATATTATTGGTCGCATTTTCTTACCTTCTTTATGGGCTTCAGGCAAACAATATAATTTCAGTGTTTGCGGGTTGGGTACTGTTAATTTTTTTCTAGGGTCATCGTTAATAACATGTGGTCATTTTTTCAAAGTATCATTTATAATCTTCCCATTAAAATTCCTACTTAATATTGAGTATGCTCCTTCCTCGATGGTTTTTCCACATTTTTCCTATACTCTTGTTTATCCACAGGCCCTAATAACAACAGCGTTATTTTTATCTGCTTTCAAGTAGCAGACATTTTTAATTTTTAAATCTTCAATAATCCTGTGGTATTATTAAATGTTAAATATTATATTATGTTTAAATTTTAAAAAAAGGTACTAAAAGAGTTAACACTCACCTCAGTGTCTGCTTGTCTCACAGATTAGCTAAGAAAATAAAAATTGAATATAGTGTAAAAAATAAATTTCCAATAAGTTAACTATTTTTGCGGGGTTGCAACGAAAGGTCTTTTAAATTTTTTTATTTTTTTATTTTTAATACAAATTAAAAAATTATGTTTTAATTATTTTTTCTATTTTATAACTAAACCATGTCCATTTTCTCGGTTCTTCAAGTAATTTTTTATTCTAAGCACAAATTTGGGGTTTCAAGGTTTAGCCTACCGTCATTTATATTAGTTTCTTTAAGAACTATGGAAAATATAGAAAAATAAACAGTATTCTAGTACATTATTGTAGGTGTCGTAACTCAATGTATATCAAAACATTAAAATATTTAAAACAAAAAAAATATATTATGATAATATAATTTTATTAATAGGATACTTTATAAATCCTTTACACAAGAAATCGTACAACAGTACGGTTGCCTACACCCCTTTGTGCTTTTCACATTAAAACACATCCAAAATTCACTGTTTAATCAATGTTTTTCACCACCCTCCAACTCTACCCCTCCCGGAGATAACGGTTTTCATTGTTTTAATTAATGTACGTCTGTAGAACGTCTTCCAAGAGCTACATATTCTCATGGCGAGGTTAAATTTCCTCTCATCCTGTAAGTTACACGGATGTTTAATTTATTCACAAATCCTCTCGCTTCCATAATTTCAGAGGTCTTATGTGAATATCTTTATGTTTTTTATACAGGTTTGCTGATAGGTAAAGTCTATTAATCAAAGGTAATCTTTAGGTGTTTTCACTAACTTTTCAAAACATAATACTATTAATGTTCGTATTTAAAAGACATCCATTTCTGCCGCGCCCAAGAAAAGCCTGTAGATGTGTTGAGCATAAAGTTTGCAGAATGACACTGAGCCGGCACGCTATGCTGCGTGTGTAGGACAGGCGGACTTGCATAATGCTAGGCTGGATCTGGCTGAGTTATGGATATTAAATGCATTCATTAAATCACGCCTCCGCTACGAAGAACACGGCTGGAATTGCACTCTAACTAAAGCGACCTTTCCAGATCGGACTGTTGGCGGAATTGCTGGGTATGTTACATAATTTATAAATTGTAGGCATGATGGCTAACATTTGTTTAACAACGTGCTGAAACTCTTACAGGAGATTTTCTTTATGAAACAGATTTGAAAGGAGATTTCCTACCACAAATGGAATATAAGCAGAAGGGAATTGAATGGACCTTTTTAGAGGCCGAAGCTAATTGACCGATTTTCGTTCTCCTCCAGTTAAAAATTATTTATAGGCTAAGAATTGCGAAACTGTGTTCTGGGTTTGATGAATACCTGCCTAACATGCAGTCCTACCATTTTAAAAAATAATTCACAATACAAATTTATAGCTATTTTCTTATAAAATTTAGATTTGTGTAAAATAGAATTGTTTATAGAGACTATGGTTAGATTAAGTGCAATCGTAACTTATATAAGGCAATCGTATTAACATTAATTACTTTTTAAATTGCTCTTCCTATTTTTTCAACCTTAGTGAGAAACCATTTTCACTCCTTAATCAGGCCTACATTTTTAAACGAAGTTTTTTTACTATACCTAGTTTATATATTGTAAAGAATATTCCTTTAACTCTAAACAAATTTTATAATTATATAGAAACGTTTTTAAAAAATGTTGATAATAATTTTTGTATTATTAGTTTTCTGTAGATCTCGTTGATGTAAACTTTTATTTTGATCTAAGCAAAAAAGTACTTAGAGCGCTGTATGGGTGAAACCTACATATGGTCAAACCTAGATTATTAACATCAATTAAAGGAATTTGCTGGCTACCATTATCATATGACTCATGTAAGTCTAATCTCTCGCATACCCTGTCCATGGATTCTACTAAAGGGTATTACATTTACCATCTGAGTTACGTTTCACCTCCTTTCCGCAAATATAACAAAGATTGTTTCGGATCAGCCTTCTCTTAAATTCTCCGGTTCAACAAATAGAGATAATTTACAAAATTCTTATTTTTTTATTTATATCCATGAGCTTTTAAATTGCCTTTAACGTTGTTTTATTAGCCTTGTTTAATTTGTATCAACCTTTCTCTGTCTTCTAGTCGTCCTTCTTTGTAATTAATTCAACCCGATATGATTTATTTAATCATGTTTTTTTTATATTTCTGTTCAGTTTAATCCACCTTTTCTTCAAACTTCATCTCTGGCTAAACAGTTTTGCTACACATCTGTCTACAGAACACGTGTTTGTACTCTGCAATACGAAATTTCTTTAATGTAGTTATTTTGTTAATAAACGCAGCAAATATCTAGCATAAGCCTTACCTTAAAACGTTTTGATCATTTGAATTAACATATTTACATCAATGTTAATAATAATTTTTTTGTATTTTTTTAAAATGAATTCACCAGTCCACTTGAATCTCTACTCATTAGTTTTTTTTAATCTCCTTTCACTACTTCAGGCTATTTTATATGATTCTTATCTCTCTTTTAACCGTAGGATATGTGCGCCGCTTTAGGGTATTTGAAATAAGTTTGCTAAGTATGCAACTAAAACGGTATTTGTGGTATAGGTGCAATTATGGGGCTGTAGCAGTTGCGATTTTATTTAATCAGTTTTCTTTCTCTTCCCACAAAGACGTTTTTCCACACTTTTTTTTTATCCACCCATTTCATCACCTAGGCATTAATAAACTGGAGAATAAATAAACAATTGTAAGTTATAGAAACAATTCATTGATCACAGTGGCAATATTACTCGTGATACAATTAACAAAAAAACCAATGACCACAATGTAAAGAAATAATTAATATAACTATACATAGAAATAATTACACGTAGACCATAATTATATAAATTTAAGCTCTATAATTCATAGTTTAATATATAAAACAATTAATTGGATGTTGTAATTTAGCATTATTCAACTTGAAAATGGTTGAACAAAAATACTTGAATGGTTCAAATGTAAATTTTATTTTTACATTAGTTCATTATTACGTTATAAAGCTCTGTTATTTTGCTTCCTTATTTAAGTTTTGTCCCTTTCATCTAAATCGAGGGAAAGGATCTTCGTTTCGCTATTGTTCTCAGCACAGCGGTTCGTTCTCATTTTAAAGAAGTCTAGGGTTCAATGCAGACAGGATTATTGAAGTGAATCTCTCTCAATTGGTCTTAACGTGCATCAACAAGTAAATATTATTTTTCAAAGGGTATCGTACTTCAAAGTGCGTGATGAATAAGAAAAATGAACAAAGCCCACGTACGACTCTTAGGGTCTATCGTTTCGTATGTTTGCTAATGCTTATTACAACTCCAAGGTGTGACGAAAATGTTAAATGTTACGCAGGTGTAAACATGTTAGAAAACGTCAAACTATGTGTTCAATGGGAAAATTATGTGCTATAATTACTTCGTATTTGTACATATTTTACAAGAAACCAACATAATAAGAAAATTAAAAATGTACGTGTCGTATTAAACCTTAATATATCGTAGTAGAATATATTTATGTAATCAGTGCCTTAGATCAAGACATTATCTGGTTATAGTCTGTTGCTGCGTGTGCGTGCGTGAAAAGGGGCTTCCTAATCTCTTTGACGCCTTCACTGCTTGGACAATGAATCGTCATGGACCAGGTTACTCCATTTACATTATTCTCTTTTACAAAGAATTTTCACCCACGCTTTTATTTAGGTATAAACCAGTTCGTCCGTTCTGTAGGTTTATAAAACAAATTATTTTTTATAAATGGGCTCTAATTATAAAAAAATTTTATCATTAGGCCTAAAATTTATAATAAACCCATGTCTAATGCAAAAATAATAAATAAATCGAACACTAAAATATAGTCTAGTCTTATAATTTAATCTTATATAATATCCTAATAATAACAATGTTTTTGTAGTGTGCCCATTGGTTTATTGATAATTGTATTAATAATAATGTTGCAACTCTAATGAATTATTTTCTGCCACAATTGTTTATTTACTCTCCATTTTATAAATGGCGTCATGCAAATTACATTTAAAACAGCACATTTTCTCAGTACAGTTCTTGCTTGGTTAGCGTGCTGCACCTAGGTCTAGCCACTTACCTATCGATCTACTTTCAATTCATTTCGCAGGAAATTAAGGCGGGGCACTTGATTTTGCTGAATTTCGCTATTCTCATATTTAATGAAAAGTGAAATACTGTATACACTTTGTCGAATTAGCTTACAGAGTTGGGTTTAATTTAGGACATTGTTACAGTTTGGTTGAACATTTTTTTTTAGGAAATCATGTGTTAATTACTTTTTAATGTGTTTATCTTGAGTATATGTTTGTCAAATTCTTTATAATTATTTATTGATTTCAATAACAGTCAGTAGAGTGTCTTAAGGAAAAGGAAAGCGCTTTTAGATCATGTTTTATTGTACAATATAAATGAAAATCCAAAAAAATATTTAATTACTTTCAGGGAACCATGACTAATCCACATTACTTTTGTGTCATAATATAGTGATACTTGAAGGTCTACAACATTTATTATAAACAATTATTACCTACAATTATATCAAATAAAATACTAGGCAGGTTTGTTCTTAATGATGTGGGTTCGGGTTCATCACGATAAATAAAAAAAGCATGAGATAAAAATATGTTCCAGAATCATGACCGAAATTAACTTATTCAGGGCAAGTTCTAAAACAAAGTTCGTCCTGAAATAATCGCTCAAACAAAACATACAAAGCGACTCGTGAGTCTAGGACTAGGTAAATTTCTAGCAGAAGGAAAAACTGATCGATGTTACATTAAATACTTATCACCGATTTGCCGATTACCTATTCAACACTAATGTTTTGGTTGTTCAAACGATATTTATGTAAGTATTTTCTACAGGTTTGAAGAAAAGGTCTTTTCATCTGATAATACAGTGTTTGTAAACTGGATTCATTGGCTATGAGTATTTGTCAGGCAAGAATTGTTTCTGCATTTAGATTCAGGTTTAGAAAGTAAGCTCTGAGTAAGCGACAACTTGTAGGCTTCCCCAAGAAAACCTTGTTCACATGAAGTCATAGCGTCGTTTTGAATAGCAGTCCTGATCACGTGTTAATAGTGAAGTCTTTTTTTGTTTATATTCTTCTGCGTTGAAGAATAAGTTTTTTCTTTAGTAAAGGTGAAATTAAACTATCAATTATAAAGTTACGGCACTAAAAAATTTCAGAGATTTTTGTCTTAGTTTTACTCAGGTCAGTTTATTTTAATTTAGAGAAATTAATAATGACGTTTAATCATGTTTTGGATGTAACCGTAAACGTAAAAATCATATATAACAGTTTATAAATCTTTATAGCATTTGGAATAGACTTACGATAAATATAGGATGCAATTTGAGAATTATTTGAAATAAAACTAACCTTGTCATATTTTATGATAAATGAATGACCTTCTAAAATATTAAATGATTAAGACTATGAATCCTTTGCTATAAAATTATGCAACAAAATCAAGATACAAGAGTAGGCTATACGTTCTGAGGAGAATATTTAATAGATCCTGACAGATTTTAAAATTTCAAAACAAAATACATTATAAATAATGTTAAATTAAATATAACTTTAGATTGCCTTCATTTTATACTTTTAATATGTTTTGCGAGAGGCAGATTAGATCTTAGCAAATTTGACCGATATTGCCATGAAGGAAGGCAATGTGGGAATACACTTCAACCTCCCACTGTAACTTAGGACATATTTCTTATTTACCCATTCACACAGGGTTAGTCGATCTGTGTACTAGAAAAACACAGAAGAAATTCATTTGGGTTACTAGTAATCGAATTCAGGACTTATAAGATAGTAGTCATTACTACACCTGTTTACTAATTTTATATTTACACTTGTATTTTACACACATTTTATATTACACAGCCGGCATTATTGCAATCACCTTATTGTAATAAAATTACCTTCTTTGTGTTACAGGTAAGACACAGTTGGTGTTTCATACCAGAGTAAGTAAACTCTTAATATATATTTAATAAATTTATTTTCTGACTGAACTGTAGTAATGTATACTCTCTTTTAAATATGATTAAAAGTATGTGATATAATTTATTTTTACCTTAACTTTTGATGCTCTCTTCAAAATGTTTATCCAGAGGTTAAATGTTTGATCCCATTCGAGAGACTGGGTAGCTGGGTTAAATGTTGATCCCATTTAAGTTTATTGGGTACGTTAGGGAAGTTGTTTTAGGCACACTAATTTTTTCTAGACAAAGGAGTTAAATTATACCCTTTATTAATAGATTCGTTTAGGATTTCCGGTTTGTATTTTTATTTCTGCCCTAGATTGACATGGTGTGTGTTTATCATAACGATGCAATATTCGAAGATCATTCAAGTCTCCTGAAACTTTAATTCAAGTTAAACAGTAGTTCTTATAGTGGCCAGCTTTATCTAAGGACATCCTCCTGTGTGATGTCCTACAATCATACACAAAAATCCTACAATCACCTACGCAGTAATTTCTAATCGACTTCTTGACCAACAACTTTACTTTTTGAGAACTATTTTTTCTGTGTTTACTTGGTTATACTCGTTTGTCTTGTTAGTTCTAACATTACTCGTGATCTTCAAACACATCAGCCCTCCGAAGTAATCAAGTCCGACAACACTGCATTTGCTACTTCATGTTCTACTTTAAACATTTTACTTTTGTGTGGTTGCAGGTAGACATCTTCTCGCCGGTGGAGAGCAGGATTACTTCAGTTAAGAGAATTCTCTTTATACGCTGTGACATACTTTTCCTCTTATTTCCAGTATTCTAGGATTATTTTATTCATTTTTTATTCCTACCTATCCATCTACCCTTTCTAATCCTTCTTTTTAAACAGATTGTAAAGGTTAGACTTCTCTTTATGATTTTATGTTTACTTTTTAGCCTTGCTGACGCCTTTGAAGGTACAGCAACATTATAGTACCAGCATCTTCAGGAAAATAATTCTCATTAATAATTCATCAAGAATTATTTTCCTGAAGATGCTGGTACTATTTTATCGGCGAAAAGCTTTGAATAAATATATTCATTAAAAGTATTCTTGTTTTTGAAATATTTTTAATTTATTAATTATATTACAAGAAAACATATCACCATATTTAATATATATATATATATATATATATATATATATATATATATATATATATTCTTGTTCAAATTTTCAATCGTTAATGAAATACTTTTTATTCATCCACTCAAGTTTAAATTTATTTTTATAAAGTTGTAGTGGATGACACTACATGTTAATACAGTTTTTTAAAATACAATTCAATAATTAAATGTAATGAATTACTTTTAGTTTTATATGGGGGTAAAACTTTTCACAAAAGAGGGAAGCTATGCAATAATAAAAATACGCATTTTTAACAAACGTACCTATTAAGGTAGGCAAACAAATTAGCCTACTTATTGAAGAAGCCTATCATTCTTTGTCCATTATTTAAATAACGCGCGCGCCCACACACTCGCACACATTATATGTAACATATTAGGCTACATATTTATATTGCTTGATGGTACAGCTTAAATGTCCTTATTGATTGAAATCAAGCCGATGGGAAAGCAGGTGTGTGTTGAAAGGTCGACATCCAATGAAATATCCCCTTCCCAAGCGATTGTATCGTTCGCATGGATCATTTTGTGAACTCTACCTTCAATCGCAAATGGTTCGCTTCTGGTCTGTAAATATACTAAGCTAGATAGCTTTGTTATAGTAAATAGCTGGCAATATCTCCTGTAGGTTTACGGAAGTTTTAGAATCGTTTAACAGCTAAAGAGTTTGTTTTAAAGGTTGAAATTTAAACCTTTTTATGGTATTGGCTTGTTTCTATCCTAAACTAAATTCATGGTGTTAATGTTTTCTAAACATGTTTTTATTGTTTCAAAATAATTGTTTTATGAAACAAACATTCTGGTAATTTTTGTACATTACAGTCTGTTGCACATTACATTATTGAAATTTGCACTTGCTTCAATTTGATTTAATAACAAACAAAAGCAACGTTATTAACTCAATGTAATTTTAAATCGCACACGGACCTCCTCCCTCCCCATAAACACATGTCGAAATAGGACTGTACCTCAAAAGGCTTTCTGCATTTAATATACCTAATCAATAACGTAAAACATGTTTAAACGTAACGTGTCAGATGCAGAAATGACACAATAATTGTGTATCATCTGGAACATAGCGTTTACGTATAGGCCCTATTCATAGAACCCCTTTAGACTATGACAACAAACAAATCCTGTTACAAAAAAAAAAAAAAAAAAAAAAAAAATAGTAATAAAAGGGGATATAACCTACTATTTCGTGCGGAATACTACAAGAAACTCATCAACTCAATTTTTTGTTTCCGTTGGTTTCTGTGTAAATTTCTTTGTTTATACATTTATTAAACATAGAAAAAACAGTCAAGTATGGGATTATTTTCTCTGTAAGAATTAAACATTGTTGCAGTACAAATCTGGAAAATAGTGATTGACTCTTTGAGTGTGTTGTTGACGACAATCAATCCCGCGAAAAAGTTGTGAAAGAGGATGTTTATCTCAAATAAACAATATTAACAATCATTTATTAAATTAATGAGTGTAAAAGCATTTTGTAACAAATACACATATTTTTATGGAGCTGCTCCCTTAAGAAAATATTTAACAGTAATTTTACTTTTGCTATGAATTTTCAAGTTTATAAGCTTCCTTGTCCTTTCCTCGCCTCATCTAAATAAAGTAGGCGTACGTTGTTTTCCGTTGCCATTGATGCCGTCTATGGCCTTGCTACCATACAATGAAGACTTTGACAATATCAAGGACATGTACTTCTTTAAAACGCAGTATTCTTATAGCTGATATGATGGTCAACCCGCCCGAACTCGTGGTTGCCAAAGATGCACAATAGATCTATCCGAAAAAAGCCTGGCCTTCCATTCCAAGCTCTCTCTAACCCTTTGTTGAAGGAAAAGCCCTCCATTTTAAACTTGTTTTTTGAAATATTAAACAGTGCACTTACTGTTAAACTATTACCTGTTATTAAAATAATGTTTCATTTAGAAAACCAGAATAAACTAGCCTAGTAAAGAAAGTATGTAATCGCATATTACAGGACGATATTGAAAAAATAAGACTAATCATATTTTTAAGAATTGTATTTCTTACCGAAAGTAGGCAACTTTAAAGCGTGAAAAAGTAAGGTCTGAAGTTTGCTGGTGTCATCGTAGAATATAGGCTTAGACGTTCGAATAACATATATTTGGTGTTAACAAATGGAATGTAGGCCTCCTTGTAGAGCATACGTTCCTCAAATAGAAGACCGCAAGAAAAATAGAAATTTATAGTAAGACTAAACAATTTTTAATTTCTCAGTACAAAACAATTTCCTGAATGAAAACATTTTTCGTAACGGAATGCTGATTTTTATATTTAAATGATTCAAATAAATAGGCTTATTTTTTATGTTTTCAAATGATAAACTTCGGAAATAGAATATACTGCCAAGAAGATAGTAAATTTGGCAATGTTTTTCGATTTGTTAACACACAAAAAAGGTTGCTGTGACAACAGGTTTATTGGGATACTCGCGCCCAAAAACAATAAATCTTAGCAAGACAAAGCTAAGAATTTTGGCAAGCTTAAGGAAACATCTGGCGTAGTAAAATTTTGCTTTTGGCTAATATAAGAAGGACGGTAGCCTTTTTATTTTGTCTGAAATGGTAGTAACAATTTTTAAAAATATACACACCATATATTAATATAAGCAACGTTACTTCAATGTTTATAGTTGCATTCAAAAAAAAACTTTGTTAAGTTTATTAGAAAGTATGCGGAAAGATTTTGATTCCATAAAGAAATTAAAAATGACTTGTTTTGTATATTTTATTGTTTCATTTGTTCGTACTGTTTTATTATTAAATTAAAAAAAGTAAGATTTAAGCACCATTAAGTATATTCTAGAGTCAGTTGTTGCCATGTATAGTAAATGTGATTGTTGGTACAAATTATTCCAACAATAGGTTTTAAAATTTTTAACATTTTAATAAACAATTTGTTTAATTTAATTGTAAGTAAACATATTTAAACTTTTTGTATGTTTTCTTTACAGAAATTTTAAAGTTAAATTTAAATTGTTGGAAATTGGAGATAATTTATACTAATTTAACCCCATAGCTCAGTCCTTTGACATAGAAATTGTTAAATGTATCAATTTATGTGTAACTAATAATAATATTGTGTACGTAAAAAGTTGGTATTACAGTGGATTTAAATACATTATTCGACTTTTTTCAATTACACATTTCAGTTAATAAAAGCTTTCGATTAAAAGAGAAGATATTTATGATGTCTGACTACATTATGATACCTAATAGCCTAAATGTGTAATGGACTTTTGGCTGAATGTGAAAATTGTTGGCTGCTTTTAAAGAGACAGTCGCTTATTCCTGAGAGAGTTTTTTTATACTCTCTTCTGATACAGTTTACATTCCTCTTTACCTAATACTTATAACTGAAAGGAATTTAAATTTAATATCCTTAGATGAGTGTTTTTCTCTTTTTAGGATTCTTTTCTGTTGCGTTGTGTTTAAATATGTCAGTTTATATGAGTGTACCTATTCTTTTGACCGATATTGGCTACAATCTTTAATATTCTACAAAGATTCTATAAAGGAACGCATAATAAATTATTACTAAACATATAAAAAACACTAAGCATTTTTTAAGGCTTAACACCAAGGCTTAACGAGAGACGTAGATCTTTTTCTAGGCTCTGGCTCATTCACGTTTAACATTTTTGAATTTTTTTTTTGGTATCGGTTTTGGGAACTTAGGTAGTTATTTCGTATTATAAAATACACTATCGTTCACTGGTAGATTAATTTTATTTATATTTCTACTTCTATTAAGAATAGTAGGGCTACACATGGATACTTTAAGACTTTCACTTTATACCGGAATACGTTAACCCTTCGAAACCTTCTACAGAAATTTCTGGTAAACCCACTATTGAGCAATGGGTAAATCTTTTGTTTTGGCTAGCCCTGAGTTTAACACACCTGCTTTACTATCTGTTCACATTAATAGCTATTTCCTAATTTTAGTGTGGTCGCTACAATACTCCCTTACCAGTGACGTAGTCCGATAACTACAACTCTAACACAAGTTATTACATTGGTACAATGACTAACTTATAAACATAATGAATCTTGTTAATTTTTGGTTGGGCCACACCTTGTGATAAATTACTTATTATCTGTGTACTTAACCAAGAAGAATGTAAAATTTAAACTTCTCATAGGTCTAGTATTTTTTTAATGCCATTAATATCAATTCATTTTTAAAAGATAATTCCTTGAGAGTTTGATGGCACATATGCCACACATAAAATAACTGCATAACAATGGCACATATCACTTAATAGTACAATATCACATAACTATCTGTTTACATTAATACCTACTTTCTAATTTTAGTGCGGTTGCCACAAAGTAAAGCGATTGCCACAAAGTAAAGCGGATGCCACGAAGTAAAGCGGTTGCCACAAAGTAAAGCGGATGCCACGAAGTAGGCTACTTAATACTCACAAAACAAATAATAAAATCTTTGAACATTATGTTAAAAGCAATTAAATTTGAACCGGATTCAACACCGCTTGATTTTTTCAATTTTAAAATAAATTTGTGTTTTTCCTTATCTATTATTTTCTTAACTAACGTTTTATCCTGCATTTAAAGCTGAAGAAATCTATAATTTCGAAGAACAAATACCACTTTCCTACATTTAAAAGTCATGATCTAATGCAAAAGGTTAATCGAATGGTATTCTCACGTTTTAGCGACGGTTTATCGGGTTGATTTATGTCATGGGACACAGGTTTGTTGGAGTCTAGCAACTAGAATATTTTCTTCTTCTGCCCTTTTTAAGTTGTCTTGGAATACGCATGAGAGGTATATAACTTTAGTATTAAATTATTTACACACTACCTGCTTTATTCATTTCCCAATTTATATTTCTGTAGTTCCAGGACCAAACTTCTAAGGAAGAAGGAATATATTTTTGAAATTATTTTTTATAGTTAAATGCCAAAAAAATGCCCTAAAATCTCAGTAAACACCTGTTTAAATTAACGTGTAATTAATAGAATATATATTAGTAAACCCATCCCTAAATGAAGGCGACTTGGTGGGGTAATATTTAGTTTTATTAATGTTTTCCTAAAATGTACAATTTCATTTAAAAAATCTTAGAAAAACCATTAAATTTTTTAAAATAAAATGTTTTTTAAAGTTCTCACTTCTGACCGTGCATGTTTAATATTTAATACGTTTTAGTAGTGTAAAAATATACTGATACAAATTATAACCTGCATATTTAATTTTAAATAATAAAAGGATAACCAATAATGTATAGTCTACGTTGTAAAAATAAACTACAATCTAAAATCTACATTAATTGAATGCATTCAATCTCTCTCTTTCTCTCTCTCACTCTGTCTCTCTCTCTTACTCTGTCTGTCTGTCTCTCTCTCTCTCTCTCTCTCTCTCTCTCTCTCTCTCTCTCTCTCTCTCTCTCTCTCTCTCTCTTCATATCTGTTGTTACCTTTAAAATAAAGAGAATGTCTTACAAGAGTTAGACCACTAAAATCGGTTTCTCTAGGTTATTTTTACATATAACCATTAGACAAATATGATTGCGGCTTTATTGTTCTTAAATTGTTTAGGAAATATTATAAATATTTCCGATATCTCTAGATACATGTAACATTAAAAACAAGTTTATGAGTTAGCTTTTACACTTTCCATTATAGGCCTACTCTAACTCATATTTTTAGCCTTACAATTTTTTTTTTTAATTTTGTTTTTGTTTATATTGATATATTCGGCTTTAAAATGTTATGCAATTTGGGTACATTTTTCTTCAAATGCATTTTAGTTTAATGATTATTCATAAATGAAACTGTACATTTAGTATATTTCGTAAATGGCAGTTCGTATGACAGCTATATTCGTGTGAGTGTGAACTACAAAGTGACAGAATTACAAAACATACCGCCGTTTTTCAATACTACATTTATTCATTATATCTGTTCCGATATAAATTTTTGTGTTTTATGTGATTATTTTTAAAAATATCAGCAGCGGTTTTTAAATTTAAAAGTCTCTAAATACGTTAATATATAAGTAACATTGTAAAATAACATTTCACTGTAGAAATATGAGACTATTTAAAACCTCATATTAATTGTAACTTAAAGGGAAACGATATTCCCATAATCCAATTTTACTAATTGTAAATAAAAATCTGGTCTTGTGAATAACATCTCAAAGAATAATTATTATAATAAAATATTTAATCTAATTTTTGTCGAATATTCCGTCAAATTTACGTTTTTATATTATTTGTTTCCTATGTATAATCTTCAATTTATACATAACTTGATCATAACTTTAATTTACGCTCCCTAAATTGTCAGTGATCTCACCTCCATTTTACGGAATGATATGCAGCTGTTTTGATTAAAATAGCGTTTTCTAAACGCAAGTTAGCTCTTGAGACCACATCACGTATATCCATTTACTCTGTCCAACCTAAATGGTGACGTCACACTTTGATCTGGAGGCTGTAATCATTTCACCTTGTTTAGTAACACATCTCACCACAGAGACGCTGGTCAAATAAAGCAAACTCGTGCGCAAATGCAATACAAACAAAATCAAGAATTATAGGGTTCAGCGGTAACTGAGGAAAGCTATGGTCTACTGTAGGTAGTGTATTTCAAAACAATAGTTTGTTAGGACAATTAAAGAGAGAGCTGACCAAAATTAACTTGTAAATAAATATACAGGTAGACATAAATATGAAACATAATAACTGTTGAAAACCTCTCTATAAAATTACACATAACTTCATTTTGCATTTTAAAATTTTTTATTTACAAACTAAATTATTAATTTGAATTTTGCATATTCAAAGTTATAAATTCAAAATAACTTACGACCTGACAAATTAAAAAAAAATTTAAGAACGTATTGAGCTCTTTGTAGGCTTTGATGAGAGAGTTCCAACTACAAAAAATTGCTGTTTCACATCCTCTAATGGACGTTAAATGCTTTTAATGACCTTAGATTACAAGTAAAACTTTCAACATGTTCAGTTCAATAATCCTGTACCTTTCGTAACGATCTCTTCTTTGACGTTTAGGATGTCCTCCATTATCAGAATTATGTCTGTGTATATAGATAATTACGAGACCATTAATAGGTAATAAAATAATTACCTGAAATTTAAAACACTCTAATTGCAAATTAAGATTTTATCATTTCATTTACATACTGCAATAATAATTACCCCAAGCTGCAACCAATTATAGTCTGTACTTATCTGTTGGAGAAAAATGCCAACCGCTTAGAAAACGTACAAGCATGTTCTTCATCCTTGAAAAATAAGTAAAATGTGAAAGTGTCCAGATATTCTTACGGTAGAAAGGAAAAATATTGTGAATTATATTTTCTAAGAACTCTTCTATTATATTTTTATAGGTGTAAGGAAATTTATTAATTTGCATTTTTTCCAAAAAGTATATAAACAATTATAGACAAAATGATATCTACTCATATGCAAGGTTATAATGTCTTATGCAATGTTATTTATTTTTTAAATAAAAAAATTAATTTTACAAATAGGAACTTACGGGAAAGTATTACGTTCAATAGCAACTTTTGAAATACGTAATTTCCTTAATCCAGCGTAAATAAAAAATTATATTTTGAGGGAGCGATTCAGGTATTAGGGGGTATTTTTAACAAATCAGATATATAAATTCAGTTATGAACAAATACAAATACAGTCGCAGGATTAAATTATTATTCGGCTATATGTTTGAGTACATTTTTCTGCCATTCCTAATTTTTCAATATTCTCTTCTGTTGACGCGTTTAAAATTATCTCCATTTTTTAAACTTCAATTGTCCTACCGTAGCAAAAAAATGTACTCAACTATATAGAAATATTCCTAACAGAAATGAAGATGAGTATATTAATAATTATTCGGCTAAATTGAATTTTTTAATAAATCTAATATTTTTCCGAATATAATCACTGAAATTATTTTTAAAATGTCTCAAAAACATCATTCTCGCTGTACGTCAAGTTCACATTGGCATTTCATAGGTGCGACATCTCCTCAACAATAAAGCAATTTTCCTTAAAGGATGTTTAAGGAATGAGTTATTTAAAAAAAATATAATTAATTGTAGGCTATTATCAATTTTTCTTTGAAATACATTTGGCGTTTTTTTTGTAGAAAAATATTTACTTTTTTAGAGTTTCCTTCTAATTGTGTAAAGTTCTTTAAAATATTTCATTAAAATTGATAAAATTGACGAAGCCTATTAGCCAAAATTGTAACAGGTTGTACTTCAAATGATTGCAAAAATATGTTCTTGTAAAACTGAAAGGTTGTTCTTTGTGAAGGTAAAAGTTTTGTTGCTCACTTGAAGTCTTTTTTTCGATCATGAAACAGAGAAAAAACCTTTAGCTGCAAGTTGACATTAATTGCAGTTTTCAAATTGCTTAGTTCTTAATTCAAAACTACCAGTCTGTCGTCCAAACCATGGAATGGCCCTAACGTCTTACATTTTTTTAAAATATTTTCCCATCCTAATTTGATGCAGTATTTGATTATAGAAAACAATATGTTTATGTCTCAAAACCTGTTCAGTTGGAACATTAAAATGAATATTAGTGTTACGTTTTTATCCTAGAGACAAGCAGGATTTAAAATGCGTAACTGTCACGCATAAAAATGCAGCTGGTATTTTCAAACACTGTTGGTGCTAGTAATATATGACCGATGATTGTTCCCCTAGTTCAAAAACCTCTTAAAAACCTACCCCAGTAATATTGTAATTGCAAGAGGTAAATACTCACTCCTTCATTTTAAGCCTTAGAGAAGCAGCCTGAGATTAAAAATAAAATTAAATATCCTGAGCGTAGGATATAGCCTGAGATTAAAAAGTAAAACGTACACAGAAAAACTGTAATAGGCCTACTTTGCAATACACAAAGTGTAAAACATATTAGAAAATAAGCGTGGGATTAATGAGATATATTTTTAAGTAGGCTACGTATTTTGGAATTTTTGAAAAGCAGTAAAAAATACTTTTGTTGTTTACTAGACAAAATACATTTTCCTTATCAAGGAGAAATGAAATAAAATACTGTAACAAGCAAGGTGCCCCCGTAATTGATGCCCCACGACTTAATACAAGTGTGTTTATGTTTAAGCAGGCGCAACAGACAGATTTCTCGTAAAGCTTAAAACTTTCTAGAAATGAAGCGGCTAGAAATTACGAGAAGTTACTAGAAACGGCTAGTCGATATGTAAAAGTTTTGTTCACTGTGCAGGGAAAGCAATGTTTATAATGTAGTAAATAGAGTAGAAGCGTACAAGGTGTTAAGTGTAAATAGACTATTTAGCGAAACGATGTTTTAAAACTGTCATAAATGTTAAATAGAAATCATAAATGTGTGTGAACTAACAAAACGTTATTTAGTCTAACATTTTCTAGCCTATAATTTATTGAACCGCCGAAAGCACGTAACAATACAGTATATATTAAAAGAATTATCTTCTTCGAAGTTGTTCCTAACTCAGATCTACTTCAATTAATAAATAAATAAATAGCTAGTCTACTTTATCGGCTGATTTCTTTTCCAGTATTCTTCTCTTTTTTTGCTTAACATATTTACGTTTGTTAATCTTTTGAGGTAATATTTCATTGTAACATTTTGTGTCTCACCTACTATAACAAATTTATATTATTTTTATTTTTTCGACAACCACAGCAGAATTTGTTCTTTGCTAGAAGTCTACTTTAAATATTGAACGAACTAGAATTGTTTATAAATATTTATTTGTTATAAGAAATACCTACTCTATATTCATGAACTGTTCTATAAATTATGTCACATTATTTTGCGTAATAATTGTATACATTTAGGCCTACATTGCTAAATAAAATGTATTTTTCCGTTAAAAAATGTTTATAAAGCTTGAAGTATCTAATGCTTAAATCGTTTTTAAGCATTCGAAATAATGTAGTTTTATTACACAATGCGTGATCATGTGAGCCATGGAGTTAAAGTCTACTACATTAATTGTTCATACTTTATTGCTGAGTTCTGTTTCCAACAAGCTTCAGCTTCATGTAAAAAACTTGTATAAAAGTTATTTAAAGGCAAGGCAGTTATTCATGCTAGTTTATAGTATACTGCTTTGTTTAGGTCTGATTGCATGTCTGCCAGCAGTAAATTACATTGGTGAAAAACCCAGTCTTTAATTAATAGCCTCAAGAAATTTCCTTATTGTAGTAATTTGATACAAAAAGTTTATATTTGATTAGCCTTAGGGCGGTTGAAAAGAATAAAACTTTTAGTTAGGACATATTCCTACATAAAAGGTTGGTGAAGCACGTGCGAAAGCTTCTTCGAACACACACACACACATAACAAGGATATTTAATTAAACAAATTTTATAACGTTCTTTTTTTTGAAAGTCTGCAAAACTCTTTTAGTTCACTACATGAAATAAAATGTTTATGAAATCTGTGTTTTTTAATGTGTGACATATATCAAACTACCAATGAATTACTTTAACAAATTTCCTTTTTTTCATAACGGTTCTTAGTAAATATATTTGAGTAGGATATTCTAAAATAGTAGGATATCCTAATGAATAATAGTAAAAGTTTATTCATGTTTTTAGGACGAATTTTAAATATATATTTGATTTTCAAGTAATGCATAACAATTTAAACATTGAAAACCTTAGTTATTAATGTAAAACGTATCACAGATTTACATATGATTTTAATTAAGAACTTGAATGTTACAATTGAAATCAAACAATGAATTTAAATTTTAATTGTAGTATTTGTGGGGGCAATGAATACAATGCAAATGATTAGTATTATAAATCAGGCTATAATATCTTATTTAGGTGGAAATATGTATGAAATGACTGGACAGGAGGTGGAAAAAGGAATTTGAGTTTACATTATTTTTTAATCGTAGCCTTCCAAAACTCTGAACTTTCTTCAGAGGAGGAAGTTCGCATCTCGTCTGGCGTGTCGTGTGGAAGTGGGTTCACTTCTTCAGGCCACAGCTTGAGTTCATTTTTGTTGGCGGGAGTGGCTGAATCATTTAGAACATAAAACAGATCCATAAAATAGTCAGCAGCAATCAGGCTTGGAGAGCGAGTAGGCTGGAGTATGACATCGAACCAGGACATAAAGCCTCTAACTTAGATGAAGAGTGTCCATTCTCTTTAGCTGAAGTTCTTATTACGAAATAGGCCGTACTCTACCTTGGCCTTTAGTTGGATTCATCAACTGATATGGGGAATATTTAGCTGTCAATATTACCTACTGGAGTTCAAACTAATCTATTTCCTTCCTCCCTTTCAAAGACGTAGGGTATGACCGTAAATTCGGGAAAGATGCCTTGAACAATTTTTAATCAAGGTTTCTTTATGCCACTAGTTGATTCTTATTTACTTCAGATGTACTTGATGTATACATTATTTTGGCTACAGTATGTTCAATGTTAGTCATTACTCATGATGATCACAAACTTCTCAGCTTAATCTTTCAACTCTTAAAATCTCTTCACATAAACCTTTCGTATACAATCCAGTTCTATAATCACATTTTAACAGCCACTCTGTAGCTTCGAACTGAATAACATTGTCTTTAAAAGTCTCTTGGACATCTGCAGGATCAGAATGCTTCTTTACTGACCGACTAACGGCATCTCAAACTAGTATTTTGGTGTCCTCATTGTCCTGGCACTTACAACAATCTTTTTGTTTGAGTCGCGGCTGTATGTCTAGTCATTCGCCCAGTTTAACATTCTGCGACGAGGAACGCATTTGGATGAAATAATGAAACAGAAATATTAAAATAATTTCAATGAGCCATTGAATTATAACGATAGCGTTAATAATAAAAAACTTTTATAGCAGAACTTTTCAGTAACAATGTTTACTATTACGAAACTTTTTTTTTGCAGTGAATATTATAGAATCTGTTTGACGGGCTAGTATTAACCCTTTCGGTCAACTTTATAGGACAATAATTATATGAAATTACAGAATAAATGCAGTTTACGACTTAATGTTACTTCTTTAAAAAAAATATGAAAGGCATTTTTTTATGATTTGTAAACGTATGTCTTTTTCTTGAATGAAAACAAAAAATGCAGAACTTTCGATTTAAAATGCTGCTGCACGATAAGAGAGGCATATTTAAAAGTAATAAGGTAATGTAATATCATTGTTCGAAATAAATATAAATTGTTGCTTTCAATATTGAAATTGAACGTATGTGTAATCAATCAGAGAAAGAGAGAGTCTGTGTTCCTAGAGCGTCTGTGTTTAAGATGCTCTGCAGGTAAGATAATGATATAGGGCTGTTGGTACTATTTTGGTAACAATGAGGAACCACTAGGGAGTACATGTTGGGTAAAATTGTTCAACGTAAACAGTCCAACTTGAAAAATTTTCTAATCTTTTTAGTTTTTATCGAAACAGTTTAATATTTTTGTAAAATCTTATTTCAGTAAAGTCGCGGCCGATCAGTAAACATTAAACCTTTCGAATAATTAACGGTCAATACATTAGAAATAAATAACTTCAAAAACATAATTTTTCCAAGTTTAGACGTCTGAAGTTTCACCTGAGAAACAACACCTGTTACAAAGATGCTATGCCCTTTCAGGTACGTCTATAAGAAGGAAGGCGACGAGCGTGTACTTTAGTTAAGGTTAAAATACAAGCCGAGCTGCCTTGCTGCTAAAACTTGTTCCTTTGTCGTAAATAATGTCGGGTCTGGGAAAAGAGGGGGAGATTAATACGCGTCTGAGACTGTAATGGTTTGTTTTGGGTATTCAGTAGGACAATAAGGATTTAGATTCGACAAAATTTAATTCGTTCAGTCTTTATAAAATAATTTTGTAAATATTATTAAGTACTTGCAAAATGTGTATTTTGTTGTTCTTAAGTTCGACTATATCTCTTACTTATGGTTAAGTTGACCATATTGTACATTTTAACTATAACTTTAATGAATGTTTGCAAGGACTGGATTTTTGAATTAACGAGATAATTGTGAGATATTAATATAGCGAAGATTATTCCTTGCTAACTAAATATATTACGAAATATTTTTTCGTTTTATCCTCTTAGAACACAATACAGAATGGCTGTATTTTGCACTAATACAATTATTGCAAACTATTTATGCACATTGAAATTAAAGATTAAATGGTTCGTTATAAAGTGAAAAATGTATATTTTAACAACCCATAAAGAAACCATCTGAATTTATAAATTCATTTCATAACAAGATAAATTCAATTTTTCGCAAAATTATAGGCTACCTAATGATTGAATACATTATTTATTATGAGAATAATAATTTATTGCCGTGACATTTTGTTTGCAGTAATTGTATTGCTAATTTGGCCTAGATTTGAAGAACCAAATAAATTAATTCCATAAGGAAATAAACATTTCTATCAATGAGTATTTTCATTGTTGTTTTTCTATTATAAGGCGAACTCGAATCATGAGTCATAACTTCAGATCCTTTTACCCGTGGGTTTTTTCATGACACAATTTTCCTAGAACAGATTTTCATTTGAGAAAATGGATGATGGAAATTTAATAAAAGTTCGATTAAAGAAAGTGTATTATTAACAACAATAGTTATTAAAATTTTGGTGGTCGGTGACGGAAGTAAGGAATGATCTAATCGGGGTACACGGGAGGGATAGGAAATGATCCACGACAAGGAGCCCTAGAGAGATGTAGAGAATAATCCAGTCAGCCCTAAAGGGATGTAGGGATTGATCTAGTCAGTGGGACCGGGAATGATGTAGGGAATGATCTATTCAGGGAGACAGGGAGGGATATAGGAAATAATCAAGTCAGGGTGGGAAGAAGGGATATAGGGAATGATCCATTCAGGGAGCTCTGAAAGAATGGAAGGAATCATCCAGTCAGTGGGACCAGGAATGATGAAGGGAATGATCTATTCAGGGAGACCGGGAGGGATATAGGGAATAATCAAGTCAGGGTGGGAAGAAGGGATATAGGGAATGATCCATTCAGGGAGCTCTGAAGGAATGGAAGGAATCATCCAGTCAGTGGGACCGGGAATTATGAAGGGAATGATCTATTCAGGGAGACCGGGAGGGATATAGGGAATAATCAAGTCAGGGTGGGAAGAAGGGATATAGGGAATGATCCATTCAGGGAGCTCTGAAGGAATGGAAGGAATCATCCAGTCAGGGAGACCGGGAATGGTGTAGGGAATGGTCTATTCAGGGAGACCGAAAGGGATATAGGGAATAGTCAAATCAGGGAGCCCAGGAGTGATGTAGGGAGTGATCCAGTCAGGGAACATTGAAGAGATGTAGGGAATGATCCAGTCAGGGAGCCCGAGAGGGATATGGGAAATAATTCAGTCAGGGATCCTTGGAGGGATGGATTTATTGAATAATCTTGTCAGGGATTCCGGGAAGGATGTAAGGAATGATCAAGTCTGGGAGCCTGAGAGAGAAGTAGTGAATGATGTAATCGGGGAATACGGGAGGGATAGGAAATGATCCAGGACAAGGAGCCCTAAAGAGATGTAGAGAATGATCCAGTCAGCCCTGAAGGGGTGTAGGGAATGATCTAGACAGCGAGACCGGGAATAATGTAGGGAATGATCTATTCAGGGAGACCGGGAGGGATATAGTTAATAATCAAGTCAGGGTGGACAGAAGGGTTGTAGGGAATGATCCAGTCAGGGAGCTCTTAAGGAATGTAAGGAATGATCCGATCAATGAACCCAAGAGAGATGTAGGGAATCATCTATTCAGGGAGACCGGGAGGGATATAGGTAATGATCCAGTCAGGGAGGCCGAAAAGGGATGTAGGTAATGATCCAGTCAGGGAGGCTGTGGAATAACTTTAGTTATTAATGCTATATAAGGATATAGCATTACTGTATAAGGATATACAATTAAATATTTTATTGTTATTTAATCATAACCTTTACTAAAAACTCTACTTGGAGGAGAGTAGTGTGTAGTTGAGCAGAAGTAAGTAGAACGATAGAGTAGGTAAGTTCAAAACTGTATAGGACTGGGGATTGCTATGTAAAGGGCTGTTTGTTAATACAGTATATTATAAACTTTAATATACCAATTTGCTGGAGAGTGGCAGGAACCTGTATAATAACCTTGCTGAAGACGAAAATACCGCCTAATTTATCTTATATACCTGTTTCAGTTTTTCAAGAGTGTAAGCTTTTTAAAACCTGGTAAAAGTCTTGAAAAGACTCATTTAATACCACATTTCTATATTGCTATGGTTATAATCGAGCAAGGCTCACAAGAAAAAATATCTTGTATGCTGTGAATTTTGATGTTTGTCAATCTATTAAAAAGGTTTATAAAGCTTGACTACGAAACTAAACGAAAAGTTCTACGATGGAGGAAATCGTAGTTCGAGTTTCCGTAGGGGAGTTTTGAAGTCCCTTCTATATCTGTTCCCCTTGCCAATTTGTCACTCAAGCTGTAACAATAGCTGAATTTATTTGATGATACCACTACCCTTTCAACTTCCCGATTATAAAAAACCGTCATTATAACTATATAAGAAAAATTATAACTAGCAGCGACTCGTATACCAATTTGAGAATTTGCCCAAACGAGTGAGTCCCCATACTGGTTTCACCGACAATACGATATATTTACTTTTGCTGTTGAGCGTCAGTGGGATGAAATGAACACAAATGACTTTAGATACCATGAGGTGGAAATTACAAGTAAACCAAATATGAAACGGACCTACAAAAAAAGCCCCATTATTGGCTTCTTGGCAGAAATTCTAAATGGCTAAGATCTTAATTTAACATGTCTTCACGATATAAGGTAGAACATTTTAAAGAAATAACCCCTCTTTACAAACTTTAAAGTAAGCGAAGGGTATAGATATAAGATGTATATTCATTGCGCTCTTATTTAAATGCACTTTTTATCGTCCAAACTCCATTATCATCTTAAGAAAGTTATTACAATGCAGTTTTTACTGTCGCTACGTAACCCATTATGAGCACTATTGCCAGTTAGTATTCCGTACATATTCTCAATTATTTGCTAAGTATCGGTTTTAGCCTCCACTTTGTTCGCTTTCTTTCCAATAATGGCATCCTTTTAGAGCAAGTTTAGAAATGGAATAGTTACTATTTTATAATAACTATGAGGCCGGCTTCATTTTTCTGGTTTTAATAACAATTTGCATTTATTTAAAATATCACAAAGTAAACATGAAAATGTTTAACGTTTGGGCTGTATGAGGGTAGAATAATTGCATAAAACGTATAATGTGGTTAAAAAAGACGTAGACCAGTACATTCCGAACTTCAAATTGTCTAATTTCTTTTCATTTTCAGTTTTGTAAAAGATTTCAAATTTGTGTATTTGTTTACAATAAACTTGAATATCCTTTTGCAAAAGTCTCTGCTGCTCTTATTATAGTTTAACACACAACAAACGTCTAGTTACAAAGGCTTAAAATTATAGAGGCCTAAAATGAGTTGCCGACTTGGCGCCATATTTTAAAAAGGTAAGCGTTTGGCTTTGTGGTTTCACTTGCTGGGACACGTATGTAATAGCTCACGTATGGCCGTTTGTCTTGACCGCATTGTCTACGTGAAGTAATGTTACAAGATAAGTAGCATAGAAGTGTTTGGATAGTAGGAGATATTGATGATGTGTAGGGAAATCAACAGGCGGTGTTCCATGATTTCTTTTATTTTCTAAAGAAATAGGGAGTTGATTATTGGAAAATGAAATTCTGGATGTATTTTGTTAAATATTGAAGATTTGACTTGTGCCATAGTAACGTAATAATGATCTCAGAATTTCACTCAAAGTAGAATTTTGTTTTAATAATTATTAAACAAACACAATTAGAAATGTAAAATTCAGTAATTCGTTCCCTTTCCAGACGATGACGTTTCCTTTGTGGTTGTCGCATTTATCCCTATTGTCATTCTTCAGAACTATCCGTATATTATGAGATATTTTGCACAGATTAGGATTACACTGAGATTTCTGCTATGTGGGGACAACCGAAACGTCCATTTTATTTATTTTTCTTTAGAATATATAAGGACATTTTATCAAAGGCTATCCTAATAATGACTGGTCAAAAATGAAACCTTTGATATACAGCCCCTAAAATCCATAAGGGTCTAAATTGAGATCTAAATAAGACGAACTTTATGTTAGCTTTTAATTACATTTTGACCTACAGCCCCTGTTTCATCCTGCAGTTAATTCTTTCTGTGGAACGATAAAATCTTGACCTTGGCAGATTTGGCCTTTTGTCAAGTGTATTATTCAATAAAACTTCACTTTGCCAAAAACATTAATAGATTTCATTCTTTTTGAATTCCGCTGCCGTGTTTGTATGGCATCCCTCCCTACGTGTTTCCCATACTAGTAATACCTTCTCCGGGCTACTCGTGATTTATTTATTCTAGTTTAGAAGTGGCTTGGCAAAATGATTTTGAAGTATCGCTAGTGTGTGACTTTAGAAATCAAGATTGTTTAGTGTCGAGTCCAGATTGTGGAGTTGAAAATTTTCCGGATGAAATAAGAAATAATTACAAAACAAATGCTAGACAATAATAATAAAGACTTTTAAAATATATGTACACAGAATTTGATTTTTGAAGTTTTAAGTTTCATTTTAACATGCCGTTTCGTATACTATAGGCCTAATAACGTTCTTACAGTTTCACATACAACTTATGTTAAGTAAATTAATTAAAATTTCTTTGGTAAGATTTCTACTAAAAAATTAATTCACAGAAATTGTAATAAAAAATTTAAAATTTTTGATGTGTAAAATAAATAATGTTTAGTCACAAGACTTTTGTTTTTACAAACTTTTCGTTTCAAGACATGATATTTAGACTTGTGTGCTTCTGTTTCACAATGAATAAGCAACCTTAGTTTGTACCTATACAACCAATAAAATTATCTTCTTATAGCCTATATGTGTATTTTTTCAGGTAGATATACTTTTCAATAATGTTTAACGAAGAAAAGGTTGTAATAATTATGACACAAAATACTTAGTAATATTACTTAGGCCCTATACTATTAATACTTAGTATAATAATTAATAATTATTACGACAAATATTTTGTTTAAAAAAAAACTGTCCTTAATGTATTCCTACACTGCTATGATTTCGTTGCATTAATGTTGATGTTATAGATTTGAAAATCTCATGTTTTCATTACTAGACATTTCAGCTACTGTCATACGTACTGTCTCGGATACGTTTGACTTCATTTTAGTAGCACAGCAATTTCATAATCTTGTATAACCCATATCAAAACCAAGAGCTTCCAGTGCCTTATAAATGTCTTGAAATATAACAGTTTATATATTAAATAATCGGACTCTGAAATATTTACGGGAATAAATTTGCTCAGATTAAATTCGTTTTAATTTATAAACACCGTGTAACGTAAACATATGGTTTTGCAAGACGTAATAAATAGTCTGCTATTAATTTTCGAAGTATAATTCAGAGACACACATCTGCAGCCGCAAGGCCATTTGTTGAGACGTCCTGAGATAATCTAATCATGCACCTGTTTACTTCTCGATCTCTGCGAACAGTCTTTGCATGTTCCGCAACCAACAATGTAACGCAAATAACTTCGTTCATTATATTCTGTGTTGAATGAAGACCATGATTTTATACACTTCTGCAAAATTTTCCGATTTGGTTTATAATTTTTATTGTTCTGGGGGTTTTCGTATAGATCTATGTCCCTTTTAGTTTGTCAACTCTAATTTCAGATAAATTTAAATTTTATAAGAGGGAATTTCAAAAATTTAAAAGAGATATCTATCTCTAGAAATATTTTGAATTAGGAATCTAGTACTTTTATTACCAGGTTGGCATGACTGAGACCAATTGAGAATAATTATCAAGCAAACATTATCTGGTTTATAACCTGAATATTGCATTTAAGAAAGATCTGGCTAATTTAGTTGACCTACCTTTAATGGTAAGATGGTGAGTTTCTTATTTTCTAAACATTAAAACTAGGGTTTTGACAAAACCTTTGTTCGCCATTTTGAACGAGATACCAAATAGCAAATCATGGAATGAAATCAAATCAGCTCGTCTGTAAAAATAATTCCAGAAGACTAACCAATAGCAAAAAAGGTCTGCGATTGCCAGAGATGTTGTCTTTTGTGATTATTTGTAAAGATCTACCTAAAGTGATCAGTGATTGCTAATCAGGCATGCTGATAAACTATAACCAGTGGTAAGAGATAACGCTCGAATTCAAAAACAATTGTGATTTTGATACGTGACAACGCTCTACGTCTTATCTGACTGATTCAAAAAACTCATTGACAAAATGGGTCGGAGATACCTCAACCTCCATATTCCAAGAAAAATATTCAGCAACAACTACAAAACCAAACAACTAATAGAAAGTGGTTGAAAAAAGAAAACAAGTTTTGGCATTAGGTATAAATAAACTATAATTCATCAGTGGGACGTATTAATACGTCGAAAAGTAGCCTTTTAAAAGCTTTTTTACATCAGTTATGTCTCTATTTGTTACATCAGTTAAAATAGTAAATGCCCATATTTAATATGGTTTTCCATAATATTTTATCGATTCAGTTGACAAATCTTCCCAGCTACAAATAAAATTCAGTATCTAATAATGAGTTTTGTTTTGCTAAACGATATCTTAAATAAGAATATTCTAATGCTAATTTAGCTCCATATATGTACGACCAGACCTGTACAGTAGGCCTAATTAATAAAAGAACATTCTTTTAAATAATCGCATTAAAAAAATCACATGGAGATTAAACTCCATTAGTTTGTTTCTGTTAAATAATAAATCCATATTGTTTTCAGTTTTTAGATAGACTGGCAAAATAAATAGACGCAAACATACTTACAAACTAGCATTAAAGGTTTAGGGAAATTTTAGATCCAGCCTAGTTCTAAAATCAGTCTAGGTACAGTCACGATGAACACAAGGTAACCCTTCAGTGGTATAATTTAATCCTATACTTGTCCCTTTGTAACCGACAGCACCCAACAGGAAGGTCTGTTCCAGTAGTAGCTAGCCTAACAATGCTACTCCTTCACACTGGCTACTGCGGTACCTTCACAGCGTCTTTGTACTTCCACCGGCCGTGAAATCCGTTCCTATCACGTTCACCCACAGGATTTCGTAACAAATAACAATTCTAATTAGAAATCGTTGGCAGAGGTTTAGTTTTCGTGAATTCAAAATTCAAGAACGAGCCAAATCGTGATTTAGGAAAATAAACACCAGCCAAATATTTTGTGTCTAGTTAAAATTAAATTAAAATAGACCTAGAATGGTCTATACTTTATTTTATAAATAAAGCTAGTCTTTTAAACATATTTTTTAAATTACCCGTCTTGAATTTCATACAATATAGCTATTAATAATTTTGTTTTGAAAGCAAACTCAAATGTTAAAAGTTATAAACATATCAACCATTTTCTCTTGTATCCCACAAGAAGATACTTAACACTTTGTCTACTTTCATTTTTAATGTGCCACCGATGTTTTTGAATTATAAGAATTAAATCAATTTCATTTATATAAAGTATTATTCATAGCTCTTAGTTAGGCGTATTTAATTTTTATTATGTTTACGGTATTTTCATTATATTATTAAATTTTTTTTTAAAGTACACTTAAGTTATTACATGTACTAGATCACCTAACCTAACTTACCTTTGTACTTTGTGAAAATATTAGAGGAAAAAATTAGCCAGTCCTTCCTAGGTTTAAGTGAAAATAGTTCTCTAGAAAAAATACACCTTTAACCCTTTCAAACCGAACAACATTCCAGCCGCTTTGGAAATCATCCCTCCCAAAGACAATCTCAACACTAACAGCCCTGAATTCGTTTCATTCAGCCCTGGATACTTTAGTCGTTAGTTTTAAAAGAAATGCTGCGTAAAATACGAGAATTACAAATTAGCTTTCTTCTCTGACATACTTATATTACAGAATGAAGTGTTAGGCGATGGTGATTAGATTGATAATGATATTGGGCGAATGGTTATACGAAAGATGTAGGGGGAGTATATGAAAAAAAATTGAGCAAATGCTAAGAAAGAAGACAAGCCTTGAATATGGAAAACATTTCAAATAAATTGAACATTCATACTTTACACTACTTAATATATTTCTAATGGGTCAAATTTATAAAACTCAAAAAACTCTTCCTTTTTAGGTAAATAAATTATCTCAGATTTTTTGGTTCCCAGTAACAAGTTGTCCGTTTCTGAATTAATAAAAAATATGCAAATTAAAAAGGAGTCAGCGTTAAAAACAGACTATCCACCATTTTAAATTCAGAAAATTACTTCCTCAATCCAACAGCAACGCATTCTGTCGGCGAAAGTCGAATCAAAACCCGATTTCTCCAAAGAATCTGAGTCGTTTTACAGAATAAAATAAAAACAAGAAACAGCTGACCAGAAAAAAAGATGAACAAAGCGACTGCGAGCGGCTAAACCGGTCGGACCACCATTTTGATAGAATGACTACTTTCGAGGCAATGAATAAAGCAGATTAGACACACCGAGTACTTAGGGCAACATTACGCTAATCTGGGTATATTTGTTCGTTTCATTGGAATTATTGCTTCATCTCGTACTTTGCGAGACAGAATGTCGTGAGAGATTGGTGCAAGAGAGACTTTTGCTGGCACCGTGTCTTTAAAATGTTTAGATAGTGGCAATAACGACAAAACATTCGTACAAAGTTGAACGTCTGAATCGGTGGCGTTCGTATAAGTAGGGCCTAAGTTGATTGTCAATTAGAAAACCGAAAATATTTTCTAAATTGCTTCAGTACTTTAAAAGGTTTGGCTAAAATTTTCCGTTTTTTATGATCCATTTAGGAAGGGTAATTAGCATTTATTGAACAACTTAAAGTTTTTATAGAAAATTGATGTACTTGGTGTTTTCGTCAATTATGGTTTCTTAACGAATATCCTGAAAATTATTTCACATTCAACAGTCTATAAAAACCTTTTTCGATATTTGCAGTATCAATATTGATTCAAAGAAATCTTTGACACACCCGCACTCAAACTCCTATGCACCCACACAACCGAATACCAGTAACAATAATAATACATATCCGTTTTGTATGATGTGTCTGTCCATGGAAATGGTCTAGGCTTGGGTAATATTTTGTTTTTAATTTTACAAATAAGCAACCTAGCCTATTTGACTTACTCTCTTGTCTTACTTAATAATGTAATTAAAGAATAAGGTAATATTGATGTAAATATACTGACAGATAAACATTCAAACCATATCAAGTGAACTAGGCTGGTGGATGCAAAGGCCTATATATGTATGGGTGTGTGTGTGTGTGTGTGTGTGTGTGTGTGTGTGTGTGTGTGTATACTAAATATGGTGATATGTTTTCTTGTAATATAGTTAATAAATTAAAAATATTTCAAAAACAAGAATACTTTTAATGCATATATTATTCTTCTATTTTATTCTAGATTTATTTTATTTTTTATTATTATATTATTATATTTATATAATTATATTATATATTTATATGTTATATATTATAATTATATATTATATATAATATATAAATAAATATTTTATTTTATATATATATATATATATATATATATATATATATATATATAACATTGCTAAATCACTCAACAATTTAATTATGGCAACATTACATAAACACATAATCACCGTCATGAATTAGGAATTGAATAATCTGTTAATTATTCCACCAGCTTTTGTAACCATTCTTCCGCTCAAAATTCAACTATTTTATACCTGTTCTTAAACTGAAATATAATATGAAAGAGAAAATAGTTACATATTTAAATAACTAAAACCTGTTTAGAGTTAAGAAATTTCACTTTTCAAACGTTATTTAGGCTCTAAAATATATGTATTTAGCTCCAACAAATATTGTTTTTGTTTTTCAATAAACAGTTTTTTTCTCATAATTTATTTATAAAAATAAATTATAATGGAACTAATTTCTCATTACTCACAACAACACACTAAATTTAATGTTAGGTATGCACTACCTGCCTTTGAGAACTTGTTATCGAAACATGTAGGCCTATGTATGAGTGAATTCATAAATTGTACCTGTTTTTTTGAGAAGTGAGTGTTGTATTGTTTACGATTGTGTATTGTGTACTGTTTTGAAGAATATTTATGTTTGAAAATACTTGTAAGCCTAATATTTAAGTGCAATGCTTCTAAGAATATATTTTGTTTGTTTAAAAGCTATGGTTTATCTTAATTTGTGATATGATTTTATTAATTGAGGTACAGAAGATTTAACGTGAAATACAGAATATGAGGGGCTGCTTAAAAGTGTTGGAAACAAATGTTACACTAATAAGAAAATCAAACCAAACTACTGAATATATAGACTATTTGTTAAAATAAAAAAATCTTATTCTCCTACATTCACTATAACTCAATAGGAACTCTTCCTATCGTAATGAAATCTGCAAATAAACGCTCCCCTCACTTAATAACCTGACAACGTATACGCTAAACTATGTCATGTTCGGCACATAAATAACTTCACCTGAAGGTTCTATGAATCGCCGCCATCAGCGTTGTTGTCTCTGATGGGACTCCGGCTTCTTTTAATCAACGCATCTACAATTAATTCCCACCAGAAACTAATATTAATGATTGAAAGTTTTTCTTAAACTAACAGTGTTGGATTTATGCGATTACTCTGCAGCTTTTTTATTACTTGTATGAGGTGTTAACTAGAAACTATTTTAAACTGGTTTTTCATTTTATTGAATTTTAAACACGATAAAATCGTAGGCTAAAACCTACCTGTTCTGCAATACGGTATAAGGACAGGGAATTTATAACATGTGTAGGGACAAATACTTGAAGTAGGCTATTAATCGGAAGTACTGACCTTTACTGGGAGTGTGGGAGCTACCTGTTATCCCTAAGTATAATGATATGGAATGGATTAGAAAAGAAGGATAGAAGAAGTAAAGGTAGGATTAAGGATGGAGTTTGGCTGTCTTTGGAAGTAAGAATTTGTTTATATCATGGCTCCGGTTGTTATTGTTTATTAGCTAAACTAAAACGACTACCTACCCACTACCCGCTTTATAATACTATGTGAATATAGTCTCTCTCTCTCTCTCTCTCTCTCTCTCTCTCTCTCTATATATATATATATATATATATATATATATATATATATATATATATATATATATATATGTATTTAATAAATTAAAAATATTTCAAAAACAAGAATACTTTTAATGAATATATTTATTGAATAAATATATTCATTAAAAGTATTCTTGTTTTTGAAATATTTTTAATTTATTAACTATATATACAAGAAAACATATCACCATATTTAATATATATATATATATATATATATATATATATATATATATATATATATATATATATATATATATATACACACACATACATACATATATATATATATATATATATATATATATATAGAGAG
Organism: Prosapia bicincta; assembly: GCA_036971475.1. NCBI lineage: Eukaryota > Metazoa > Arthropoda > Insecta > Hemiptera > Cercopidae > Prosapia > Prosapia bicincta. The sequence goes on from JBAIZL010000004.1 coordinate 197,120,424, forward strand.
AGAGAGAGAGAGAGAGAGAGAGAGAGATGCTATACTATATCGATTTATGGAAATAAAAACAAATATTCAAGCCCATGTGTTCACTAGAAAAACCAACAATGAGACCTGGGTCTTCGACTTTTAAAGATTTATCACTCAGTAAAGCTTTTATAGACGTTTATACATTTCATTTAAACATTCTATGAAGTAAATCTTTATGTTTATATTTTAAAGAGAGTGATGGGATACATTTATCAGAAGGAGAGAAGTCTTTTAATCTTACATTATTCTCTAAATCAGTTTTTTTTAATTTTTCGCACGGCGTTTAAAGGCAGATTACAATTACTGAGTAAAACTCTTTGTCACTTAATTACTCAGTAATCCAAATATTTTTTGAAATCAAATATTTTTTACAATAAAATCCTGAGTTTCTCGTTGACATCAGAGTAGATTCGCAGTAGACAAAACTTACCGTTCTCAACTAGATAATAACATTAATAATTCTGTTGGTTGTGAAACATCAGGCTATTGCCCTCTACTTGACCTTCTTACACGTGATTCAATACGTGTAAATTAAATTGTTTTTAGAAACGGGTTTACTAACGTTGGACCCCATCAAGGGTCTGCATTCACAGATCTCATCTTTCTTCTTTTACCAATAATAGGATAAGAAAATCCTTTTTTAATGCTCATTATCTAATTGTAAATAAAATCACATTTTTATAAAAATATTACAAAAAATAGGTTGATATAGCTAAACCTATAAATTTGGTAATTATCAAATCAGTTATAAATTCTGTCATTCAATAGTAGGCCTACTTTATTAGGATTTACAGAAATAATGATTTTTTAAATTTCATGTTACTTGACAACTGATACATTCGAAAAATTCTAATAATTCTTACTCTATTGACTAATTCTAGCAACTAGCCTAACCTTTAACAAGAACGGGGAATAAAATTCTAGTTGCAAGCTTAAACATAAAAATTGCAAGTCATACTGGCCCGAGGTTAGGTACACGTTATAATACAGTTTACGCTGCAATCTTGGAATCTTTCTGAAGAAGGGGATATTAAACAGCGCATGCTTAGAATGCAGAGCGCAGCTTTAGGGTCTGATTGATCTGGTGCTGAAGGACGTCTAAAGGTGAGAGTACTCCTGGAGGAATCAACTACCCGCCTTTTATAGAGTATCAGTGGAAACACAGTATCACAATGATATTAAGAACAGCTGTATTTATATATTTTCTCCTTTTAAACTCTCTATTAAATAAATTTAAATTTACATACATAAAAATACTTGCTGGTTTATTCGAAAGGTCACTCAACTTATTAACAATTACAATAGGCCTTAAACTTACTCAAGGCATTAACCATGCAAAGGCATTATCTTTGCATAGAAGAAATACTGTGAGAAAATTCTCGTATGCCTAAATATGAATACTGTTAACCTTTAGTGTTTAGGAAATAAAAAAAAAACATACTAACTTTAAATATTTTCTTTATCTAGAATTTACAACATTATCTCTCGATGTAAAATATTAAAAATCTCGCTCAAGATTAAAATCTACAACATTAGTTTATTTAGTAATTAAATAATAACAAACACCAACTTGTCCATTATTTGCTTCTCAAAAGTGTAAGCGAATAATCATCGTCCTTGAATGTAAGGTAGCTGTTAGAGCATATAAACAGTTACGTTAGTCTATTATAGTCTGTACATTCGGTTTACTTTAATCAATAAAAGAAATAATTTTCGTGTTTTCCTGTATTGTGGCTTTGGCAATATGGCAATACATTATCGAGGATACCGTTTGGATTGTTAGATAGTTCGTTTAAAATATTAGCAGACTGTTATAATTTCATTATATTTTATTTAATATTTTTATAAAATGTATTTAGAGTCTGATAATTTAGTTCAATGGTGAAGATAGGTTTCTTCATTTTTCCGCTATAAAAACTCTTAAATAAATGTTTGTGTAGTGATAAATTAAAGAAGATATTACTTATTTTGTTTGAAATATTAGTACTATAACTTCATTGTATTTCATAAAAGATTGCTGTAAAATTTATTTGGAATCAGATAATTTAGTTAAATGGTGAAGATGTGTTTCTTGGTTTTGTGGTTCATCTTAAGGATTATTTAGGAGTATAGTCATTTTGTATTTTCTATTAATATTTTATTGAAGATTTCATTTTATTTTAACATAAATAAATAGTTTAATGGCTTTAACGCACTTCTATCGTTGCTAATAATTTTCGATTCGTTGCATTCTTCGCCACGTTGTCATCGTACAACATTAAAAATTATTATTTTCAGAGTAATTTCTTTCTGGTCTGATACTCCTGTACCCCCCCCCCCCCCGATATTTGTTTAAATGTAGTTAATAAACGTGTTTCTTAGGCATGCTTTTTCTTCCGTAGTAAATTAAACGACAATTTTTTATTTTGACGTTCATGAATTATTTTACCTTCTCGTCCTAAAGTAAAATGGTAAAATTAAGTATGAAGAACAGATCATTTACTTTTTTCGCATATGTTTTAACATTTGTAAGCATATGATAGAAAAAAATATCGCATTGAACTGACATGTTTTAATGTGTAAAATCTTTTTTTAAGCAGATACAAATAAAATGTTGAGATTTTTCAATCTTCTATAGGCCACATACTACACCTATAAAATAGCATTTTGTTAAATGTTTTAATAGGTTTGGCCTGTAGCCTTTACGTGATCCTAGCATATAATTTAGTCTTTCCTTATTAATCGAGGATAATACCCTCAGAATATCGAGGAATATACCCTCACAGTTATAGTAAACCATTGTCGATAAAGATTTTAAGAAATTAGAACTCATTCCCTTTACACGAATAACTGCCCCTCGTACTTATCAATAATTTAAAGCTTCACGAGCATAAATAGGTTTATCGGAAACTATGAATCTATACATCGTCTTAAACACATCGTTAGACCTCATTATCGTCTCCGTAGGTTACACAACTTGCCCTATTATATCGGAAATTATGACTTTATCTGCGGATAGTGTACATAACTGATATCGATTCTTTCGGATTAGTCGAGAGCGTAAATCGATTGTTATAAATGAAACATTATGCAAAGCAATGCGACCTATCGGCTTTAATTAGCGATTCGACCGACTCCGGGCTTGTTTATAGAGTAAGTATTTCGGATCACGTTTGCTGTTTGTTCTTTTTGTGTTATCTTTTCTTACACTCCGCGGTTGCGGCGCCATATTTGCAATACGGGTTATTGTTGAAACAATAATTCCTTAATTTCATACTTTATATTGACAGTCATTTTAATTGCGTTCGATAATACTGTTCATAGAATATACACTTTTTAGTTTGAACAATTGTAAGAATGTTAGATTGAATACAACTTAAATTAATCATACAAAATTGAAAGATATTTCAAATTTTGAATGTCTAAATTTATAAATTTGCTAATTTAAAAATTTAAATACGTTATCCACAAATAAAATTTGTTTAAACTATTTAAACCCTTATATATGTTTCATTTGCAAAGTAATCATCTGTAGAGGAAATTATTACAAAAATAGGAGGTAATTTTTTTTTAATAAGAGTTTAATTAAAGAGTTTTATTTTTTATTGAGGCTTTATTCTTTAAATTATATATACATCTTAGTTGCTTCAAGTAGTTATTAATTTGTTATTCATTTGTAAATTATAGAAAGTTCTAATGTTCAGAATAATTGTTAAGCTGTCGAGGTAGTGTTTCACAATTTTACTTGCAAATTTCATTAAGAGAAAAAAAACAAAAATGCATTTATTGAATGCGTTGTAAAAGGTTTTTGCTATGGTAATGACATCATTATTAGCATTGTTTTTCAAAGATCAGATTCTCTGTTTAAATACTTTTAGCTGTTTAGTATTTCCTATTTTAGAATTTAACCTACAGTGAATCTCTCCACATAGGCCTATCCCAAGCATTTACCAACTCGTTTGTCGGATATTTCATTACATATATGGTACAATTTCGCTACATATGTTGTCTGCAAAGATTTCTGTAGATAATGCGGTTATATGCGAGAAAAAAACGGCTCTTAAGAAATGTAGGACGGAAATGAGAGAAATTAGTTTGAATTTAATTCAATTTACCCCAATCATGAAATATAATGTTACCCTATTTACAAATGTCTATATTTGTTATTATATGTAATCCATTAAAAATGTTACTACAAAAAACAATTACTTTGAAGTAGCCTACTTATATTGAACAAACGAAATATTTGACTAATATTTTTTATATATTTAATTATGAAGCTAATGTTTTAATAACCGAAACCCTATGATCCAACTAAAAAACTTCAAAAAACCTTGAAGTACATTTTCAATAGGTACTTTAAATGTAGGCTACATAAACATTGTAGGCTACCATTTTTTTTCAACACAAAATCGAAAAATGTTGAAAAATACTGTGTAGGCCCTATATTCAGTCTTCTAGTTAAACCAATAAGAAAATAAACAAAAAAATCGAAAAATATATTTAAAATATTCATTTAATACAATATTACTCCAACGCACATTTCCTTAACAATTTCAGTTCAGCATTATTTACCTTTTCATATGTAAATATTATTAACAAAATGTACATAAGTTTATATTATATATAGGATATTAAAAGAAAATAATTATTGTCGCTTTGGTGTTTTATAGTTCGTTTAATAAATTTCACTAGTATTGCTCAAATTTATTGATTCATTCTTCTAATTATTCAAGTTGCACATATTGACAAAGTTTTAAGAAGGTCTGATTGTCATACAAACTATGTTCATTCTGGCAAACTGAATACACTAGCTACTTATGAGGATCTAAATTCATACCCTATAATTAATTAATAACTAATTAATAAAATTGTAACGTGACTTTAGTTTTGCTTTTCAAATGTTAAAGAAGTAGAAAGTTTTTGGATCGAGCGTTTTTATAACGGATTTCATTACTTCTTGTAAAAGGGGGCTGATTTAATTCATAATAATTGAAAGGCAATTGCTTAGGAAAAGCAGCTAGCTCCATATCAGTGCCCATAGATAAAGATTATTATAAGGTTGCGTAGAGTCACGAGAGAAGCCTGAGATCAGATAGGCTATTTGTTTTTCGACTCGAAATGGACTTTAATAGTTTAGAATGGGATATTGAATAACGAGGAACAGAAATCACAAAGTTAGAACTTTCAGTCTTACAATTCAGCATGTAAAACACTGCATTCACGAATCGTACCCCAAACTCATGAATGACTGGCATCAACCCCAACGGGGACGTTTTAGTGCGACTAACGTGGTATCAGTAGGCTGTGTAAGAGACCGAAAGCATGAGTGTAAGGCCAGGACTGGTTACCGGCCTGTTTGTGCTTCAACATATAGCGATGAGTGCTTCAACATGTTCCTACGGTTTGCGAACGTTTTTAGAACTTCTGGAAATTAGTAGGATAGATATAATGTTCCTAATGACCCGGCTCTCTCCACCCATTTCTGATTAGTTCGATCCAGTTGGAATAATAGAACTTTTAACAACTCTCGGATGATCTTAACTAAGAGTCGGATCCTCCGATCACATTTTCGAACTAAGAGCCGAAAATCACAGGAGACTAAGACATAATAAACATAGCACCAGATTGTTTGTGAAAGACTTTAGGAAGAATGAACGACGGTGAGAAATGTGGTCGGAGGATCACCTAGGCTATAACCTTCCATGCCTTCGCCACAACAAATAATATTAGTCCGTGATGTATTATTTTCGCTAAGAACACAAGTATATAGTGGAAATGCAGAGGATTATCTACATTTCCAAGCCCCCACGAATCCAACCTCAAACTTTTAACTCCCGACCAGTTAATAAGCGTTATGCACAATACGGCCCTTGGTGCCACGAATAGAGTAATCATCATTAAGAGGCTATAGGCATTACTGGTCATCGCTCCTAAGACGAAACGATACTCCAGCAAGACACTACTATTTTACGAGCTTTCCCAGAAAACTCCCGACCAGTAAAACCTTCGAAGGACTGAATGTTTCTTAATTATCAATATCGTATAGTTAAGCTGATTTCTCTTGACAACGTTATAGTTTAGGAACGCGCTTTTTTGTGACCTCCGCCATTGTAATGTCAATTCTGAGACAGGCTTCTCTACGTCTGAAGTTAGAATATAGTTTTTCAGACGAAAATTCCTGCTATGGAATTCATAAATTTGGTAAGATAGGCCTTAAGGAATGGATCTAGTATTATTCACCTTAAATAATGAGATTGATACCTTAGAGGCCCTTCTTAATGTTTGTAATCTCGAGTTCGCGCTAATTTAATATTATACATTTCAATTAAACTATAGCATGAGAAGTAGCATACGTTAAACTATAATCCTACGTGGAGATTTAAACGATCTAGTTTTGTGTAGGAAATGTAGCTCTGGTAGAAATTACAAAACAAAATATAGCACACGCCTTATGACATCAATAATCTGTTCGTGTAAAGGACCAACTACACAGGAATGTGTATACAGGGGCCGTATAAATGTCAAAGCAGTTTAAATCGACCTCAACTTTCTCCTGCTGGATTTTTGTTGTTTATTTTTTGAACTTAATCGCACAATGAACCAGTGACACTTGCGAACGTTAAGTCCAAAGGCAGGTTTTGAAACAGGAATGATACAGTCTTTTATTTTAATTTATTTGCAGCTATATCTACTAACATATTTCAAAAGAAAGTTGCTTGATGTAATCATATTGAATTCACTGATTAAACTAATTTTCAAAATACTTAACTAAGTGAATACGTAATTGCTTACTTGCTGACGCGTTTAAAAACATTCGTTCCTTCCGACAAAAACATACGTTTACTCGTGAGTTGACAAAAAACACACACACCGACATACACACTAATTTAAATGCTTTACACACATTCAAACAAAGTAAAAAACTAACAACCTTAGAAAAATATGAGATATACAAACACTACGCAACAGATAAAGAAAACAATTTTGAAAACAACCCACCCCATTCCACAGTCAAAAATCCATTATCGTTAAAGCCTTTACACCTAGCCGATGCCGCCAGTAGAGGGTAGCTTCGTAAAAGGAAGGAATGTTTTGAAACGCGTCAGCAAGTAAGCAATTACGTATTCAATTATTTAAGTATTTTCAAATTAATATTTCAAATGTTATCTTCAATTTTAAAAATCCCTAAAATATAGTAACAAAGTATATTAAAACAAAATTATTATTAGGGTAGAGTCAAACCACTTTCTTGACAGTTCGAATTCTAAAATGCTTTCCTTTCATTCTATTAATCTACTCCGAAGGCGTGGTAGAATTGAGAGGTGTATGATGATTTAGATTAATATTTTATTTACTTAGGTCAATTTTATAATAACCTCTCCTTTCACTTCAGTTCGTGAAATCCAATTATGTCATTCCGCATAATCGTATGTGTGTACAATTGTGACTCGAGTTAATCACTCAACTTTTAAACATCACACCTAATCATAGACGAGTGCGAACGTTCGCTCACAAATTTGTTTTTTAAATTCTGTGTGGCTTTCGGTAATTACGGCGTAACTCTTCTTTTAATAATTAGGTATTTATCAACTTCTGTAACTAGAGGAAGAATTAAACGGGGTAAAACACTCAAGAGAATGGGGATTGGTTCACAAATACTAAATCTCGATTTAATGTCATATAACTGCTTATCTATAGATAATTAAAGTACCAGCTAGCAGCCCTGAAAGTACATAGTCTACGGGGACTATTGACCAGGATTATGCAAATCCTATTTGCTCTGAGTGTCGACGGTATGATATGAAATGAAATAAATTGACTTAACTGCAATAGGTAGCTTACTTCAAAACTAGATAATATTGTGAAGAAAAGTGAAAGTTTTTAATGAGAAGCTGCTGAGAGAAAAGAAACTGGAAGAAGATGGCCAACTGCCGGCCATCGTCTGCCTACCGACATCCGGAACAACGTTTTTTTGGAAACATTGGGGTAGTGACCTCATACTGAATTACAATACAGATATAAATTTCACCTGGAGCTTCACGCTAAAGTAATTTGTCGGCGGGAATATTTACGCCTGAATTAAATGATGGATGAGTTTTAGTCGTTAACTCAAAATGGGAGTCTAAGCTGTGAATAAGTGCTTTTACAATTCTCAATAAAAGACGTTACGATTCTTTTTATCAATTTTCGGAAGAGGACTTCTGAAGAACAATTTTTCCTTGCACTATATTTAAGGAGGTTTTATCGAAATAAAGATTTCCACAGAACAAAATACCATTGATAGCCAACAATAGGACAAGAATGGTGTTTTGGAATACAATCATCTTTTAGTAAAAGAGAATTAAAAAAGGAGTTGATGGTAGTTGATATTTTCTGAGAATTTTATTCCATACTCCTGCGGTAAGATAATAAAGAATCTATGGATAGTCGGAGTATATATTCCTGGAGTACAAAATATATTTTCACAACAGAGGAAAGATTTTTGATTGTACAAGGTTTTAAATAATAAACTAACATGTGAGTTCACACAATTTATTTCTACCAGTTCTGAAGGCTTAGTTTGAAATGAAAGATTTTAAATATTACTTTGAGAATAAATAAAAGCTTTAACTTTTGTTGATTTTTTTACAAAGATGATAATATTTTGTTATGAACTTGAAAGAAACAATGTCAGTGTTGTGCATTATGGCTTAAGCATACATTTATAAAATAAAGGTTGAAAAAAATTTCTTTAAATATTAGAAAATAGTCTACATCATTAAATCGAAAAAGATAGTGGCATGTTAGAAAATTATATAAACAAAAAAAAGGCGAAAATCTATACTTTTACAAAATATAAAATATATTAATAATTCAAAATATTATAACAGCTATCAATTCAAAATATTATAACAGCTATCAATTCAAAATATTATAACAGCTATCAATTCAAAATATTATAACAGCTATCAATTCAAAATATTATAACAGCTATCAATTCAAAATATTATAACAGCTATCAATTCAAAATATTATAACAGCTATCAATTCAAAATATTATAACAGCTATCTCATTATTTCCTTTTTTTTTAATAAACCTTTTTTATTTTCATCAATATGTATAGTTGATGTCTTTAGAAATCCAATAGATATTCAGTTTTATTTAGGACTTCTATATGCAAATTTTTATTTACTGAATATGTCTATTGTTATATTAATTTAAAAAACTATTCCTGAATAGCCTTTCAAGAATAGGCTATTGTGCAAGGTAAGTTAATGCCAATGCTATTGTTAGCATCTCTATACAGGCGCTGCTACACTTCCGGTTTATCTCTGTGTTTTAAATCATGAAACATTCGGCTTTCAAGATTTATTTTAATTTTTAAACTATATTTCAGATTTAAAATTATAGGCTACTTTTTTCTTTTGTACACGCAACAGACGCCATTATTATCATCACAAAGTACGATGAACATAAACCAGTATTATTTCAGTATTTATATATCAAGTCTGTTACAAATTTCAGTTTTCTAAATATATAAAAAATAAGTAGTCTGTTATTTTTTATAAGGCTCAAATCATACATTAGTTTCGCCTCTATGATTGTTGCAACCTTTTCGTTAGCCCATCCTGATATCAAACATTACTATAACTATTTGTAAACTGTGTAAACATACTCCTATTGAATCTTATTTTATATGTGACACAAAGTTATAGGCTACAGGCTACACAGTATTTTGTTTCACTATTCGTTTTATTTCACAAATAACAGTGCTCCTTAAGAAACAATTTAATAGATTCACAATAACACTCTAAAATATGTAAGTATAATTGTATATTTTCACCTAATTTTTTTTAAAGAAAAAACAAGATATAACTATTAAACTCGAAATATTAAATAATGGATATTTTGGGTTGAAATTGTGAAGATTGTGGATAGTTATTTTCAAAAAATATATAATTTGTATAAAAAATAAAGACGAATATTGGTTGTATGAATGTAGATAGCCCTAAACACTATATCACTGTAAGTCTGGAGGAAAACAACGTTTTGTAAGCTAAATAGAAAATCATTAGGTGCTTTAAATTGATGGTAATCAAGGGATGTGTTGGAATATCTAACAAAAAAGCTCAAGCTGTTCATGCACATTTAGTTTTTCTTTATAAGAATCCCTTAACTTCTTTTAATCTTTTCCCTGGTTGTTCTTAATTTATGTAGCCTATGTCAGTCCATTGTTTTTTCTTGGCATTTTTATTGCTCATGCTACATATCGCTATTTTAGTATCCTAGGTCTTTTTTTATATTCTGTATATTTAGGCACAAGAGTTTAGATAGGCCTAAACACTATATCACTGTAAGTCTGGACGAAAACAACGTTTTGTAGGCTAAATAGAAAATCATTAGATGCTTTAAATTGATGGTAATCAAGGGATGTGTTGGAATATCTAACAAAAAAGCTCAAGTTGTTCATGCACATTTAGTTTTTCTTTATAAGAATCCCTTAACTTCTTTTAATCTTTTCCCTGGTTGTTCTTAATTTATGTAGCCTATGTCAGTCCATTGTTTTTTCTTGGCATTTATATTGCTCATGCTACATATCGCTATTTTAGTATCCTAGGTCTTTTTTTATATTCTGTATATTTAGGCACAAGAGTTTAGATAGGCCTAAACACTATATCACTGTAAGTCTGGACGAAAACAACGTTTTGTAGGCTAAATAGAAAATCATTAGATGCTTTAAATTGATGGTAATCAAGGGATGTGTTGGAATATCTAACAAAAAAGCTCAAGCTGTTCATGCACATTTAGTTTTTCTTTATAAGAATCCCTTAACTTCTTTTAATCTTTTCCCTAGTTGTTCTTAATTTATGTAGCCTATGTCAGTCCGTTGTTTTTTCTTGGCATTTTTATTGCTTATGCTACATATCGCTAGAATAGTAATCCTGGGGTTTTTTTTATATACTGTATATTTAGGCACAAATTATAGGGCCTATAGGCCATTACAATAAAAATATTGGCAAAAACCCCCATAGAACAAAACTAGTCAGTCAGTTTGTAAATTATTGTATTCCAGATTGTAATTTTGTAATAAGTCCTTTGATGATGATGATGATGATGATGACATGGTCATCGAAATCTACATAAGGGTTTAATTTTAGGTCACTTGTAATATTAGTTATTTTTGTAGTATTGGGGTTTTGGCCAATATTTTTATTGTGTTATATTGTACCACTGTTCTTGATATTCTATATAAACTACATGATTACAGGCCACCCTGTACTTCTTTATTGCGCTTATACTAAGACATTGATTCAGTCCCTTCTATCAGTTCACATTCTTCTTACATTATATAGCATATAGGCCTAGCTTGATGGAATTTTCAATCAATAAAATAATTTTTATTCACACTCGCGTTTTAAACTTGTAGTAGATAACACAAATTTTACTGTTATATGGTAGTAAAACCTTTCACAAAAAGGGCAAAGTATGCAATATAATTGTTTCGTCCCATTCGGGTTCAAATAAATGACGACGACAATTTTCCTTCATGTTAGTATTAAAATATCTTTTTTTTAATAATACCATGCCACTATTAGCTAATATCAGTAGACGTTTTGTGTTGAATGTTTGAATTTTTGGGTTACTTTCGGTTTATGCATAAACTTGGAACGTACCGTGACTGATGGTAAGGTTTATCATTATTTGAATATTTTTGTACAGTAAGTATAGGCTATATTCTGATGCATAAACAGCAACGCTTAACTTAAATGTATTTTATTTTCTAGACAATAATATATACATTAACGTATATATAGGCCTACATAAATAGCTGTATTTTTACATTAAGTTGTACAATGTAGCCTATAATATTTCATTTGATTGTATCAGGCAGTGCACATATAAACTGTTTTATTGTGTTTTACGTGTAATGCTACTAGTCAAAGAATCAAAGCTGTTAAATGTCAAAGACACAAATAGAAGATGTCAGTAAAAGCCGAAACATAACAAAAGCTGAAGTAAAAATTATCACATTTGTATCTAAAGTAATAGAAAACGTTCCCTGTACAAAACTAAACCTATCACAATGTTGGTTCTCAGTAAAATCAGACCATTTAAAGTTCACAGCTGACTTTTGTGAACGCATAAATTTGCTAACATGAAGTCTAGTATGGCTACTCCAATGTGTAATCTAGTAGTAAGACACAAGAACTTTAGATACAAATAAAATGTGCAAAACGCAAAATAATGAATATAAAAGTAAATTCTAATATGAAAAGTATTCCTAACCAAAAATAGCTTTTTAGTCTTTTAAATTAATTAGACTTTGTTGTTATTACACATTTCTAAACGTGTCTACTATCCTTGTTACTTGTTAATATCAAAAGAAGTAAATTTATTGTAGCCTACTTGCTTTTGTGGATCATTTCAAGTTTTATAAAACCTGGTATAAATATAAGAAAAGTAATATTTCTGTAAATATTAATTTATAAACTATTTTATTATATTGAAAAAAAGTAGAATCAATTATGAAAAAGCAGATACAGTAATAAATAATCATTTTCAAACTACTGTGATTGTATTTTATCAACAAAGATATAAAATATCGTCCTGCCTCTACCCATCTCCTAGTCTTTATTTTAGTGCACCGCTTAACCTACAGAATGCGTGGCGGTACTTCCAGCTTTATTCCCACAACATACTGAGGCCAGAGCAATTTGGCTTTAGGACAAAACACTCGGCTACGCATCAGCTGATGAGAGTGGTGGAGCATGCAACCAGGGGTTTCAACAATTACTGCTCGACTGGGGTAGTCTTCCTGGACATTGAAAAGGCCTTTGACCGGGTCTGGCACAACGGGCTCTTAGCGAAACTTCGTCACTATGGCTTTCCAGACGGGCTCATACACCTAGTTGGCTCATACCTGTCCAACCGTAAGTTTAGGGTTGATGTAGATCAAGCTCAATCTACACTACGGACTATACGGGCTGGAGTCCCTCAGGGCTCAATTATTGGGCCCGTATTGTTCAACATCTACATCAACGACATACCGACAACACTCAACACACAAGTGGCCATATTTGCAGATGACACCGCGTTATCCGCTCAGTCATGGAAACCACATCTAATACACTTATATTTACAGGACCACCTTACAGTACTAGAATCATGGCTGAGCTACTGGAGAGTTAAGGTGAACGTGGCCAAGTGCCAGGCTTTGCTTCTCTCCAAACGTAGGACACACCAACTCAACACACCTCTAAAACTATTAGGCGAGGACATTCACTGGGGGAATCAGGTCAAATATCTGGGAGTCATACTCGACAGAGGCCTGACTTGGGACCCTCACATTACCAACACGTTAAAAAAAGCAACAATTAGATTAACACAACTATATCCATGCTTAACAGAACAAGCCCACTTTCACTACGGGCGGCCACTACTATATACGTATCTATGTTGCGCAGCATACTCACCTACGCATCACCCGTCTGGGGCCATGCAGGTAACACACGCACACGCAGACTACAGTTATTCCAAAACAAGGTTTTGCGAATAATCACGAAGGCACCTAGATGTACAAGATTAACACTGCTTCACACTGACTTAAAAGTGCCTTTCATCAAACAACACCTCCGACACTTGGCAACAAAGTTCTACAAACAGGCTCACGCACATACAACATCAACACTCATTTCCTCACTGGGTAGATATGACCCCACCCACGACACACACAGACGGCCGCTGTCCTTACTGACCGCCTAGCTCACACCATACCACCAAAATAAAATATACATACTAATAAATTCTGCTTCACAGTTATGTTCCAGGTGACGCAGGGGCACATCTCCAGGGCCGCAGCATAGCCCCAACGGAAGTAATAATTTGATTGCATGCCTTTTCAGTTTCGAGTAGGCAGCAGAAGAAGAGGTGCATGCCATTCCTGCCATAGACTCACTAACAAGGTATTTGCAAGGTAATACCTCTCCTTATTCCATAGCATAAGGTGATCCAAGCCCCCAGGGTTCCTGCATGATCTGTCGCGGGATTTTTCCTGGCAGGGTTTCTTTCTTGCCAGGTTTTTTCATCCCGCTCTTAGCGCGACACTTACCGTACTGTTTCATTTCACTATCTCCTGATTCTCCATGGAAAGAGCTTATGAGCTTGGTACATGGGCAATCAATCCCGTTTCCTTCATTCGCGGTAGGGATACTAACCGCATGCGCATGTGAGACGGAGGTAGCTCGCTAGAGGTTGGCTGCCACGAGGGCTGGGCGGGTTTTGGGGGCTCAGACCCGGGTAAAAAAAAAAAAAAAAAAAAATCTACCTTGTTTACACATATTGATGTATCAGAAGGTAATAATTATTTGTTTTATAGTGGTTTTGAATTAAATTTAACGTGTAAACCCTACAAATTAGTAATGGTTTTATTTCCGCTACATTTTTAGTATTGTTTCATTGTAGCAATAGATTTTGTTCATGCAATATTAATTTAGTATACAAGTCAGTTAAACTATTTAACTTAAATTCTATTTCTTATTTATCTTTATTCGTTATTAAGATCTACTATTTTCCTTTATGATACTTCAAATATATGATACATATAAACTTGAGTGTCTGGCACTTATGGAAACTTGATGGAATTATTTCATTTTACAAATGACATTTGTTTTGCAAGAAATGGCCAGATATCATATGTTTACCCTACGTTTTTAATAATCCTGGATCACGTTTACGCTCTTAAGATTACACAAATTTAAATAATTTATGAAGCTCTTCGTTCTGTTAATATATATAAATTATAATTAATCTTATTCGTAGTAGTTTATTTAATTATAGTTTATATTTTAATACAGGGATTTAAAACAGCTTTATTAATATTTCTTAAAAGCAAAATCAAGATGAAACGAAGTATAGTCTACCGTATAAGTAGCCTACATAAGAATGAAGCGAAGTGTATTCTACCGTATAAGTATCCAACATAAGAATGAAACGAGGTGTAGTCTACCGTATAAGTAGCCTGCATAAGAATGAAACGAGATGTAGTCTACCGTATAAGTAGCCTACATAAGAATGAAACGAGGTGTAGTCTACCGTATAAATAGCCTACATAAGAATGAAACGAAGTGTAGTCTACTGTATAAGTAGCCTACATAAGAATGAAACTAAGTGTAGTCTACCGTATAAATAGCCTACATAAGAATGAAACGAAATGTAGTCTACTGTATTAGTAGCCTTCATAAGAATGAAATGAAGTGTAGTCTACCGTATAGGCCTAAGTAGCTTACATGAGAATGAAACGAAGTGTAGTCTACCGTATAAGTAGCCTACATAAGAATGTAATGAAGTGTTGTCTAACGTATTAGTAGCCTACATAAGAATGAAACTAAGTGTAGTCTACCGTATAAGTATTCTACTTAAGAATGAAACGAAGTGTAGTCTACGGTATAAGTATCCTACATAAGAATGAAACGAAGTGTAGTCTACGGTATAAGTATCCTACATAAGAATGAAACGAAGTGTAGTCTACCGTATTAGTAGCCTACATAAGAATGAAACTAAGTGTAGTCTACCGTATAAATAGCCTACATAAAAATGAAACGAAGTGTAGTCTACTGTATAAGTAGCCTACATAAGAATGAAACTAAGTGTAGTCTACCGTATAAATAGCCTACATAAGAATGAAACGAAATGTAGTCTACTGTATTAGTAGCCTTCATAAGAATGAAATGAAGTGTAGTCTACCGTATAGGCCTAAGTAGCTTACATGAGAATGAAACGAAGTGTAGTCTACCGTATAAGTAGCCTACATAAGAATGTAATGAAGTGTTGTCTAACGTATTAGTAGCCTACATAAGAATGAAACGAAGTGTAGTCTACCGTATAACTAGCCTACATAAGAATGAAACGTAGTATAGTCTACCGTATAAGTAGCCTACATAAGAATGAAACGAGTCAGTTTTCTGTGTCTCCGTTTACGGTACATATAGGCTAGGCAGTTGTTAATATTAAATTACATGAACCAAACATCGTCCATCAGAGGCAATATTTGCATACATTTACTTCGTTCACATAACTTTGTCCTTAAATTAGCAGTAACTGCCATAATTGTGCTATGAGAACAGATGGTATGTCCCATATTGTTGGACATTTCCTATCACTCGTTTAGACCTAGTAAGAACAACCAGTCTCCTCAAAGATTCGAGAGGAAGATTGAAATCTTTATCAAGTGAGCAGTGAAAAGGCCACATGTTGAATAATAACATATGCACAAGATTGCATAGCCTACTCCGGGATTTATTTTCTTTTAAGCTGGTTAATAAACAAATAGGCAGTTATCACAACTGATTGAACGATTCTGTACTATTAAGGCTTAAATAACAACAGATGAGGCATCGCAGAAAAATCTAATGTTAGTTTATTTTGTTAACCGTAGGAAAAGTATAAACTGGACTAAAGTTACTTTTAAAAACTTGAATGTTCCGTCACATATTATTCACCAAAAAAAGGACGTAAATATATATATATATATATATATATATATATATATATATATATATATATATATATATATATATATATATATATAATCCTAGTCAATAAAATGAAGATGAAACCGTGACAAGATCTAGGTTACTTAGACCTACTTGATAGCAAGCTAAGCTACTTGTGCATTGCCCTAGTTAAGCGGAGAAGGGATATGGATGGGATATGTATGGGACGTTTATCATTGGCCGAGTGGTCAGGACCACACGTTTGAATAGAATTGTTGTCTTCCGTGTTCGTAGTGAGAGTGTAGCATGCCTTTATTATCCTATGCCCGTATTTTCTTACCCAATCTTGTCTACTTCTACTACATCTATTCTTTAGTTCTCGCTATAGTTTTATAGGTGAATTTAAAGCCTTTATTTCTTTCATCATTTAGATTTTTCTTAATTAATTTCTTTCATAAAATTCTTCTGTCCCCATAGACAGATCGTAGCTTCAAAATGTCATTAAATGGCGAAGTTCTGGCCCTGGGGAAACACTTCCATGACCCCTGTAGAGATCAGGTGTCCTTCAAGTAGTAACCCTGGTCATGCGGTAAAATTATTTACCCCTATCCCCAGTATCAGAGAATTATAAGCTCCACGTATGTTACAAAACAACAATTTATTTATGGCATGGTAGCATTTTATTATATATGTTGCAACTGTAACCATATGAGTTTATTCTTTGTACATGGTAACAGTTTATTGTGTTACACAATATAAGTTTATTCCACGAAGGCTATTCTGTAACAGTTTATTTTGTGAGACACAGTAGGCCTATAGGCCCTACGCTATTCTACGTACACCTTAATAGTTTATTCTGTGTTACACTGAATAAGTTTATTCTACCTACAGGGTAACAGTTTATCTGTGTTACACAGTATAAGTTTATTCCACAAATGCTACACTGTAACAGTTTATTTTGTGTTACACAGTAGGCCTATTGGTTATTCTACTTACACGTTAACAGTTTATTCTGGGTTACACTGAATAAGTTTATTCTACCTACAGGGTAACAGTCTATCCCGTGTTACACAGAATAAGTTTATTCCACGAATGCTACACTGTAACAGTTTATTTTGTGTTGCACAGTAGGCCTATATGTTATTCTACGTACACCTTAACAGTTTATTCTGTGTTACACAGACTAAGTTTATTTTACCTACAGGGTAACAGTTTATTTTGTGTTACACAGAATAAGTTTATTTTGTGTTACAGAGTAATAGTTTATTGTACGTAGGGGAGACCGGGGCAAGATGACTATATTAACAATTTTTGTTAATTACTCATTTATTTTTAAGGATAGTAAAAATAATTGAACGTCAACTGTAAGAGCAATCCTTTGTGGTATTAAATTTATTACCATTTAATTTTTTAAATAAAAAAATAAAGGAGAATTTTATATTTTTCATAACCTTAACAAATTGTCATCTTGCCTCAGTACTGGGGCAAGATGACTTTGGCCTTGGGCCAAGATGACAACACTGAAAAAGGTTTAACATATTTTATCGTTTGAATATGTTACATGGTTTAACAAATGATATCTGTGTTTTCACATCTTACAAAGTGTCAAACTAAGCGTAACGCATTCTAACGTAATGTTAAAGTGTTCAGTTGTGAAGCAAACCATAGTCACAAATAAAAATGCCATTTTAATTACTGGAACATTACTCATGCCACCACTCTTGGCATTTACAGCACTGGATTCATTGTTCTGCTGGAGGGTTACAATATTCCTCTTCACAAGCAGGACATCTTACATAAACCCATCCTTTGAAGTTGATGCAACTGGACTGTTTGTCTTGGAGTTTATAGACTTAGGCCTACAGGAACTTAGTTTGAGTTTTTTTTACTCCCTTTTTCGCTACACGAGCTTCTTTTCTCTTATGTTTAAAACGTTTCTGTTCTTCCTTCTGTTCTAACATTTCTTTGATAGGTGTGCTTAAAGATTGCTTGAGCTTAGTTTTTTGCTTTTTCTTTTTTCACATGGTTTTGCTTTAGGTAATGGTTTGAAATCTAAAACACTAACATGTTTCTTTGGTACATCGGAATCAGCATTTACCATTGGTTCTGGTTTTTCTGGAGGGTTTATATGTTGGTTTTCTACTACCAAGGATTGAGGTTTAGCACTTTTATTCTCAATTTCTTCGCTAACAACATCATGGTCAGTAGTTTTTGCAGCAGCAAAGTTATGTTCCCTAAACACAAGGGGATTATGAGGCTCGATTCCACATTCTTTAAACCCGTTTAAGGCATTTCCAATTGTAGCTGCTTTGAAGTAAGCGGGGCTCAAAAGCTCATCAATATTTTTGTCTTTGATAAGTTGTCCTGGATGAGTGACCATAAAGTTGTCGCATGCTTGGCTATAGTAATTTTTTAACGCACGAGATGCTTGAGGTGATGTGATGTGTGGGGCGGCAACCTAACCATGATGATGTTTTTCTCTCTGCAAAATAGGATATCCTCCAAAATTATGTTAGTTTTGTGATTGTCAATAATCAACAGAGCAGGAGAGTCTTTGCTTGGTTTCACGTGAAGGTAAAAGTTTTTCGAAAAGGTCCCTACAGTGTACAATCTATATTCTCCTCTTGAGGATTTCTTCTCATAGTGTCATTATATATATATATATATATATATATATATATATATATATATATATATATATATATATATCCTATAATTATATAGGCCTATTATATGATGTTTATAGTTAACTAATACTTAATTAAGCCAACACAATACCTTCAGCACCATAATCATAGTTAGTTTAATAAGTTCCAAAACAAGGGGGCAAGATGACGAGCTCGCCATCTTGCCCCCTTCATCTTGCCCCGGACTGCCTGTTTAAAAATATTCGTTTTCACTGGCATGAAGAAATGTGAATAAATGACATTTATTTATGGTAATAGGTAGTATTTAAACTATGCTACTGATACATATTATAGATAAACGAAATACCTTACCTATATCTTTAACAGAGCTTATTTACACGTGCATAAAGGTTATAGCGTGGCGCCGATAAACCATCAAAGCTTCACAACTAACTCAAAAATGCCGATTTCAGCGTCTATATACTATTATTTATCGAATGGCCATTAGGAGAGACAGTAGTGTCTAGTTGATGGTGCCACCTACTTGAAAACTGAAAAATAATAAACATTTTTCATCTTGCCCCGGTCTCCCCTACATAATTGTAGTTTGTTTTGTGTTGTATAATATCAGTTATGACTTTACTAAAAAAAATTATAGAAAATTTTTATTTATTTTATAGAGTCTCCCAGACTTCAGAACGTTTTATTTATAGAAATATTGCAATAACAGGTGGTAGTCTCATTATAATCAGATAGGCCTACACTAGTAATTGAAGCAGGATGTAGACATTGTCAAATGTGAAACAAAATATTCCATTGCTACTGATGGAATAGTAGTAGCAATTATTTCTAAAATACTTCCTTGTTAATTTATTCAAGAAATTGGCTCTCTTTAACGTCATTGAAACAGGAAATGTCTGTTATAATTGTTTAACGCGACTACAGATAGAATCTGTACGGATTATATTTTACAAAACTTAAAAAATTTCGAAGTACAATATTTTCAATTAATTTTTTTCACTGAATTTGAAATGTTTTCGAAAAATAAATTACAGGCATCAGTTTGACGATCGATAGCGACAAGTGAATGAAGAAACGTTTAAAATGCCATCTAAAATTATTCGCAGGCCTTGTCTGACTTCCTCGTCGACCTACTCCTTCGTACTCACGGTGCATTTTAATACGTACAAGTATTTTCCATTAATTATTAATACAATTTATATAGGCATAGCCATTGATTGTGTGACAGACACCTGGCGCCAGTAACTTCAAGAATTGTGAAACGTGTTTGTTTTTGCTTGTGCTTGGTTCTTGTCTGCTAACTTTCTTTTTCAGTTTCTCTTCTTTTTTGCTTTTATCGAAGTACGTCACAATATCTGCCTCAATTTTCTATGAATATGTCTTTAACAATTTTAAAGGAGATAATAATATTATATTTGAAATATATAAAATGAACTGGGAAAATGTGCTTTCGTACAGTAGCTGGTGCTGTCTTTTTGTGTACACTGATTAGTTTATGCTCTAAGATTGCATGGAGTATTACAATTGAAAAAAGTGTAATAATAAAATTGATAGAATCTTGTATAGTAATAGTAATAGCGTAATAATAGTAAAGTGTTAATTGTAATTAACATAATTAACAGTATACTCGTATAGTAATAATATTACAGTATTTATTATAATGAATAGAATTAATAATAAACCCAATGCAATAATATAACAATTTTGGTTTTCAACTAGACTAAAATTGTGACAGTATCAATTGTTTGACTTATCAGCACAATCCGGGCTCAAGTGACTTTTACCTTATCTTCATTCCTTAACATTCAATTTCTTAATGTCGTAATTTATTAATAAAATAATGAAAACATTTTAAATTATTAAAATTTTTAACACCTTTTCCTTCAAATGGAAAATTTATCAGGATCTTTCTATAAAAACCTATAACAACAGAAACAGCATCAATTAAAGGGAAAGAGGTGCTGCAAAATGCTGACTAGGTCGGTTAGTACTTTATACGAATGATACGATCTGGTAGGAATTATGGTTGGGATTTAAAGATCTGCTTGGGCACATCACGTAACGAAAAGAATAGCCTAAATTTACATCTATATGATTATGATATATAACACGGGTATATTCGCGTTATTTTGGATGGACAAAATGTTCTTACTTTGTGTTTATATTCAAAAGGAAAAGCCGTACTTAATCACAATTAGCAAATTTAAAATGCACTCGTTGTTTTTCTACTATAATTGG
Source organism: Prosapia bicincta (assembly GCA_036971475.1). Taxonomy (NCBI): domain Eukaryota; kingdom Metazoa; phylum Arthropoda; class Insecta; order Hemiptera; family Cercopidae; genus Prosapia; species Prosapia bicincta. Next base: position 197,141,786 of record JBAIZL010000004.1, read on the forward strand.
CCGCTCTGCCGTTGCGTTTTAATCAATTCTACGACTTTAAGTCTGTTATTAATAGATCGATATCAGCAAAACGATTAGTAAATCGAAATCAGATATCTCCAGCAGGGAGGGATAAAAATTAATATGACGGCGTGATTGTTTTATCAATACAGCCAGGTTGTAAGTCGTCAGAAGCCAAATTAAATGAGCACATAATTTGGTTCTTAGGGTAAGATTTTAATTTAGCTGACATTAGTCTATTTCTGTTGGCAATTTTAAAAAATTGGTATATTTCAAGGTAAACTAAATGAAATTATTATTTATGTATTAAACATTTTTCAATATTCCGTCATCTGCGAAAGAAAAGGAGAAAGGCCAACAAAGGTATTCAACGATATCCAACGGGACAGAAGATTAAAACAGTTTTTGTTAATATAGTACAAAAAACCACATTTAATTTAACAACATTAACTGGTACTCACATCTAACAGTTACATGAGAATAGTCTAGGCCTAACATGCGGAATAAAATTATGTCTGATTATAAAGTTTTATTCCAATTTGTTTAACTTATAATCTTTTACTCTCTTAATGTAGTCATTTACACAATCCAATATAGAAACAGAAGATCTGGTAACTGAAACAAGGAGGAATTGATAATCGTTTAAAGTAATGATAAAAATAAACAAGGTTTACATTTCAATACCAAATCAACGACCAAATTCCTATGAAACAGGTTGCTTCTTCATCTCCTCCAACTAAAAAACGAAACTACGAGATTCGGACTCTGATATTACCAGTTACAGTTAAGTGAGTTTACATTACACAGGAGTAATTCTTGCTTTATTAGAGGTTGCGAACACTATCTGGGGAGAAACGAAAGTTCAAAAAGAACCAAAAGCTCTTTAAAACAGGGTACACCAAACTGCTAAAAGAAGGTAAGTGCCCTTATTACTAGTAGTTGGGCTTGACCTTTTTCTTCGGCTAAAC
>JBAIZL010000004.1:197147753-197180253 GCA_036971475.1 Prosapia bicincta
ATAGGCTATTGTTCATGCCTATGTCTTAGTTCTGTATTGAGTTATTGTTCATGCCTATGTCTTAGTTCTGTATTGAGTGAGTTAATTGTAGGCTACTCTTTACAAAAACGTGCAATTAAAAATTGAAATAAATAAACAAATTTTATATAGGCTATTGTTCATGCCTATGTCTTAGTTCTGTATTGAGTGAGTTAATTGTAGGCTACTCTTTACAAAAACGTGCAAGTAAAAATTGAAATACATAAACAAATTTTATATAGGCTATTGTTCATGCCTATGTCTCAGTTCTGTAGTGAGTGAGTTAATTGTAGGCTACTCTTTACAAAAACGTGCAAGTAAAAATTGAAATAAATAAACAAATTTTATATAGGCTATTGTTCATGCCTATGTCTTAGTTCTGTATTGAGTGAGTTAATTGTAGGCTACTCTTTACAAAAACGTGCAAGTAAAAATTGAAATAAATAAACAATTTTTATATAGGCCTAGGCTATTGTTCATGCCTATGTCTTAGTTCTGTATTGAGTGAGTTAATTGTAGGCTACTCTTTACAAAAACGTGCAAGTAAAAATTGAAATAAATAAACAAATTTTATATAGGCTATTGTTCATGCCTATGTCTTAGTTCTGTATTGAGTGAGTTAATTGTAGGCTACTCTTTACAAAAACGTGCAATTAAAAATTGAAATAAATAAACAAATTTTATATAGGCTATTGTTCATGCCTATGTCTTAGTTCTGTATTGAGTGAGTTAATTGGAGGCTACTCTTTACAAAAACGTGCAAGTAAAAATTGAAATAAATAAACAAATTTTATATAGGCTAATAACAGATCACAGACAAGTTTACTATTTTAAACAAACAACGTTTCGAATTTCTTCCCGAAATTCCTTTTCAAGAGCTCAAATTTAATTAAACAATTGAAATGTGATCTGTCATTAGCCTATATAAAAAATTAATAGTTAATAACAGACATTAAATAAAAATACTAGTTAATAAATAAAAATCTTTTTTATGTCAACTTTAATACGTTTAATCAAGGTCATTATCCCAACACGATATATAATCAAAAAGTAAATTAACAATTATATAATAAATAACTAAATTACCAGAGGTTGATATAATAGATAACTAATTAACAAAGTTATCCAGATTATATCCCAATGGCCATGTCACCATCATCGGAAGTTATTAGCGTAACTACAAAGAAATTACAAAACCAACTTTTTGTAGCAAGTAGACATAAGTAGACTATTTTAATTTGAAAATATAAGTTAAATGCAAGCAATACACAAATACATCGTTTAGAAGTAAAATATTGTGAGCCTTCCGTATTTTTTTTTTTTATCAAATTGACCTTTTCGTGGTTGTTATTTTATTTTATAAATAGTGTAAAAAACAAGTAGCATAATTAATGAGTATATTTTTATAATAAAAAATGAACAAGCGTCACGGGACGAATCAAGGTAAATACGTGTAAGCGTGAAAGGGTGGCGTGAATTGACTGCAGTAATTAAAAATTAAAGTAGAGGGTGGAATAAAAAGCGTTGTATTAAACATTGTTCGCTTTATATTCGTTAACCTTCAAAGAACTGTTGTAAAATTAACCTTACAGCGAACGTTATTTTTAACCCCATTGTTAGAAGTATTAACTCTTTTTGTTCCTAATCTTGAAGTTTTTAAAACAGCAGCTGTATCGGTAAGAACTGCAAAAGGGTCCCGTTACATTAAATGTCACGTTTTAAAATTATATATTTTAGCCCTAAAGTATTCGTCATCTATTAAAAAAAAAATACGATGAACATTCAATAATTATAAAAAAGAAAATTATATAGAAAAAAAAATATTTTTACAGAAAATACCTTTAAGATATTTTTATTAATTCTCAACATAATCTCCAGTTGTACCAAAGATCATAGCTTTGTTTTAATACCAGAAATGCTTTGACCTCTTCGTTGTTTCTCAACGATTTTCTACATAATCCTTCCCTGAGTGGATTAAATAAATGAAAATCGAAGTAATAGCTTGCTAATCTGGAATGTTCACAGGAAGAGGTAGGTAGTATCTTACAAAACCATTTTTAACAAAATTTGGATTTTCCATTTGCTTTTTTATGTCAGCTTGGCGATAGTTCGCGAAACGTGTTGGAACCACGTATTTTCATTTAGTTCTTTCTTTCTCTTGCTGGCTCTACGTGTTCATCAGCATGTCTGAGTATTTGGTACTGTTTATTCGTCGCTGGTCCTTCAAATAATCAAATACTAAGCATTCTAAAATATAACCAACTTTACTTTTCCTCCTGATGTTGAGCTTTGATTTAGCAAATGAACTTCCAATCCATGCTTTGTCTTTGCGACTCTGGTTCAAACGATTCATTCCAGAAGAGATTTTAGACTTTTTACCTTTAGAAAATGGATCACTGATATCGAGGAAAACAATTATCACCCAACCAGCAACTCTACTCAGCTGATCCAGTGATGCCAATATAAAGTCATAAACGTACAAAACATTTTCATTTCTACGTTAGTTGGTCTCATCAATTATTGAAGGACCTTCGTAATATAATTTTTCAAAATATATTTTTTCCTTTATTACTTTTTCTGTTGTCAACTTATTTTACACTTTTTTTTAGTTCATCCATATTTTTGCATTTATCATCTACAGTAAGCCTATCTACTTATTTTGTTTACTAAAGGAAAATTACACTCCAAGATATAATAGCAACCTGCAACCTACAAGTTTTCCTTGTTATATTTCGGGAAGCATGTTAGGCTTTTACGTAATAAACCATTCACTACTGTCGAGTCATGTTAGGGCGACTAGAGAAAATCTATTTTAATCTTGTTCCTTTATCTTATTTTCTTACTACAAGTGAAACAGTATCTAAGTATAGATATGTTGGAACATATGGTAGGCCTAATCGGATTTCAATCCTAGCCAAGTTACAGGCAGGATTATTTTAGTTTTGATAAACAAAATCTTTATTTTTAATGTAATAACTTAAACATATGACTAGTAGCTTTTCTTCTAACAAATTAATAAGAGAAATAGCTAGAAATATTCTTATATTATTGAGAAAACTAGTCGTACGGTAAGAAAGAGGAGGGTTTCTTCATAAGGAAAAGTTAAACTTTAAAAAAGTAAAAAACACTCCTACTGTTTTGAAAATTGGATTTAGACTAGGTGCGGTAAATTTGTTATTTAGGCCTAGCGCGTATATTTTATTTGTTCACATGTTAGGGTAAATGCTTTCTTGAAAAATATTTCCGTTACAGTTTTATTAACTAAATTTTACTCTTAAAGCAGCTATAGGGTATTTTCACAATCAAAATATTGTTTGTTTTTGAAAGTATAGTCCCTATTACTATGAAACTATTTTCCTTTTATTTAAATATTTCCTGTTACCTCTAATAGGCTAATAAATTCAACAAATATTAACACTGCTTAAATATTAAACAATTAGTCTCTCCTAGATTGATTTTATAGCCTGATCTTGTTTTTATAGTATGTATTTGCGATATAAACAAATATTTTTCGGAAGGGATAAACCTCAAAATAAAAACTTAAAATGTTGGAAGTTGCACACGCATAAGAACTCACTTCTTGTTAAACAAAACTAACTAAACATCACAATCTAATTTAGTGAGAAATAAGGTCCGATATTAATTGCAGTTCATAATAAGTGAACATTTTACTAATAATTACAGTATTAGTCCTAAGAATAATCTACACAGACTCGCTATCAATCTACACAGACTCCATAATATAATGGATACCTATTTCATAATATAGACTATTTAGCTCTACATATCGTTATGAAATTACAAATATTTATATTTTAAAATTTTTAGCAACAGGGTCCTATTCAATTTTTTCACTGGATAAATTGTTAATTCCGAAAATAATATTTGGTTTTTTTACTATAGACTAAAATATCTACAGAAATGAATACAGGTTTCTTTTAGACAAAATAAAACATTTGTTGATTCCATCTTCGCGTGAGCTACTAGTAATCACTTACACTTTTAGAATGTTTTAAACTTGCCTATATTAGCACTTATTTTGCTTGTTGAGGACGGCCGTTTTGGGAGATGTGTCCCTTTGTCAACTTGGGTGCAGTAGGCTATATTGTTTTGCAAACATAAATAGGGGTTTACTGCAATAGAATTTAGTTGTTATAAATTTGTCGGGTTAAGTAATGGAATCTGTAAACATGTTTAAGATAGACCTGGCTTTTTGGTTAACAGTTCTATATAGGCCTATACCAAGAGAATGTAACGAACATAGCAACGAACACTTAAGCACGTAGGCTGTATAAATAAAAGTAAGAAACCCATATTGTTTGCTGTTCCTTACTCTGTTTACAACTAAGAACGGCAAAGATAAAAACTGCAGTAGAGTATCCACCTGGCAACAACAGCAACAAAAACATCAAAACATAAAAACAGAAGCAGACCAGTAAAACTTCTACAATTCTAGCGCATAAATTAACTTCATTGCCGGTTGAAAGAAAAACAAGCATCGGCCTTGGATGATAAAAACCGCCATAAAAAGACGGTTAGATTGGCCGTAGATTTGCGTCACGGCCGTAAACATTTGGTTTTGTGTGCTCGTGGGTGCTCCCCTCCTATGTAAAGCGTGCCTCAGAATTAGTTCTAAGCAGCGTTTTTATGGTCAGTAAACGTCCCGTTTTATGGGCTCATGATTTCTGATTGACTCTTCTGCAGTACATAAATTTCCCACTGCTTTCTGCCCACTTGGCCCATTGCTACTTGTGGATTTTATGGCTTGTTAAACTGCCCTCTTTACGGCTTCATTACTTTGTTTTAAAGCGACCAATACGGGTCCGTGTACCTGCTTTGTGTGGCCGCAAGCGGAAAATAATTTCATTGTTCCCTCCAAATAAACAAGCCTTAGTTTGTATTCTTGGAGCGTCTTCAAGTATTGAAGTTATGTAGATTTTTTTAAAATTTATATATAGCTTAATTTTTTATAAAAAAACCCCAGCTTTTTTTTACACAAATAATGATAATAATTTTACTTTTCCTAAGAAACAATATAAGTAGCCTATATTTCTTCTGTGTAGAATATTGCCTACGGGTACAATTTGCAGGTAACCATAATACGAGTAGACAATACATTTAATTTTCTCTACTTGATAAGTTCTTAAACGTATGCTAACAGGCTCATAAAATCAAAAATTGTCCTGGAGGAAATATATTTTTCTATATTAAAAGTTTGGGTTTCTTGTGTATCTTGTTAATGCAGTTAGTGTCTTTCACATTTTTTATTATTATTTTAATATTTGTGATTATTAGGAGCTTATACACAACTGCAACAGAAAATCTGGAAACAGCTTAATTATAGTAAAAGACGTGTCGATATAAATAAAAGTAAAAAGGATTGTAGCATAAATGTATAACTTATAAACTTTTGTCCATTAAAAATGTGATATACAGTTGAGAATAATCCAATAACCTACAAATTGTAATAAGTGGTAGGTTAGATAGCCTACATTTAAAAGTATAGGCCTAACTATTTTACGATATTAAAATACACAAAATGCATTTACTCTGTTGCTTAACATAAAAAATAGGAAAAGAAATTATCTAAAAGATAAAATAGGTCACACTTTTTTAAAACACTAGGGCCGTTACGGGGTAAATTAAATATATAGGATCTAATCATTATGATTATCACCACAAGGCGTAATTTACAAATATATCAAGAGTATCATTTTTTCTTTTGTTCAAACTAGTAGTTTATTTAGTCTTATATTACAAATTTTAAATCTGATCAAATTACTTGAAATTTGTGAACAATGTGTCGTAATTTGTGAATGTTGAATATATCCTAGGAGTCAGTCTTGTCATTTTCTTTTGGAGAAAGCGAATGTATTACCTGCTTTCTAAAACATGTTATTTAATATAGCAGTAATCTTTAATGTTTTTTTATTTAATTCAAACATTTCCAACCTTGACAATCAAACATCGTTCATCTACATTTCTTCAACGCACTTAAAGTGAATTTTAAAAAAATCTCTAAATTACCTCCAATTGATGTATTTTTCTCTTTTCAATAGATCTATGCTTTATTGAAGTTGAGTAAAGTTGATTAAACTTCGTTATTTACCTAAATTAAAAAACAGGGTTCTTGTAAGTTAACGTAGGCTATATTGGGCATCTTTTCGAGACATTTTGGCTTTATCCAAGTAGCCTATATTTTATAAAAAAGGTTTAAAAATGGAAATGGTGCCAAAAATGCTGAACTTATATACTATTACGTCGCCCTTTTTATGTAATTTTGTCCTTTTTATATAACGTTCCCCTTTTTATATAACGTCGCTCTTTTTAAATAACAAAGCTTTTTTTAAATAACATTGCCCTTTTTATATAACTTTTTTTATATAAAGTTGCCTTTTTATACAACGTTGCCCTTTTTATATAACGTTGGCCTTTTTATATATCGTTGTCCTTTGCATATAATCTTTCCCTTTTTATATAACGTTCCCCTTTTTATATAACGTCGCCCTTTTTAAATAACGTAGCCCTTTTTACATAACATTGCCCTTTTTATATAACGATTCTTTTTTATATAAGTTGCCCTTTTTGTACAACGTTGCCCTTTTTATATAACGTTGCCCTTTTTATAGGCTATATCGTTGCCCTTTTTATATAACGTTGCCTTTTTTATATAGCTTAAAGTTGCCCTTTTAATATATCGTTGCTCTTTGCATATAATCTTTCCCTTTTTATATAACGTTCCCCTTTTTATATAACGTAAGCCCTTTTTATATAATGTTGCCCTTTTACATAACGTTGCCCTTTTTACATAACGTTGCCCTTTTTATATAACGTTGCCTTTTTTATATAGCTTAAAGTTGCCCTTTTAATATATCGTTGCCCTTTATATATAACGTTGCCCTTTATATATAACGTTGCCCTTTTTATATAAAGTTGCTCTCTATATATAACGTTGCCCTTTTTAACAATTCAGAAGAATCGGTTCCTTAGGTTTTGGTGAACGAAACTATTCAATGAGGAGAAATCCATAAAATAGGCCTATATGTTAAAAATGAAACATACGTAGTAAAAACTCACATTTTATTTAATGCTTTGGGCCTATTAACAACATCTAACAATAATTGTGGTGCGTTATTGACCTTAACAGAAGAGTAAAATGTAATTAACATTTAATAAGCCTATTCGTGCAGTATGAAGGTAAAGAATTGGTAGGCTTAATTTTCCCAATATTATTTTGATCAAAATGAATCGTCTGTAAGCCCTTATTTAGTGACGAATAACATTTAACGAACACCTAACTTTCAGGCATTCAAACGCATATCATCTTTGTATATAAGTCTACTCGTGAAGATAAAAAAAGAAGACATTGTAGGCCTACTACTTTGGCCGTCCATCGCTGGAATTCGATATGAGCCAATATCAGGTGAGAGATATCGATAGTACCAAAGGTCTAGGAAATCAGAAAAGTCATTAAAACTTGTGGTATAAGCTGTAAAGTTAGATACAATCAATTATGATGATATTTACTGAAATAGGCCTAATTGTAAAAAGGTAAAGGAAATATTGAGCTCAGATAGTAGCCTATGCAGTAAATGTAGATCGAAGAAATGAGAAAAATTCAAATCTTCGATTTGTAGTTACAAATGGCATATCCTTTGGTTTTTATTGAAATAAAATTGAAAAGTAGTTTAGTTTTAATAAAAACATGTTTATTGTTTGAATTCAGTAAAAAATTTAAAATAGAAATAATTTCAGGATAGAAAAAATATGTAATGATCTAACATTTAATAATAGGCTTATCTAATTTTCAAATTAATTTAAATTGACTATCTGTAATATATGTATTTATAGGCCTATTATTTCTCTGTTGGAAGCAAAGAAAATTTTATTAAGTCACTGAGTAAGTCTAGCAAAATAATACCGTATTTAAATTTAGATAAATATAGCCTATTACTTTAACGAACTTATGTGTTTATTGTTGGTTAAAAAGTTATAATAAAATGGCCTGACACTAAAATTTAACGTTTATAAAATTAAAAATTAAATAAAATTATATACGTTTCATTTTTAATTTAGCTTATGGATTAGTAATAATTTAAATTAATGTAGTCTAATATAGGCCCTAGTTATTGGTAGGCTAGATATTCCATTGATTTAATTTTTTAACAAAATTGAATTATTTCTATTCCCTAAGTATAAATTGAAAATATTTACAGGTGTTTTGAAACTGTAAAGGACATTGTATTGTTTTCATTCCCCTACTTGTGTCTGTGACAAACTGTAAAGCCATAGCGAATCTGAACGATCGCTTCTGAACGAGAAACTGTTACGGTTATTGCGGTGTTACTCCAGCCGTCGTCGGTGCGACAGTGTTGCTGGTAGTTGGGCCTGCAGTCCGATAGATAGCGTTGGCAGTGTATAGTGGGGAGTCGCACTAGTTCACTCCGCGGAGTTATCTCAGCTACAATGGTTGCGCACCGTCCCGTATCAAATACGACGCTATTGGTCCATTCCCGCCCCCTCCTTGTTCAGATTCATCATCCGTTGCGTTTTGCTTCGTCCATTCATGTCGACTGCCACTTCGCACGGCATTTATCTCGGGTTTGATTGTACCCTTTATTCGTTGCGAGCGCTCTCTGGGCCAAATAGACTGTCTGCTTGAGTCTCAGTGCTGTCGAAACCTCCGTACAGTCAGTACGTGGTCCGAACCCTTGCCGAATATTTCCCGCGGAAAAACGAGGCCCATACGATTTTATTATCTATAATTAACATTAAAAAAAATTATCACTTTAACTGCCAGTTGTTTATAAAGAATCACTTTACGACATTTTTATGACCTTTTTTACGACTCGGTGATTTTAACTGCAGTTTTATTACTATTTTGTCACGGGTCGGCTTGTTTTAGGGTGAAACATTTTATAGACTTTTAAGTGGCAAATTGTGAAAGGATTTTTATAGTGTGTGAATATTTTGTGAATTGTGTATACTAACAAAAAAAATAATAAAATGTGTTACGAGTGATAATAACAGTTTCGAGTGATGGTGATAGGAGGTTAGTGAAGGGGTTTTTGAGGGATGTTTTTTTGACTTTCCAAAGGCACCGGCTTGTACTAGCCGGTCGTATACCTTACAAACGGAGATTTACACAGAATTCGACAGAATGAACTCTTATTTCGAACAGACTGGTTTTTACGGTAGCCACCATCATCAGTCCAGTGCGGCAGGGCATCATCATGACCAGACCGCGGCCGCAGCCGCAGCATATCGCTTCCCTCTGGGTCTTGGCATGTCGCCGTACGCCTCCAGTCAGCACCACCATCACCACTCACTGCACCAGTCCAGGCCGCCACAAGACTCGCCCTACGATGCTTCGGTCGCGGCGGCCTGCAAGCTGTACTCCTCGTCTAACGACACCCAACAGTCTAGTATTAACTACAGCACGTCCACTAAACCAGACTGTTCCAAATCCAACTCGGAGTCGAGCCATCAGAACGGATACGCCGCCGTCGTAGCCGCGGCAGCTAAAGACGTTTGGCAATCGGCGACGACCGGAGGATCGGCGAACTCAGCGAATTCGCTAGTCGGCCCTGTACGTCCGGCTGCATGCACTCCGGATTCCAGAGTCGGTGGATACGCCAGCTCGGTCGGGTTAGTAGGAGGAGACCCGGCATCCAGCCCGGGTGCTGCAGGTGGAGGAAGGACCTCTTCGTCGGCAGCATCCCTTGGAGGATCGTGGAACACATGTTCCTTGAACTCTTCAAGCGCTCAGTCAGCAGTAGGTTCGCAGCTTCACCAGCAGCCTACGAATCACACTTTTTATCCATGGATGGCCATAGCAGGTATGTCACAATAGATTCCATTTAAAAATGTAGCTTTAAGATAAACTATACGATGCATATGGCCAATATAGAGTCTCAGTTATATATTTGAAAGTAAAATATAATAATTCAAAGTCCAAAAATAGCATTAACTACCACTGTGGCTTAATAATTTTTTGTTTTAAAAGTAGAGTAATATATCGGTTTATTTTCAAAGTCATTAAAATAATAATAGACAAATAAACACGTAAATAATATTTCTAATATTTAAATTTAATTGAATATTCTTAAAATATAATTTTATTTTATTCGCAATAGCTAAAAGAATTACATTTTGTAGTAAGCATACTTTAAAAATATGCATTTTTAATTAATAAATGTAAAAAGTAAGTAATTAGTAAGCTTATTGTCTTATTGTAAGTGTGGTTTTATTCATTTTCTATTGGATCAATTAACCCGTTTAAATCGCTTGTTAACTCGAATCTACCCCTGCATTACAAAATTCACTTACAAGTTACAAAAAGGCTTCATTACTCCGTATTACCGATTGTTTAGCCGCTAGAAAGAGCAAACTAATAATGGATATCATATCAGATAGGATCAGCTGATGATAGTGAAAGTGGCGTTAGAAGAAAAGGCCGCCTCCGTTTCGGGCGTTAATCTTCGACCGTGTCACGTATTTTATGACCTTCGAAACCCGCGCTCCGTCCGCACACTGTAATTATTTTGATACATCCGTAATCATGTGCTTATGGACGCGATTTATCCCAGAATAATTATTTCTAAGAAGGAAGTCAGACTTTTATTAACCATTTGATTTAAGTTGGCTATGGTGCAAAAAAATATATATTGTCTAAGTATAAATAGCACGTAAAATTATATTTAGTAAAGTTATTTCTTTTAGTAACTTCTACAGCTCGCCAAAATATAAACTAATAAATAAATAAAGCTATAATAATAATAGTTAAATATTTTCAAAGTTCAAAAGAACGAATAATTATTTGTTGAACAAAACCTTTTATTTTCATTAAAACTTAATATCGTTTATATTTAGTTGTTTTATTGTAGAAGCTTTAAGGTTCCACAAAGGAAAATTAAGGTTTATTTTTAAAGTGACAATTAAAAAAGTTAAAATTTCGACAATAAATTGAAAAAAAAATTAAATGAATAGCCTACTTATTTAACGTAAACTTTTAAAAAATAATAACAGTCTCTTATAAAATACCAACATTCTGGATAAGTGGCGAGAGTATGAGGTACTTTGTTCCTTGGAATTTTCAAATCATAGATTGGTGATTTGATAATTTTCTAATGTTTATTGCAAATAGTTCCATATCACCGACATGGGTAAGTTTTATACGAATGGAACATTTTAGTATGATTAAAATTACTTTATTTCTTATAGTAACAATCTTCCTGTAACATAAAAAAAAAAATGTTTGAATTTTAATATTTTCCAGCACAGTAAGTTATTGGGAATATGAAAATTCAAATAGATATCTTTTCTTATGGATGAAGATAAATATTTTAAATTCAGATAATGTAACTTTTTTCTGTTATTTTATAACATATTTTATACGGTTAGCATTATCATCAAAGGAAATCGCGATATTAAATAATTTAAGTTTAAGCCCAATGGCAAACATATCTTTTGAAGTAACGAAATTTTATAGCCACCGTTTAATAATATTGTAATTTATAAGTAATAGATATTAACAATTGAAGTATTAGGGTGTTTTGTATGTAGGCCTAGACACCATGAAAGCCTAGATTATAACCTATGTTTAGATAAATAATACTGGTTCACTTTTGAATAAAGAAAAAGGTTTAGGGAAACATTGCTTTTTGATATTATCAAAAGAATTATTTGAACAATATACAAATCTTTTCCTTGCTACTCCATTTTGGGAAAACATTACAGGTTTAGCCTACAGTAAAAAAACACTCTTAATAGCCTAATTTTATAAAAATGAATGAGTTAAATTTATAAGTTTCATAATATATCGACATTTTTATCTAACAATCAATGTTTAATGTAATTCTTTTGTGTTGAAGAATGTATCGTAAAATGAATAAATCGACGATTTAATTAGCTGACTTGACAATTTTGTAACCTGGTAACATTAAAATTATAAATATTCAAAATATTTTAACCATGTCAATACTCTAATAACCTTTAGAATACTCTAATAATATTTACAAACTTTATAGGCCTTTGTAGCCAAGAAGAAATAGGCTAAATTACATCCATGGCTTAGTAGATAAAAGAGAAACAAAGTTCATAAAATTTTAAATTACAAGCACAAGCAAATACAATTGCTGCATTTCTGCTGGCAGTTGGTAATATAACTATGAACGAAATAATTTCAAGTAAAAGATAAATAGGTCTACTAAATGTTAAATTATTTATGTAAATCAGTCAGGTTTTATCGGCCCAAATTCCTTGTTTAAACAAAAATCAAGGATGAAACAAAAATCAAGGATTAAACAAAAGATGAATTTCTTTTGAAAGAAATTTTAACCAAACAGAATTTAATTTTTAATTGGTTATTACTATATGCCCAAGTAGTTTTAGTAAACTATAAACATAGTAATAATCAATTACAAACTAGGTTTCTTTAATGTAGCCTTATTATCAAAGGTTTCTATAAAATAGAGTATAGATCGAGTATATTACAGGCAGGCTCAATGTTTTGAAAATTTGAAGTTAATTTTTAAGAAACTGTTTAACATTCAAAGTTTACAAACTGTCAAACATCCAGTGTTAAACAAGACAAAAAAGTAATTTTGCATATTTGCAAATTTTAAAAATTTGCCTTCAAAAAGTTACAATCTTACCTTTAACACAAAGCTAAAATTATACCAACTTCTAATTGCAAAATAACCTCATAACGAATACCGATTAGCTAGGTGTCTTAAACCAGTTTAGGTATAGGCTACTTTTTAAACAACGTCTACCTGTTTCAACTACTATTATTTCCTGTAACATTTTAATAATAGGTGCTATTCTGAAACAATTTTAAAAAACCTTTCAGTTGGTACCCTTGTGGTAAAACATGTGACTTATATTAAACACAATTGGAATAATTTATTCAGTTAAAAATAAATATACTTCGAAGCCTATCACTTAGACATTTAACTTGGGAATACCCGTAAAATGTAAGTATATTTTATTTTTGTCAGTAATTAATTTTACTATTTTTATAAAAAGGATTGTTTTATAATGTAGTTTACTAATCGATGATTTTCGCCTGCGCTCGTGCGAGCGTGTGTGTATTTTCAAATACGATTATTATCGAATAGGTCACAACGCTTCTTGTTTTAGTAAATTTTTGTACTATCGACGTATGCGTTAGTCTTGTATGTTGAAACAAATTTAAATCATGTAATCTATTAAAATATTTTTCATTAATTAATAGAAAAATTAATTAATATGGTTGTGTTGAAACTTTAAAAATGACATGTGAAAACAGTAAAAAAAGTTATTTATAGGGGTACATATCATATTGATGTTATTTTAATTAGCACATAAGACATTTACAATCATTTGGTCTTTGACCTTTGGTAAATTGATAAATATATAAATAATTCGAATTGTTTTTACATTGTTGTAAATATTAATCACTTGTTTATATTTTGTCTTTACAGGGAAAAATTAAATATTGTACATTTTCCTTTCGTATATTGTAGCCTACCCAGATCGTCGATAGTTTCTGGTTGTAAATTATTTATGCGACTAACATCTGTGAAGAATAGAATGAAGCTATTAATGTCAGATTCGTGTGCATAGCAGGTACAGAGGGAGAACCGCGTATAATCTCGTGTTAATTATAAATACATTACACATAATAGTTCGCTATGCGTTCGATAAGGGTAGTCTTTGTTGTGGTGTGTAAAGGAAGGGCATGGGGCGAAAAACAGCTGATCGGAATGGCCTATATAGCGAGCCGTAAAGTTGAACAACCTCCCTCTTGCCTTAAAACTCCCCACAACCCTATTCACTAGACACCCTTGATTATTACGGAATCCCTTCCGGGGTTAAAAGCGACATCTATGGTTCAAGTGCTTTAACCACGCCGGAGAGGGTGTTGCAACAGTCGCTACCTGGCAGTTAAAGGTAGAACTACTTTTAAATGTAGTTGAGGAATAGTTTTCAAAAAAACTCATTGAACACTGGCATATATTTAAAACTGGTATATTCAAATGAAGTCTTATCTAACTAAAATCATCTTAAATAATTGAGTAGAATTTTGTGTTTGGTCAATATTAATTTTAGATTCCAAACTTTCGACTCCTATAAATAAATAATCAATAATAAAAATGAATTATTTATATATATATATATATATATATATATATATATATATATATATATATATATATATATATATAAAGAAATAGGTAAGTTATACAAGCAAACATTTTTGGTGCTGTTGGGAAAAAAGTCCATTTATATCAGTAGCTATTTAACAATGTTGCATTTTAAAATAAAAAGTAGGTATGGTAGGTTAACTAAAGTAAAGTCTAACCCTAGAATATGAATGTAGCGGGGCATAGGTCTACTACTACTGTACATTTGTTACTTTGCGTGTTTGATCTGGACCATCTTGGTACTGACCATTATAATTTATTTAGTGGGCCTGGAAATATAGAGTAGGTCTAGTCTAATGGATTTCTTTGACGTGTTATTTCCCACGTCATCCACATTCAATGCATAAACAAAAGAGTTTAGGGTCTGTTTTTAATTTCTTAAAAGTTTATATCTTACGCCCTTAAGTTGTCCTTAGGTTCTACCAAAATGGGCTCTCTTGTTCCAATACTAATAGACCTACGAATATTTAGAGAGAATCAATGACTATCATGCTGTATTTTCAAAATGAATATAGAAACAAAATTTCAAAAATGATGGGGAAAATATCATATGTCAAAAGTAATAGGCCTACAATAGTAAAATCTACTATTTATATATGAGGTAAAATTACTTCACACGAAATGTAAGGAATAAAAGAAAATAATCATTTGAAAATAGTTAGCAAAATATGAAAAATAAACACTTGAGTTTACAACAGCAAGTCAAACAGATAATCTACAATAGGTAATTTTTTATAAGTAGCCTATATCTACCTATTTGTCCCCAAAATATTTAAAATAATTTTATTTAAGATAAATTATGTGCTTGTTAAAATCTCAGTAATTAATGTGAAAAATTACAATATCAGACAAAGCATAGTATTTAAAACTTATTTCTTGTTTTGGACATTGTCTTGGACACCAGAATGTAACAAACAAGCTGTTGGTTTCATCCCACGTCCATTAGTGCATCTAACTAACATTTAGTTTTAAATAGATGCAATTCGTGTACTAAACACAAGCTTCCACAAACTGAAATACATAATTATGGGATTTGAAGATTGAATGAATATGAATTAACACAAATCATTTACAAGTTATGTTTATTTGGTATTATATCAAGGTTGAAAAATTATAAAATTTAAAATTTTCTCGTTATTTTGATGATTAAGTTATTTGTTTAAATTAACTATATGTAAAATAACTTGAAAATTCCATAGAGTAGCCATACACTAAAAACCTGATACAAAGAAGATAACAATAGGTTTGATGCCCCTTAATACATCCTAAAAGATGACATCTTGAGGTACATATGTAAAAATACTCTTCCAACAGTAAAAGATTCCTACATGGAGCAGTTTAGTTAGAGATTAGCTAGTGAGAACTATTCACAAAGATAAAAGTCAAAATAGTGAACTCAAAATCTCACCAAAAATTAGTTTTTAATAAACAAACACACAACAAACTAGTTTCGGCGACGATGTCGCCTTCCTCAGTGCTTTGCTACTACTATCCCAGTCTGAAAAAACAAGTTAAATTCTAACAACGTTTATATAGTTAGAGCCTAATATATAAAAAAAACATTTGGTAATGGCTGCAAATTAGTAGTAGCCAAGCTCTGAGAAAGGCGACATCGTTGCCGAAACGAGTTTGTTGTGTGTTTGTTTAATGAAAACTAATTTATGGTGAGATTTTGAGTTCACTGTTTCTCTTGCTAGAATAAGCTTATACCTAATTACGAGCCTGAGTTAGTATTACTGTTATGATCATTTAAAATTAGTGCGAAATAAGGTTTGTTATAGCAGCACTTTGAATATAGTTTGATGTCGCAATTTGAATTTATTTAAATCAATGCTTATAGCCTAATTGCCATTATTATACACATTGAAATCGAAACGTTTTTATGAAGTTCTCCCAAATTGAAATCTCTCGTTCAGATTACCTTTGGTTAAAATTGTACAGTATGCAGTAATTTACTTTATTTATTATAAACATTTTTAGGAAACCATAGTCTATTTCCTGCACAACATCTCAAAGAATGGTACAAATAGACAATTAGGGCCTAATCATTTACTTATGATTTAAGTTCAGTCATAAGGTTAAGTCGATCATAATACTAACTATATAGCCTATTGGCCTATATATTTTAAAAATGAATTTTATTCTACATGTCCTAAAAATTCGAAGATGGGTTACTGTACCAAACATATAAGCTATTACGTCATTAACATTATATGCAGCATTATCTATGTTTTTAGTTATTCGCCTGCTTAATATAGTGAATATTGTTTACTTACGCTTTACGAACTAGCTCCTTTACTTTAAAACAGTAGTTTCAATAATTGTTTTATATATCCTATTTGTAAAACTTAATTATTCCATACCCAACCAACAGAAATAAAACAGTCATATAAATCTTAAAACATAAAACGCAACTGGATTTTAACTGACGTTCCCTTAAAAAAAAAATAGGAATATCACATTATTTTTGTATTTAATTTATTAAATAATTCACCAATTGTATTTATCTTAAAAATACATAAATGATCTTTATAAACCCAGTTGTAGTTTTTAAAATACGCTTTGCCTTCGTGTTAATGCCTATGCAATACTAAACCTGCTTAAAACAGCGTTGTGAATGTTCTACAGTTTAGGTACACTTGGTATCTCGGTTCAAAAAACTGGTTTTAGATGAACAAGGATAAGCTTCCGGTGTAAAGGAAATGGCATTTTAATTGAGTGCAGGATAGGTAGGGGACATGGTCTTAATACTTTTTATGCTGCATAAAAATTAATTAACTCCAGGTATAAGAAACCTTCAGTGACTATTTAGTATTGAAAACGTTAAGTTTTTTGACTTTTATAAATTTGTGTGGATAGATAAAGTTTATATTTTTATGTACAGCAATGTTTGTTGTTGGATAAATTGTATGTCATCCTATGACCGCAAACAAAACGTTTCTAGGCCAGGCTATTTTACCTTATTACCATCGTTGTATTACAAATACTTGCAGTTGAGCCTAGTTCAAGATTAAATTTGAATGTAATTTCAAGTGTAGATTTCAGGAAAGATCCAGTCTGAAGATAAACAAGTTAAATTCTAACAACGTGTATATAGTTAGAGCCTAATATATTATAAAAATTTAATAATGACTGCAAATTAGAACCACAATCTAAAAATGTAAATAAAACTAAGTTTTTTTCAGTAAATGACTACAGTAACATTGATATTGCCATGGCAAACAATGTTCAATGAAATAAATGAAAACCCCACAAAACATATCCTCTAGAAGTTTTTTTTTACAAAGTCGGCCTCATTTACTCTCAAACATTGTATGCAAAATGATGTTTTGTTTGAAAATTTCACTGCTTTTAAAATGTATTTTATTACGTGTGCTCATAGTTTAACTGTTCTCAAAATGTAATATTCTTACAAGATATGAAATGTAGTACTATTTTAGTCCGGCAAAGTTTGATTTAATTTGCGGTTTTGAATGAAGTTTATCTTTTACTGTATTTATTATCACGGTATGCTTGAATTTATAACAAATTTTAACTCTAAAACGTAAATAAATACATATATCTGTAAAACATACTACATGACCTTGGAGATTTTTATTTATATACGTATTATTCATAAGAACTATGGTCGATATTTAACTATAAAAAAATTAATTGTCTTTATCTATTAGTGAAGCACAGAAATGAATGCGACTGCGTTTCAGGGCCTATGCGGTCTAATACGATGACTACACAGCTGAAGTTGGATAAATTAAAGATGTGCAAAATGTCATCAGTAAATCTTTCGTGGACATTTTAGATAAATAATTACCCTAAATTAACATTCAGAGTAGTTAACCAAATGTTTTATTCAGATTTTACTCATACCGACTGTAGCATCTTCGCTGTTACGAATCGATTCATTTCACTCACTCAGGGCAGGATAACCTGAGTAACAGGATTTATACTCCTATATCTCGTGACGTAGGATTTTTGTTATCAATTACGATTCTTTTCACGTTTTAAGATAATCAACCGAATCGGTATTGTCGTCTATGAAAAGTATGAAAGAAACGTGGAAATAGTTATGATATGCAGGATATGTATCACTAGACCGAGTAAACATTGCGCGTGGAGAATGTGTCAACTACTACTAAACCGAGAAAATATTGGTGGAATATGGAAATAATGTGTGAACTACTACTAAACCGAGGAAATATTGGTGGAATATGGAAATAATGTGGGAACTACTACTAAACCGAGGAAATATTGGTGGGATATGGAAATAATGTGGGAACTACTACTAAACCGAGGAAATATTGGTGGAATATGGAAATAATGTGGGAACTACTACTAAACCGAGGAAATATTGGTGGAATATGGAAATAATGTGGAAACTACTACTAAACCGAAAAAATATTGGTGGAATATAGAAATAATGTGGGAACTATTGTTACTTTGCTACTACTGTTCCTTTCTTCGGCATTAATACTGTATCGGGTTATAGCGTTAAAGTAGGGCCTAAAGACATAAAACCTATCGCTACAGGAAGTCATTTAGGGGGGGGGGGTCATCACATCATGGAAGGTTAGGCCTATACGAAATAAGGCAGGATTAGGAAAAGCACAAAATTAACCTAAGGTAGTACGATGGGAGGAAGACTAAAAGACACACTTGAGTAAAAGATAAGGATGGGAGGAAAACTAAGACACACGTGGGTAGGAGATTAGGATGGGAGGAAAACTAAGACACTCTTGAGTAGGAGACTAGGTTAGGAGAAAAACTAAAACACACTTGAGTAGAAGATAAGGATGGGAGGAAAACTAAGACACATTTGAGTAGGAGATTGGGATGGGAGAAAAACTAAGACATTGAGTAGGAAATTAGGATTGGAGAAAGACTAAGACTCACTTGAGTAGGAGATTAGGATGGGAGGGAAAGTAAGACACTCTCGAGTAGGAGATTAGGATAGGGGGAAACGAAGACACACTCTAGTAGGAGATTAGAATGGGAAAGAAACTAATCCACACTCGAGTAGGAGATTAGGATGGGGGAAATCTAAGACACTTGAGTAGGAGATTAGGATGTGAGGGAAATTAAGACACACTTGAATAGGAGATTAGGATGGGAGAAATTTAAAACACACTTGAGTAGGAGATTAGGATGGGAGAAATTTAAGACACACTTGAGTAGGAGATTAGGATGGGAGGAACACTAAGACACTCTCGAGTAGGAGATAAAGATGTGGGTGGGGGGAAAACTAAGACACACTTGAATAGGAGATTAGGATGGGAGGAAAACTAATACACACTTGAGTAGGAGAACGTACAATGAATGTAAACCCGCTATCTATCAAGGTAATATAAACCTCCTTACCTCTTATTGTCTCAATTATTCCAATACAGTGCAAAAAGGAAAAAAATAATTCTTTATATCTATCTTCGGTTAATTTTAAGGGCCTTAGACAAGGGTTATCGATGCGAAGAGTTCTTTAGTTGAACGTCCTCGTTTATAGAGTATGTACTCTACAGTAAGAGTTCAAAAGATCTAGCAATGGTTTTTAGTTCAAAACGAACGTACCTTTTCATATCATGCCCGGACTTCAAGCTTAGCTACTTAATAGTATCTTGGGCTATTCTTGAAAAAACAAGCAAATAAGACTTGAGTGGGATATATACTTGAGTAGGAAAAAAGCTAACCGACCCAACACTAATTTAAAGAAAGTTATAGATACAGATAACGGACCTCGTGTTCGTTACACCTTTAGGCCTACTAGTAAGGTACTAACTAATTCAGACACACTTGAGTAGGAGACTAGGATGGGAGGAAAACTAAGACACACTTGAGTAGGCGCCTAGGATGGGAGGAAAACTAAGACACACTTGAGTAGGAGATTAGAATAGAAGGGAAACTAAGACACACTTGAATACTACTAGGGTGTTGGGGGAAAACTAACTCACACTTGAGTAGAAGATTAGGATGGGAGGGAAACTAAGACACACTTGAGTAGGAGATAAGGATGGGAGGAGCACTAAGACACACTTGAGTAGGAGATTAGAATGGGAAAGAAACTAAACCACACTCGAGTAGGAGATTAGGATGGGGGGAAATCTAAGACACGTGAGTAGGAGATTAGGATGGGAAGGAAACCAAGACACACTTGAGTAGGAGATTAGGATGGGAGGGAAACTAAGACACACTTGAGTAGGAGATTGGGATGGAAGGAACACTAATACACACTTGAGTAAGGGATTAGGATGGAAGGAACACTAATACACACTTGAGTAGGAGATTAGGATGGAAGGAACACTAATACGCACTTGAGTAGGAGAACGTACAATGAATGTAAACCCGCTATCTATCAAAATAATATAAACCTGCTTACCTGTTGTTGTCTCAATTATTCTAATACAGTGCAAAAAGGAAACAAAATAATTGTGTAGATCTATCTTCGGTTAATTTTAAGGGCCTTAGACAAGGGTTATTGATACGTAGAGTTTTTTAGTTGAACGTCCTCGTTTATAGAGTATGTACCCTACAGTAAGAGTTCAAGAGATCTAGCAATGTTTTTTAGTTTAAAACAAACGTTTCTTTTCATACCATATCCGGACATCAAGCTTAGCTACTTAATAGTATCTTGGGCTATTCTTGAAAAACAAGCAAATAAGACTTAAGTGGGATATAGGCCTATACTTAAGTAGGAAATAAGCTAACCGACCCAACACTAATTTAAAGAAAGTTATAGATACAGCTAACGCACCTCAGGTTCGTTACACGTTTAGGCTTACTAGTAAGGTACTAACTAATTCAGTTGAGGTTTTCTGTCATTATAGAGTAACCTTTATTACACAAAGCCTACTACCACTTGAAGTTCTTATCAATCTTCGCGTCGTATAATTTATTCCTGAACAGTAAAAGGTGAAATAAAATCAATTACTTTTGAGGAACAAATAATATACAATTTACTCCATAGTAAAACGTGTAACAACACCCTTTAGTCATAAATAATAAAACAACTATAACATCCTAAATTACGACCGACATTTTGAAACCGGTTCGAAATCATGCGTTGTACGTATCCAAACTAAATGATTATAAATTAATTACACCACCGGAGCAATGACATTGTTAAATATGTATTTATGACTAAAATTACACTACTGTATTGTGCGATAGCCTACATTCCGGGGGGACATGTTGAGTATTTTATGATGGCATGAGTACAATGTTTTCAGAAATGTTAGTAGAAAGACAAACTGTACTCGAGATATGAATAGTAGTCTTACAGTCGATTATCGAAAGTCGAAAACCTGTTTATATTCGACTTTTATAATTGATACCTTTTCGATTTTCGTCAACTTCTCCTCCCCCTCTCCCCCTCTTACGGTTTATTAACTTCCATTTGAGCTGATAACGTATATTTATCTCTTTGTAGACGCTTAGCACTACAAGTAGACTCGTGAAATTAATATAACGTAATGATATACAGGGTTGAATGTCTGTCCACTATTGTTGAGTTGTTCATATTGAACAATCGTATTTAATCGTTGAATCAATAATGAATGGAACCTATTGATTTTATGCTTAGAACGAATATTAATTTGCTGTTCAAGTTGGTTTCGTTTCCTAACAGTATTTAAAACTTTTTAGATTTATAAAAAATTACGTTTTGATAAAGCTAATATACTCGTATGGCAATACGTTTGGTCATCTATTATCCTAATTCTGGGGAATATATATAGTCTATATATTTAAAAAAAAAAACCAAATGGTACAGACAAAATTAAAAGAATTTAGCGTGACACTAGGTAAAGAAATGAAGGTATAGATCCAGATAGGTCATATTACACTCGCATTAAAACTTATATACAGTATTAGTATGCAAAAGTACAACTGTTTTTATGTCATTCTTTATTTACATTCTTTTAAATTATGAAAGGGTTTTTACCTATATGTTTTTATTTTAATTTCAAGAGTAGGTATATAGGCCAAGGAGAAAGATGGAAATTCCCTCTTAGTTTAGTTGGATATTTTTATGACAGGCGTTATTTATTTTTAATTACATTAATTAATATTTTATTAGACAGGAATTTCTATTATTTGTTGGGGCTTAAAGTGTTGGCTTGTTAGTGTTATAACACTAATAACTAGTTTTGCTACTTACAACCCCATGTAGAGAAAGTTCCACAGGTTTGTTTTCCATTGGGGGGGGGGGGTTGTGAATTCGATGCAAAATAATTCCTGAAAAATATTTTAAGTATACATGTTCGAATTTATTACTATTAATTATCAATAAATAATAATAATGATAAATATTTTTACAAATGTTTCTATGATTTTTGGGAAATACAGATGAGACTTGATGTATGAATTATCAAGGGTGGTTGAATACCACATTCGGTATTCAAGAAAGGTAATGTGGTATTGTATAGGTCTAATTACCTTTAGATTGACAGTATGTACTCATACACACGGCCACAGAACATGAATGGTTCAATACTGACCGTGAATATCTAGGTATGTTAATGGGTTGAGAAAGCACCTAGATAAACTTTGGCGCTACCAGGGGTCGAAACCAGGCCCTTTAGGTTAATACTCAAATCCTTCCCCCACAAAATCAATGAACCTTATAATGATTACGTTTTTTTTAACAAACTTTAAAAGATAATACAACCCAACCTACCAGTTTTATAACCCAAACAATACCGTTTCATAGCAAGCGTCTTCTATAATGATCTAATTGTACAAAAGGTCGTGGTGTTCCCAGTATCCTTTACCAACGTCATATACGTCACTTTTGACACTTTCAAATTTACCTTAAAAATAGCATTTGACTCTTAAGTTTCTGTTGGAAAATCAAGAAATACCGAAACTATGGCCAAGATGTTTGCATAATTCTACTAAATAGTAGGATAATTATACAGGTTCAGTTGTTCTTGAAAATACACTTCAAACACTCTTCATAGACATAACAAAATAACAAGACAGGAAAAACACATATTTAAAAGGAAAATGTTTGCCATTCATTATAAACGTTTTAATGAAACCTTTCAAAATATAACGAAATACGTTCTTATTAACAGGCGTGTAGTTACAAAGAAATTTTAAAGCCTACAAAATTAATTAGAAATAATCCTACGAGTGGTGCTAATCTCAAGTAAGACTGTTACATCTACTTGAAGCAATTTTTCGTTAAACCAATTCAGTATCACTCCCTTTGGAAAGTATAGTATCAGATGAAGCATTAAATGTGAAATCGTTTAATATAAATATCTCGATCTGAAAGCAAATAACTTTAACGCTAACATTAAGCAGTTCTTGTTCTGGTTTTTACTTTATAGAAGCACTTAATTACATGAAGCTCTGCGTCTCTTGGTGTTTATCTTCAGGCATCGGATAATTACACCTTAGCTTATGTACGAATTCTACTTTACATAGTAGCGTTCAGTGTTTATATTTTTCTTAATTCTTGTTATTTTGTATCTCACAATTTTAAATTTACATACATTTCTTATCTGTTAATATCCTGTATTATTCTATTGAACAAAATTCTATACCCGAAACCTAATCCTGAAATCGTTGGTTATAGAAAGTTTTATGAAAGAAAAATGTTTCAATGCATATTTATGAAAAATTGTGCAAAAATTGTATAATGTCATTAGGGTTACAACAGAGTGAAATTTACATTTTATATAGGCCTATCATATTATTTTTTTCATTTTTGATAGGCTTGAAACTGTGTTG
The DNA here is from genome assembly GCA_036971475.1 of Prosapia bicincta. Lineage (NCBI taxonomy): Eukaryota > Metazoa > Arthropoda > Insecta > Hemiptera > Cercopidae > Prosapia > Prosapia bicincta. The sequence continues at coordinate 197,171,684 of JBAIZL010000004.1, forward strand.
GATTTTCTATGATTTTTTCTGGTCGTTTCTTATACCTTTAACTTTCATCAGTAAATCAACTGTTCCTTTTATTTTTGGTGCAACTTGATCGTCTCATTAAAGGTTTCACAAGTATGCCCACTTATTTCTAAAGCTACAATAGTCTCACTGAATATTTTGTGAAGTGTTTAATTATTATTTTATAGTTTGTAATAAATGTTATTATTTTATTTTCAATTTGAAAAGCTTAATAGAACTGTGTTGTCCTTGGAGCGAACCCTTGGAAATGTTTTCTGACTTGGCCTAAACACTTTTATTACCTTTAGGCTTACAGTTATTATGTTAAAAAAATAATAGCATTTTTATCATGCAAAAACTGCAAAGATTTTCTTGTAATAATCTAGAGTGTAGCCCACTAAAAGAAGAGGTTTATACACAGTTTTATTAGAACAAATGTGAAAATCAACACATCTCTTTAGTTATAAAGTTAAAATAAGAATAAATTTTCTATTATTGTAGAGTTTGTATTTATCAAACAGCTGATTCGAAACCTATGGGCCTAAGGCGTGCAACGTATATTCCTTATGTTTGTTGTATTTATTTAAAAAATATCGTTATCAGAGTTAGGTTTAATTTAAACTACAGTTTAACGGGCTAACAAATCTTCAAAAAATACTGAAATTCTAAAAGCAAGAACTCAAAAAAAATCTAGGTACGGTATTTAAAGAACCAAGTTCAGAAAGTACTATTTCACTCAGCAGGAGTTTGTAAAATGGGATTGGCCTCCACTATACTAGCCTAAAATAGGCTGCAAACCTGTTACGAGTTCAGCCTGTTACTGTAATCTAGAAATATTATAATTTGAGATCCGTTATAAATAGTTTCTGATATTCAGAGCTCCTGACGCAAAGATTTAACAAGAGAAGAGGTCTGGTTACGTAAAAATAAATGATCGTAAACTATCACTTTTATCAATGTAAATCAAAATTTGTTTGATGAATTTTTTGTTTGCTTGTAATTTGATAATAATCAGTTACCATAATTGTTTCTTTACTATATCTTGAAAATATATCCTTTATTTTAGGAATAATTTAAATTGGAATTGTTTTGTTGTTAATGTTACCAATTAATTTTCTTATTATCATTAATAAATAACTACCTATGGATTATTTCGGTTTGAAAATGGTGTAGGAGTGTTACATCCATACGGCTAGCCGGTAAAGTTGTATGTATATTTAGAAATAAATAATTTCTAACGTAAAAACATTCTAAGCTGGAGAAAAGTTCGACTTCACATCAACCGTCTCAAAGTCCACTCGTCATTTCTTGCTTAAAAACAATTATCTTCTTCCGTTATGAATTTAATAACTCACATTATACAGATGGTCGAAGTCACGTGTTTAACCTTTGTCTCGTAAGAAAATTATAAAAAAATACCTTATGCTCTAAAAATATTAATTAAAAGAGACTTCACGGTCAAATAGAAATACTACCAAACGAACACGGTCAACTAGAAATACTACCAATCGAACACGGTTAACTAGAAATACTACCAATCAAACACGGTTAACTAGAAATACTACCAATCGAACACGGTTAACTAGAAATACTACCAATCGAACACGGTTAACTAGAAATACTACCAATCGAACACGGTTAACTAGAAATACTACCAATCGAACACGGTCAACTAGAAATACTACCAATCGAACACGGTTAACTAGAAATACTACCAATCAAACACGGTTAACTAGAAATACTACCAATCGAACACGGTTAACTAGAAATACTACCAATCGAAACACTATTAACTAAAGCTGTGAATAAATGAATAAATGTATTACTTCTTAAAATAAATATCTAATATTTTCGTCTTTTAATATTATAAAAATACTCTTTAACTAAAACAATATTTTAACGTAATCTGTTCAAAGTGACATTTTTTGCACTCAACATGTCAAAAACTTTCTATTGAAATGTAAACTGTACACATTCCCGTAAATTATTGAAACCTTTGCTTGCCTGTCATGTCCAGGATGGCATATACAATTTATTCACCAGCAGTGTAAATGCATTACAAATTATACTTGACAGTCGTTTAAAAGAATATACGTCTTTCGCCGTCAAAGGCGGCGTCAAATAGCTTGCGCCTATTGTCTATGGTGACTCACTTGACTGACTTGTTGAAAATATTACTATATAATTAAGTGCTTGTACGCTCTGTTATCAATTACGCTTATCTCAAGAAACATTTTAGGAGCAATTAACTATTTATAATATTTTTCCAAGAATTAAAAAAAAATATTTATTTTTTAAAATAAGAAATACAATTTTTTTCTTGGTTCAAATTTGAAGCTTAATTGTTGAAAACCCTTAAATTCCAGTCTATTATATAGTCTGCTTTTTTCGTAACCGTAGATGTGAGTAAGATACCAGCGAAGTCACTAGTTTATAAATTCTATAAAACATAATTATCAGCTATTTCTTTACCTACACAAACAAAACATTGTAATATAGGGTAGCTTTAATTAGATGAAACTTTAACCTAAATGATTGGGAAGGAGGTTTTTTATTACCAAACAAAAAGACCTATCATGGCACTGAAATATTTTTTAAATTGTTTCCTATAATGCTCATTATTTTACCTAGGGTCTGTATGATAAAATAGTGTTAGTTAATGTTTTATTATTTTAACCTTCAGACTTTTTTGTGTATCCTAACTTTTTTACGTGTTTAGTATAAGTATAGTATATAATACACAATATCACGTTTACCTGTATTTGAAATATGTTGCATCTATGTGTCATAGATATTTTTAAAATTATTTGTATAGCCTAATTATTCTGTTTACAATTTGGAATAAATATATAGGCCTACATAGTTTTTTCTGAAATAACAGAATATGCGAAAAAAGTAGAATATTGCTAACCTAAAAATGTGGATGACAGTACATTAACAATATAGGCTATATATTACGGTAGATGTAATAAACTGGTGATTATGTAACCAGTTACCTATAACTACCTATGATTATTCATAACACCCACTAAATTTGTTAAATATGATAGGCCTACCGGTATATATTGAATATGTATCACATTTGCTCGTTAGCTTAGAAAATCCCCAACTCGTAATGTGAAATGGAATAAAAGTCTATTGGCCTAACTTGTCCAAGATTCGTTCAGTTTCTGAAGCAATGCAGTACACCATTTGCTTAAGCAAAGCCGATTCGTAGAGTCTATCTCGAAACACTAGTCATTATTTAATTCAAAGTTACGTTTTCTTTAGATAGAAATAAAGTAGGTTATTTATTGAAATAACGAGGTAGGCTTTTTTTCAGTATTTTTAATTTTAATCTTCAACCCAACAGTAATTTTGAACACTTCTATAGGTCTATCTTTTACTACATATATTATATGAATTATACTATTATCTAATATATCTGTTTTAAGATATTTAAGGAAAGTAAAGTACAAAAGGGCATCTTTTATGTAATTTATTTTATTCCATTATTGTTTTAAGTGTTGTACAAAGTCATCATGATGTCCTTCTAAGCCTAAGAGCGAAATATTTAATGTTATTTGAAAATATATAATTTTTATTAAGACATCGTTATCCTACAAAATAATCTGAATTTATTATATTTCTCATTACGAGTTTAGCATTTAATAAATTAACCGGTAAATGTGACTAACATTCAATAATGTATCACATTTACAATAATTACCGGTGATTATAGGGGATAACGTAATATCTACGTAATATAATATTGCGACTTAAATTACTTATCCACAAAAACAATTTTGTAACTTTTAAACGTTTTATAAATCACAAATAATGCATAGCAATTTTTAATTAAAAATTAGGCCCCATCGTGTGAAGTATAAGACTGGCTCTACATATACCATGTTACGCCGTCACTCGTCTATGCATTTAATCTTGATTGTTACCCACTTTAAAAACCGGTCACCTCACACCGAATGCTTTCCAACCCATCAAGTCTCGACCTTACGTTTTGTTCCTCGGTAAATACCGTCCTGCTTCCAAAACGAATTCCTCGTTAACTCAAGTCGAATAGTTATTACTTACTAATGCCTTTATAGGCCTAATTCCGGCTTAAACCTGAATCGCAGATTTAAACACAATTTACTGAATCAAAATTTAAAAAATAAATATAATTTCACATCATACTAACAAGCCTTTATTTATTGTCTGATTCGCATCTACAACTGTATGTTTGTTAGAGCAATATTTAATTGGTAATTGCACAGTTTAAAAGTATAAGTTGGTCCCCTATCGTGTACTATTGTTTATATAGGCCTAGGGCATTTACGCTACAGATTAGGTAAATGAGAAGGGGGATTTTGTTTATTACTCTACAATAAAAAACCAGACTTAGAGAGAAGTTATTAACCTTAAAAGGAATATTCAAGCCTTCATTTTAAAGTATTTTATAAATTAAGTTTTGTAGTTTTTTTTTAAAAATCAAATACAAAAAGTTGATAACTAGGATAACCATTAGCCTATACTTTGCTAATGATTGGAAGTTTTGTCTCTCGAAAGTGTTTAAACGTATTCTTGATTTTATTTAAAACTATCTGTATTATTGATTTCACAAATTATGTCCACTCTTGAGTTTTTGGCACGTGATCGTCTCCCATAGCAACGAACGAACGCATACTCCTGTTACCATGGCAACCATTCATGCACACTGATCAACGAACTACTCTATCACATGGTTTATAACTCCTTTAAGAGAGCGACGCTAGTTCATTTTAAATCATCATCACTTGTGGCATTTAGAGAATCTAACAACGTTATGAATATGGATATGATTTCTGTTCATTGATTCATAGAAAATTTAATCGGTCTTGTTATATTTTAAATAGTTGACTAAAACCAAATACGAATAGGCTATTTCTATACAGAAGTGTTCGTATAGTTCGTGTTTTAAGGAACAAACCTACCAGAACAATAATATTTATTTTGGTTTCCAAACCTATTGAAAATAAAGTGCACTTAAAAAGTGCGAAACTTTGATGTTTAGAAACATCACTAATTATTAAGTTTTAATCAAGCAGGCAATAAATTAATAAAACAAATACATTAATAATATAGAGATCAACAAAAGGTTACTATTCGAAAAGCATATTTCATATTGTAAATTAGTGGATGGGAATAGCTTATGCATTACTTGAGGAAACCATAATTAATGAGTTAAAAAAATCTTCGTGCATGAGAAATTTCAGCCAAAAAGTTCAAATAGACCCTATCTTGTCGAAAACGTTTGGCAACGAAATTTTTAAAATTCCAATCCCAGTGATTTTAAATACAAATTTTTGAAGTAGTATATCAAAATCACGAATGGTTAAAAGTACAACTGTTCAACAAAACTTGTTATAATAATAACAGATTAATAAGAGATTTGAGCATAATCGAACCACAAAACAAACAATTCAGTTCTTTAAATGAAAAATGATTGATTTTTAAATGGAATATGTTTAATTTTCATTAATTAGGTTTGTAAAATGTATTAGAAATTATAAGTCCCAGAAAGAGAATATATTTGTGTGTGTGTGTCCCATTCTTACCGTCATAGGACTTTCCATTCAAGTTCATGGATATATCTTTTTTTTCTATTTTGATATTACCTTTATTACTAAATTACATTCTATATATTTCACGTGTACCTGTAATAGGCTTCAGAATAACCTTTCCTCTTGAATATCACTTTATTTCTCACTCCATTTTGTGTTAAAGAAGACCTAAGCGACTGTCACAGCATGTAAAATATGGGGCATATCACTGTCCGGAATCTGGTTTGACATTATTCATTAATAAAAAATAAAATAACACTTTATTTGTTTACGTCCTATATTTCATTGAATACTTCATTTGTTTACTTCCTATTTATTCATATTTATTTAGCTTTAACATATTAAATAAAGAACATGTTATTTACCTTTATTCATTAAATAGAGAACATTATATCTTTTTTCCAGTTTATTCAAGAAATATTAATTTTTAAATGGTTTCAGCAGTACTTTCAGTGACAACTTTCTTCAAAATCTTCTCTTTCTCTCTGAATATTAACAACATGAATAATTCTATGTAATTATTATTATAGCTTTCTCCATTGAACCTATCTTTCAAGTTCCTACAGTAGATAATATTGTTCTCTGCAATGTTCGAGTCTTGCAATAACCTGTAGTGTAGAGTAGTTCACAAAGTTCGGCAGAAAAGAAAACATATTTACTTAGGATTTTATTTCCACCTTATTTTTTCACTTCACATGGTGGTTCTCATTAATTTATTCCAACTGTCGCATTATTATTTGTACATTTACCTCTTCTGCTTTTCCTATCCAAAATCTCCTGTTCGTCAAGTTATTGTAAGCTCTAATATTTTTTTTCGCAAACAGTCTGTTTCATTTAATTTTTGTTTGGTGGTATTTTACTACTATACCGTTCATTATTATTGTATCCTTTGATTACATAAGGAGGGACATGTTAATACTACACATCCAAACTATAGGCTATTTGTTTTGCATTATAGAATTTTAGAAATTTTAATTTAGCAATGAAAATCCTAAAATTTTGCTACGTTGATTTTTATGATTGCAATATTATTATAATAATTACTAGCGTTTTACATCGTGAATAATTTAGAAGGCAGGTTTGTGGCAGAAAAACCTGTCACAAGGAATAGGCTGTGCAAGCAGGTGTTCTGTCTAGGCCGTATCGCTACAGTGTCAAATCTAAATTGAGTTTACTTCTGCACTGTCTAGGTTTCTCTTATTATAACAGTAGTTAAGGTTACACTAAACACTGATTCAGTGTAATGTTTTTTTGAAATGAATCCCAAACTCGTACAAAACTTGAGTTTAATGTAAATATTCACACAATAATACGGAAAGCAATATTCATTGTGCAGGTGCAGAAAAAAACATCGTTAGGACACAGTATTATAGCAGATAAAATATTATTTGTAAATTGTAAAGAAATAACTAAATGAATAGATTGAACAGATAAGGCTTAAACGTGTTTTAAATACAGTTTGCACCAATTATTAAAACTTATTGGAATGTTTTTTAAACTCAGGTAGTCCTACATTATGTGTGAAAATACTTTTCTATGAGATCTTTAATTTTAACTTTTAGCATAATTTGTTGATTATTTCATATTTATAAGTTTAGATAAAAATTATATCATTGAGTGTAGACCATAATAGCGACATCGCCGTTGAAACTAGTATAAAAATTATATCATTGTGTGTAGACCATGATGGCGACATCGCCGCCGAAACTAGTATTTATCGTATTGGTAGCTATTGAGAATTGAGTTTATATATTTTTGTTCACTGACAAAATTGGAATATTGTGTAACTTTTTAGTAATCATTGGGTTCTTTTGTAAGGAAATAATATTTTTAATCCTAGTTAGCCTTTATTACATTAATCCTTTATTACGTAATCCTTTACTTTATAAATTTAAATCCTCGATGTAAACATACAATATAAATATTTCTCACATCTTCTATTCAAACACAAATATATTACTTCGAGAAAATAGTAATTATTATCAATAAAAATTCATCAAAATGCTAGAAATATATATATTTGAGGCGGTTATTAAAGCTAAAAAATACCTTCCATCAATTTGTTGTTGTAATAAATATATAATTTAATTAGTAACAATAAAGTACATAGCCGGAAGCTCATTTTACATAAGTTATTATGTATCTGACACAAAATATTTATAAAGTATTTCTCCTGCATTACGCTTTTAGAATGTAGCTACTCGTATTTTTCAATGTATAAAATAACAAAAAGCTGTCAACGATCACTCAACACTATGCAATGACGTCACAAACAAACAGGTTTGTAATGCAAAGGGGAAGATCCACTCACGACTAGTAATTACCATTACGTCTAGATCTACTAACCTAATTTTAACTTTTTCTGCTCTCTGTATATACACTTTCCTTTCTATCCCTTAACACTTTCCCCCGAGTAGAAGCCGAGTTTCCACTCCCATCCCATGCTTTTGGCAATGACGTATGACCTGTCTGGCAAATACCCCCACAAACTTCCGTATCCTACTCCGCAAAGTGAAAACATCGTCTTTGTTTTCTGGAAAGGTAAATCATTTTGTATTTTAATTTTCTTCTTTAAGGTAAACACGCTTTAAATAAATGTTCGTGTAAGGTTTTAGGGAAAATGAATTTAGTTAACCTAAGTTGTATAAAACAAAGCATTATATTATTTCGTTACAAGTAGTAATTTAATTTTAGCTGTGAGTGAAGATTTTAAAATTAATACTAAATTATTTTTCGTTTAAATTTAGAATAGGTGTTAACCTGTTAATCATTAAAATTAAATTAGTAAAATTAATGATCTTATATTTATAAATATTATCCAATAAAAAGTTTGTATTAGTAATGTAAGTATATAGATATTATTTTAGGTTAGGCGCCTTTATATTAGAGAAAAAACATTTAAGACCCGCAAACAATATTTGCTATTACGTTAACAATAATAATCGTTATAATTAAATGGATTTTATTCAAATTAAGAGTAATAAACAACTGTAG
>JBAIZL010000004.1:197185253-197277753 GCA_036971475.1 Prosapia bicincta
TTGAAACAATTTTAAATTGTTTTCCGTCAGTTTTAATTATTGAAAAAAACGTAGCTTGTACAAGCACGATTACTACAAGTTATTGCTTTTAAATCGGGTCAACATTTGTAAAGTACAACGTGATGGCTTTTGGGGTCCGAGCGTGGGTCACCGGTTCACGTGGGGGCAGAACCACACGCGGTGATGTTTAGAGTCAACGTTTCCTGATTGCATTTAGTGTGGGAAAACTAGCTTATTTAGATTCAAAAGTTCTATTTGTGACGTATCATCATTTGGCTGGCGTGGTAACTTAAATGGTTCAAAAGTATTTAGGCATATGCATATAATTGTTTTAAAAATATTTCGTTTCACCTATTCTTACTTTCACGTCTTAGAAAAATAAGTTTAAAATAAAGAAAGTAGGCAGGACATTATTTCAGTAGTAACTGTAGTAATATCAATAGAGTGATTCACTGAATAAATCTAGAAATAAAGTTCTTTAAATTAGAAATATACTTACTATAATAATTTAATACAAATTAAAATTAAGAATGAGATTTTAAAGCAAGACAGTATTTGACTTGCTTGTTTAGGTTCCATTATTATTATTTTTTTTTTGCTTTGACTTGCATAAAAAATACAGTTGCATGCAAATTTTCGGATTCTAAATAATAAAAACGTCCTTAAGTTGTAATTAAAATAAATATTTAAATATTTTAATAGTAAATTCCAATGATTTTCTTAATTTTTGTTTGCTTCATTGGAATAAAAAAGGAGACAATAATATCGCATTTTAAAGGCTTTATTTCTTATATGAATGTCTGGAAACGATATTAGCAAGTTTAGTCACAGATAAACATATCATTCGGAGAAGAGAAGGTACCCAACCTGTCTTACGGGTTGTAGAAAGCAGTTCTATCCAAAGTATTAGGCCTCCTTCAGCAATAATTTCTTGACCGTAAGCTGACATCTTGTGACAGTTAAGAAGTGATAGCTTTGTGGAATATAACTTTCCTCAAGTAGGATATCATAAGGATTACACAGTGTGCCCTTAAGACATATTTTTTTTTTATTTTGAATAAACCATCTATTAAAAAATAATTTTGTTACAATATTGCAATGTCGTTACATTCAGTTGGCCATAGTGAATATTTTTTGCACGGTAAAACTAAGTCTTTTTTATATTCAAGCTACAAAACTGTTTTAAAGTCAAACATATGCTCTTATTTTCATCCACATAAATTTTATAATTTAGCTAAAATTGTAAGTTTATTATTTGTATCCAGTTTACAATCTGTATGTTGTGTTTGAAATTGTACGAACAAATTCTTGTAATATTTTTTGCTTTACCTCATGAGCAAAGTAACGGATTCTTAAATAATCGCACACAACCTAATGCGTATGTACATAGAGGGGGGGGGGGGGGTGGAGAGCGTTTGTTCATCAGAATGAGGATTTTGAAACCGCTTGAATACTGATGGATCGTAAATACGTTCATGTAAAAGATTTTGTTCAAAAAAATTTACAATTGTTTATAATCTAAAACCCCTTATATTCTTAACTTGCAAATTCATACCAATAATAGGTATATTTAATAAATTAGTTGTTGTGAATTGTGCTTTGAGTTTCTTATATATGAAATAATTAAAATTTATTAAAGATGTTTTATTGTTACCTAGTGTAAATGTATTCGAGATGAATATAACAAGTTCATGAAACAAAAACGGTTGACTACTGTCAATGTAAAAATATTATTGGCCTTTTTAATAATACATAATTAGGAAAGATTTATTTATTTAAACAAAAATTAACCACTTCATAGGTTTTAAGACATGTGTATGAAGAGAGAGAGAGAAAGAGAGAGAGAGAGAGAGAGAAAGAGAGAGAGAGAGAGGGTGAGGGAGAGAGATTATATATATATATATATATATATATATATATATATATATATATATATATATATTGGAAAAATGCATATACCAGGAATATATGTGTAGCATAAAAATTAACTTTGCTTCTAATAAGCCTTATTAAAATACACACACACACACACACACACACACACACAAGCGCGCGCGCGTTTGTGTGTGTGTGTGTGTGTGTGTGTGTGAGCTATGTATAAACATGTTAATAAATAATGTTATTACATGTATATTAAATACTTGAATCGAGTTTTGTATTGAAACAATTAAAAATGAAATAATATTATTTTTAATAGAAAGTTGTCAAATATAATTAATTATATTTTGTAACTAAGGGTGACTTGTTAATGTGGGATTGGGGGTAGTTTCCCCAAAGGACCACTTGCAATCAATAACCCTGAAGCACTGGTTGAGCCGGCCATATATTAGCTGATTATGTAATGGCTAAACATCTGACAAATCTAAATGCATTTTAAAATTATATTTATAACTTTATAAAGTAATTTTTTATAGTAGAAATTTATTTGGTTCCAAAATCTTAGTGCGTCATTTAGCCTCTAATAATACAATACTTGACTGTGTTAATAATTAAACAAAGAGTAAGTGGGGATGAGAAAGAGAAAGGGTGGGAGATAAAGGGATTTTGTATTCACCGAATAGCCTAAGAAATGTACGTATTCTCTCCTTTTTTAAATTAATATCTTATCCTGCTATATTAAGTATACCAATGTTGTATATTATTTTATTTCACCGATCAACATTTTTATTTCATGTAATCGTGTTATTTTCGATATTCCTAAATTCATCTCAGTTCCGATAAAAAGAAGTAAAGTCGCTGAAAATTAGGTCTATGTGTTATAAAGAAGTAAAAAGACAGTATAAAGTTTATTAGAAAATAAAAATAAAGATTATAAAAAAAATAAAGAAAAAAATATCAAACATTTATTAAAATTATTAATTAAAATTATAATATAATAATAATATTAATATTTAAGCAAATTTTTAAACGTTTTTGTAAAGCAGACTAAAGAAATAATATTCTCTGTGAACAGTACACATTAATACAATTAAAGATATAAGGAAATAACATAATTTCCGTTAAAAGGATATTGTTAGAGGAATATAGTTATTCTATTCGTGTTTTAACAAATTGGAATGTAGAATTGCTGTTTGTAAGTGAAATACTCAAAGTTTCATTTTTAACTTAATTTGATAATTTTTTTTTATTAATACTCACATAAAACGGAGCGTAACGTAAATTTCAATAATCAGTATTTAAATAATTTATTCATGGTATTAACATATACTAATTGAGCAAAATATGTGTTGGAAGTGGTATAAGATTACCTCCATAAGTAAACCAGAAATCATACGACATTAGTTCTTAGTTACTTATTAATATTGAGAATATGTGTATGCCCTAATTTGTTTAAGAATCATATGTGTGACCCAAATGCAAGTTTTATCACGTCAAAAATGTCCTAGAATATTTTGCATAATTTGAATAATTATTTCTTTGCTTATATATTAAGTTATGGAATTAATAGAATAGAACAATAATAATTCGATTACAATTAATATTGGAAAACTACACCCCTGAAAATGCACTTCTAATCTTTGGATATAACAGGAATCGTAGTGTATAATTTAACGTTATACAAATTTAAAATGAAAACAAAGCTTTTTTATTAGAACATTTACTACGGTAAAAATAATTCTGAAAGGTTTTGGAAAACAATTAGAACCCATAGAAATTATAGCTAAAAGTGTATTATAGTTTGTTTTGATTCACGTAGGCCCCTGGGAATTTTATTCATGTTAAAATGTTTTTTAAAAATAAAAAAACATAGAAACACTGAAGAACTCCCTGAAAAAAACAGCACTTTTCTCATTGATAAGTTTGGGTTACATCAAGAAAAAAATCATCATTGGTTATTTCAGAATTTTATAAAATTCCATTATACAATAGGCTCTAACTATATTACAAAATAATTATTTTATTCTTATCATTGTCCTTCTGTATTTCTTGACCTTTGTTAAAATGTAAATTTAAGAAAATATAAATTATTTAAGAATATTTGCAAATGAATAATCTGTTAATTACGCCAGACTATTAGAGTCTAGTTTAAATACTATGGAACATAAAAATAAAATTTGAATGGTAGCTACTAAAACCTTGGAAAGTGAATAGGCATCATTTACATAGAAATCTAAAGAAGGACCTTTAAAGCAAGCGAACTGTTAGTTTTTTTAATTGAAGTAGAAGAATAACAATAGCAATAAAGCTGTACTTGTATACAATCAGCCTCTTGTGCAAGTTTTCTCTCAAACCGAATGAAGTCCAGTCTCGTTTCATCAACTCGAAAAGCACCTTATGGCCTATTTACTATTAAAATTTCAACAGATTTTACACTTACTTATTTACTCAACTCAGTTTCGACGCCTATTGTTGTATGAAGGTCATAAGACCAGGTGAGAACAGTCACCCCTCCCTTTCTTAACAATAGTCGAGTCTCGTATAAAAAAACTACCCTAAGCGGCCATGTTGACCCACCCCTCTGAATTGCTACAATTATTTCCAAAGCATTGTTAGCTTTAGGGCTTAAACTTTACCTTTACCAGACCTCAGTTACCAAGTCGGTCCTGCAGCCTTCACTTGTTATTTTCGAGCTCTTCGATTCAGTGTTTTTTCAAGGATTTGTGTGGTTCTTAGTAAAAAGTACCAAAGGATATAGTTTTTAAAGTTATTTATAACAGTTTAATTAGCATAGTATTATTATGTATATTTATTAAGTTATTTTAAAACGTCTATTATAGACCTGAGTTTTTTGAACTTTGGGAGAGGAATGGGTAACGCAATAATTGAAATATACCTTATTGCTCATTATTTGATAAATATTCCTTGTTATTATTACATTCATCAAATTTCACTACTTTTTAAAATTTGACAATTTTTTCGCATCAGAAAGTAATTATTTCTTCTAATGATAAAGGTTAACAGTACAATTTAGTATTACAATTTCAATTTAGATAAATAAAAACTAAATTTGTTTTCATCATTCAAAAAATAAATTTTAATAGCGATAATTATGAATGATGTATTAGAAAATATAAAAATCATAAAGTTAAAGACATTGTAGAATCGAGATTCTACTAGAATCGATTGTTGAATCGAGATTGTATTAGTTACTTGAATCGGAATAAAATTTTTGTAAAATATAAAAGGAATATATCGCTATTCTGACACGTTATCAGTTAGATACTATTTTTTTTTACTTTAGTTATTAAAAGTTTTTAACTAAACTAAATAAACTAATGAATTTATGCAAATAAACTATCGTTTATAAATAAACTAAAAAATAATACAATGATAGAAATAAATACCTTAGGCCTTGACCAACCAAATGTCTTGTAGCTTCCAGTATAACAGATAAACTAAGATTGGCTAAGTATTTGTTAATGAACGCTACTTATTATTCAGATTTCTTGGACTGTAAAATAATTTTTTATTCGATTAAACTTTCTAAAATATTGTTAGAATATTTTTAAAAAATTGTTAAAAATATTAAATAATTATAAATAAATAATGTGAATAGGTCTATATTAGTTCTAATTTTAAAAAAATAATTAAAAATACTTGTAAAAATTTATCGCAATAACTATTAGGAAATCCAAGGAAAGAAAAATGACGTACATTTCAAAAGTATCTATTTTTCTAGCGAAAATAATAAATAGTTATAAAATTTTAAAAAATTGTAATTTCCCTCGGCTTTGATATGGGCTGTGGAATTATAAATGTCTTGTGTTTAAAACTATGAAGAATCTAAAATTACTCTAAGCCTAAGACTTATATAAGCCCAAATCGCTATATAAGTGTCAGTATTCAGCGAAACCGTCTGAAATAAAGCCAACATATGCTCAGTCAACATTTGTTAAAAAAATCTCTTTAAAATTATTTAAATTGAAACATTTCGTTTCCGTAGTTGAATTGCAAGTAACAAAATATTTTATATATGTTTTGTTTTAAATAAATTTTACTTATAAATTGTTAACATAGCCATTTTAAAATTGCCTAAACTTCAATGTTTGCTTAAAATGTTACAATGAAGCAATATTTTTGTAGTTTTAAAACTTAGCATTAAAATTTAGAACACCAGGTTGACAATAGAATGTATATTATTAGTGTTTTGACCAAAAAAATTTGAATTGTGCTTTAACTTTGGTTTTTAATTTTAAAACACTCATGTTGAAAATGGCTGAACATTAGAGGTTTCGTTTTGAAATAATTTTACATTGTTCCATAGAAATATAAAAAATTAATCACAAAATTTTAACCATTACGTGTCACTTTACAGGTTGTATTTTTCTTATTCAAGGTTGTAATTCTCTCATGAAAACCAAGTAAAATTGTTGTAAAATTTTGGTTAAATTTAATTTTGTGATCTCAGTGCAATAATAATACCTTTCGTTAAAAAAAAATAATCTCGATAAATATTTTCGTACATGCATAACACCATGTAGTCTATTTATATGTAAACCTTATAGGCTATATTTCATATTGCATGCAGATTACTAGACCACTAGCTACAGGCATATAGTTTTTATCTAAGAGAAGAATGTTAATCTCATATAAAATAAAATGGACGAAACACAATTTTAATTTTAATTATACTTTATTTTTTTGAGTGTTTTTGTAATTAATTCATCAATCAAAATTGAGTACCATAGCTAAAACATCATTTCCATAACTTAATAAGTTGTATGAATTGAGTCTTCCGTGACACGACTATAAATTCGCGTCGCAACAATTTTTGAATGCGGCAGTAATTTTTGAGCGTTACTGTACCTCCGTTAATTACCCGTTGGTACAGTAGACTGGCTTTATTCCATATTAAAATCTCCAATAATTGCGGCTTCGCAGTTTGACATAGCCTACATAGGAACGAGTTTTATACAGAGCGTCAATCAACGGACTAGGCTATCTATATCTCCTTAGTCTGGAATCTTTGGACTGTTCTCGATTTATTTGCGATAACAGTTGGCAATACTGGGGCTTTGCTACGCAAGTAGCCTGTTGTAGTAATATTCTTCGGACACTGTGTATCGGTTAACTTTTACGGCTAGAAATGAGCAGAAACTGTCTGCAAGTAGAAATTTTAAGAAAAAACTTTTACACTCTTTAATTAAATATGAATTTGAAGAGTATATTAATGGAGAGCATTACTGTATTACGAATAACTCTAAATTTACCAAATTTTATAAATTAATATAGAACTAATGCACATCATCGAACTTACCTAGTCAATGTTTTCAGTAGTGTTAGTAAAGTATGAAATCATGTAGGATTATTAGTGTAAAACATGATAATCATATGTTTAAACACAAGATTAACTACGATATTTTTAACAATAATCATAAAGAAGTTAATCGAGAAGATATTATAAAATACGGGTGCTTTGAAATTGTTCGTAAAGAGGGCTGTAGGGAATCGACCTTTGTGAAGGTCGCAGTATATTACACGGCAAATAATATGTAAAACACATCCGAATCAATGTACATTGATACTGTTAGTCAGGAGCTTTCTGATTCCAGCACATCTTTTATTATATCTTCTAATGTTATACAATTTTAAATGCAGATTAGTTTAAAATACATTTCTCTTTGCTGTTAATTAAAAAGTTTATAATTAAATCAGTTTTTCCAGAGAGGTTCAATGAAAACAGGAAACACAAACAAAATACGTAATTCTTAAACCGTCAACGACGAAATCTATAACGCTTAACTGTTTAACAAAAATTGTTGCAACCAGGATTATATCATTTCCCTTTATTATATAAATTAGGTATCAGTAACAGAAATTTAATGGCGTTTACCTTATTGGCGGTAAACGTAAATGACCTTCAAAACAGTAACTATTCGACCTGACCAACACTCGTGCTGACAGATGTTGTGAAAGTGAGGAGTGCGCATTGTTATTAAAGTGCATAACGTAATGGAGGCGTGTAGAAATATGATATAGCTATCGAGATATTGACAAGGCAAGGCATGTTTATATTCATTATTTAATTACGTAAAGGTTTACTTACTTCTTAAAAGACATTATAGATCTACTTATTTAATTCCTTAAAAATTTGTGTAAACATCTAAATTTCCCGTTTTGTAAAAGTTCGTACTTTTTTCGAACATAATTCAAAATATACATTCGGCTGTGAAATGTTAAAAAAAAATACATCTAGAAAGACATGTATTAAATTTTTTTTTTCTTGCCAAACAGCATTTTTATTTACAGAATCAAAATCATTGAAGGGCAGTAATCAAAATTGATAAACGTTTAAAATAAATAGACAATAAACAGTTGCATTCTTAGTTATAGATAAATTAAATTATATCTATAATAAGTTGAATTTATTAATTCTATATAGCCCTATATATAATAAATCAGAAATTGTGTATTTCTTTCAATATAGGGAAAGAATTAAACTCTATTATAACGTTAGAAGTCGGGTTTTTATCCTGTTTCCATGATTTAAACAAGATGTATTATTGTATTTTTAATATTAACACTATCACCCATATTTAGCCATATTGGCCTAAGAAGGATAAAAAAATATTAAGTAGGATTAAGGTAAGGAAACAAAACTGTCTAGTGACGGATTTAGGGGTCATTGGATCGCGTGTGTAGGGTCATGTAGACCTACTCTGTGTCGGGAATGTAATTCTACCCACCCCCTACAAATTGTGTAATACAACATTTATACATTTCGCCTTTTTTACATTCTTCTATGCACATTTGATATCGTCATACATTAAAGTTCTCTTACATAAATTGATGATACCCAACTAAGATCCTTTCGCTTCTTATTTGTACCGTACCCCTAAATGTTTTTACTGTAATTAACATTGTTTAGTTAGTGACTATTAAAATATCAGACACGAAGTAACAATATTAATTTCATGCGTTGTAATACGACCAGTTAAAGTTATTATTTTAAAAGTTTTATTTTTCGGCTAGTACTTTTCCTAATTTTAAACTTTCTCAGTTTTAATTCTCCCTCAATTTACACCTCTCCTTCTTCATCCCCTTAAGCAACCCTTATCTCCGACAATATACAGTTAACAACCTCATAAAAATGTGCAACTAAAATATACACCCTATAATTAAGACACCGTTTACCACTACACAACCTCCGAATGAAAAAATGATATCTGTACTTTTTCTTCCTTTAAGAAGAAGCCCGCTCATTTAAAATACCCTTATCATCTTCAGATTAAGCCATTAAAGGAATTCATCCCTCCTTAGTTAAAAGGAAAAAAAATATGAAGTCTTTATCTCGGCGGTAATAAATCAGCCTCTCCCGGACACGTGGTTTTGTCGTATCCCACCCTTAAATCGTTAATACAGTATATTATGCATGAGGTGTAAAGTAAGGTTATGTTTTAAGAAAGTGTGGAGTAACAGCTAAGCTGTTTTAGGTTCCTATCGATTATGTAAGAGCACGTAACTGTAAATATACTTCCTCCCTCAGCCCTTCAAATATTAAGTATGCACCACGTTTTCAATATTGTAGGCAAACAGCACCTTATCAAAAAATTATTGTTAAGGCAGAGCCTGAGGTAATAAAATTGCTTGTGTTGATTTCTTAAGACTATAAAAAGGCCACATAATAATATATTTAGAATTTATTATCCTTTACATTCGCTATGTTGGCTTAAGCGTTTGCAGTATTAGATTTGAATTCACAGAAGATTGCTTAACGGCAATTCAAACGAAATTTGGGAAACTGTATGGGTTGAAAACAATGATAAAACTTTTATTGAAACATTTTATCCTCCCTCCGACAAATTTTTTAAGGCCATAAGGTTAATTACGTGAATGCTTATAGAATGTATTGTCGAATATTACTTGTAAATACAGATATTTCTGAGAGATTTGGTTACTTAGTTCGAAGAGAAAAAACGTTAGAGAACTTGAAGAATATAGTTTTAAATGCAGTATTATAATGGTAAGAAATCAGCACTGCTCTACTTATCATTACTTCTCAAGAAATCTGGAACAACGATTAACATTTAAGGGCACGTTTAAAAAACAACAGTAATGCCAAGAAAATGATCACTAATGAAGTCAGAGCAAAGGTGACAAGTAAAGTAAGGTTTTCCTAACTGTAATATTATTGTTATAGTTGAGAAAAATGTTTATTGTAACGTCAGATGGTCTGATAGAATCATGAAAACTTATTGCTCTCGTAAACTCTCCATTTTTGGCTATGGAATGTGCAACATATTTTAACACTTACCATTTATAGATAATTCCATTCTTTCTAATATAAAATGTCCTTAGTACCTATTTAATACTTTTGACTCTTGTGCCCGTTTGTAAATACTAGTTATGAATTGCTTAAATACAAATGTACAGAAATTCTTCACTAATTTTCATTTCTGTTAGGAATATTTCTATATATTTGAGTACATTTTTCTCCCTTTTCTAACATTACAATATTTTCCTCTGTTGACACGTTTCGGGTTGAGTCCATTTTCAAAACTTAAATCGTACCCCTTAAGTAGTAAGCTAAGTACGATTTATGTTTTGGAAATGGAGTAATTCCGAAACTCGTCAACAGAGGAGAATATTGTAATGTTAGTAAAAGAAGAATAATGTACTCAAATATATACAAATGCCCCTATTTCCAAAACCATTTAAAATTGCTTTTATGAAATTCTATTAAATATGTGACCATGTCTTTAAAACGAAATATTGTATAGGTCTATATGGAATAATATAGGCCCATCGATATTACAGTTTGCTTCTAAGCAATGTAGTATTTTTACTAAAAATAATTATTTTTACAATATCACATTAAAAATAATCAATTTACTCTATAGCTCGACATTGTAGTGAAATATGTTATTTTTTCTTGCGGTATATTATTACCGTGTATATTATTTGCTGTTTAACTGTTCATGAAAAGTCCTGATTTTATTAGTCTGATTAATATTAGTCCAATATTATCATAGTTTATAAGTGAATTAAGGAAATATATTACAAAAAAAATTTATAATAATCCATAGTAGGTCTTTATTAAGATTATAATACATTGGTTGAATTCATAAAAGTGAATATTTTGTTACAATTCACATGCTATAAAAAAGTCAAAGATTACTTTTTTTTAAAGCTTGTACTTCGCCAGGTTTATTTAATCCAGGTTCAACTAATTATGTGATAAGTATATTTTGATTTTAGTTATTATTCCTTGGAACAATACAGTTTGGAATATTGTTAGTTTTTGCAAATAAGTGAAAGATTGCTTTCTTAAATAGGACTTCAAATACTTCACGTATATTGTCAAAGTCCCAAGTATAATAACACATATCCTAATAGAATACCATATATCCTAACCCACTGTTTGGGTAAACGTCAACTCTTTTAAAACTACTCTGCTAGAATTATTATTTGTTCTAAGTAAATTTAAAATGCTACTTTGCTAGTTAATTAAATATTTTTCAGTAGGCTATATAGTATCCTTTATATAAGCTCTTTTCCTGGCACCTTTAGTTGGATTTTGTTCCTTTTTGATACTTTTACAGTTATTTTGAAACTTTGTTATATGTTTAAGTCGAAAGCAAAGAGCCCCTAAAGGATGTGGTCAATTGTGGCCAGGATGTGTTAGGAAACATAACCTACTTCCCCTTGGTAAGTGTGCGTAAAGAAACAGAACCGTAGCTCAATGGAACACGATCGATTTTCTAAACCAGATATTTTTATTAAAAGCCCTGATGTTGATATAGAAGTAGGCCTATGTATAGAGGTTTGAGGCAAAGGGAATTTTAAGCTGTCATTGTTTGATAATTTATAAGCAAGGTTAAGGTGAAGAGATGACTCGCTCTGTTATGAGAGAAACATAACAAACCCTGGCCAAGGCAGTGTCTCTTTCTAAAGAAGTAGTCGGCCTGAGTGTTTTGAAATGTTATTACGTTTTGTTACGTAAACCTTAGCCATATGAGTATATTAAATTTAAGTTTATATTAACTTGTTAATTGCATAAATGTAAAATTAAAAGAATCGAATCTACAAAGTTAGTTTTATCTTCAAAATGAAAAATCTACATTCATATAGTATTTCTTCAAACCTATAGCCTATATAAGGTATTAAGGTTTTTAATAATTTTTCATACAGCGCAAATATTTTAAACTTGAGTTGTTGATCATTTAGCGTTTTGATTATAGTAGGCCGATTTTAATCGGATATAATTTAGTTATTTTATTCGACCGTACGAGTAGGTCATACATTGTTTCTATTGTGTTATAACGGCCTATGTAGTTTCATACATTTAAGTATATTTTTCTGTTTTTCCTAACTTTAAAACATTTTTCTATGTTGACGCGTTTCGGAAGAAGTCATCAAAACTTTAAATAATACTCCTTCACTATATAAAGTTTGAGGATATAGTTATTCCGAAACACGCACAACAAGTAAAATATATATTTTACGAAAGTCAGAAAAATGTAGGCCTACTCAAATGTATACGAACTTACGCAAATGTATACAAATATTCCAGACAAATGTGAAGATGAGTATATTAATAAAATACTGTATGATGTTCTATAGAAGTGCCTATTTTATTAAAGGATAATGTTAAGGGTTTTATCACTCAAAACAGTTGCCTACTGAATATTTATTGTTGAAAATATTCCTTTATTTAAATTAAACAAATTAACAGGGTTAACGTTTGAATTAGGCTAAAAGAAACCTTTGTACGTTTATAAAGTAAGAAACAATGATTTTCATAAAGAATAAAAGAAGGTTTTTAAAAGAATTAATAGCAGAAATAAATACGGTAACACCTTTGTATTACGTAAAACACTTACGTTAACTCGTGGGCGAAACAAATTTCAGCAAGAGCAACATTTTGAAGTCAGCAGATAAATAACAATCGTTGCAGAAGGCGTATTAAATCAAATTTGGTGCGTATCTGAAAGTGACCACCACGAGCGGATTGTAGGAGGCACGAAAAGTTGGGCATAGGTTGTGGTTTTGCACTTCCATACATCATACCAAGGGACAGGTCGACTCCGGTATTTGGTATAATACTTTAATTTATGAGCGCCAGATCGTTTAATATACAGAACAATATATCACTGGGTTAGAATATAATATCTAATGACGCCACTGTACAGGATACGTCGACAAATACAGTTGGTTTGGATGTGTTTGCTTCGGTCATTGTTTGTATTCAATTTGTGTAACTAAAGGAATCGTGTAATACAATAAATGCATATTTACACGTTGGATGTTACTAAAACTATAAATATTAGAGGAAATACGTTTTATGTAATAAATTTAAATTGGATTTTATTTTTCACAAAATCTATACAGTAACATTTTTTAAAATCATTTACAAAAAATAAATAATTTAGTATAGCCTACATGCTTTGAGCAGTAAAAAAAATTTAAACCTAAGCATAATATTAGGTATAATAAATTGATAATTAAAAATTATATATATTTCTATAATATTGTTGTTGCTATTATTATTACATAATAATAAAACACCCTATTAATTTATTGTTAAATATATATTAAAATATTATGTTACATTTGTATACGTTAATTTGTATAAAATATAATCGCGCGCGCGCGCGCGCGCGCACACACACACACACACACACACACACACACACACACACACACACACACACACACACACACACACACACACACACACACACACACACACACACACACACACACACACACACACACACACACACACACACACACACACACACACACACACACACACACACACACACACGCACACGCACGCGCGCGCGCGCTTGCACACACTGTTTTTTAAAATGAATATGTATTAGTTTATTTCAAAAGGTAATTTCTGAAGATTAAAACTAACAGCCTTATATGTGAAAAGTTTGATTAGTAAAGAGGACAGAGAGTGATTATTCCAACTGCATAATTTTCGACAGTAGTGTAGTGTTTTTCTAGTAAATAATATTGAAATATAAAATTTTTAAATAAAGGCTTTGGTTCTACATAAAAAACTACCAATTGTAGAGTACGAAGTTAATATTTAGTTCCGGTGGTAACAGAGCATACCATTGTTTTAAATGGTGATTCCAAAGCGTTTCAAGGCCACAGAAATGTTTTTACAAGTATTTCGTTTAAAAGTGTAGGCTATACTCTACGTGATGCGTAAATTAGAATTTTTAAAATATATGGAAGAATCTTTTAATATGTTTTTTTATTTTAATTGTTATAATAGATTTGTATTTTAAGTAATAATAATGATAATTAAACTATATATGAGTTTTTAAAAATAATGTTTAGACATATATAAAAGTGGAATATGCGTTGATCTATTTTTCTTACAATTACTTATATATTTGATTTGACAGTTTAGGGATATAGGCTACTATGGTATTGTTCGGTTAATACCTTTTACTTGATATCTTGTTCTAATTTTGAAGAAATAGATTTAAAATATCAATGCAATTGTTTAATGGATATTTTAAACAGTTTTACTCTTTAAAAAAATATTTTAGGTTTAATGCAAAACGTATCTAAATTTCTCAGTTTATAACTGAACCATATCATTGTTATCTGGACGTTCCTTCACTTTGATGAATCAAAATAATGAAGGAAACTGAAAATGTGAAGCTTATATTTTGTTGTATACCGCATAAGTGTCTAGACTATTCACTTTTTAAAATTATTAAATTTAGGTTTTATAAATAAAAATGTTCTAAAAGTTTCATTTGAAACTAACCTTGAAATTCTGCTTTTAAAATTGATTTATTTTAGGCATCTTTTTCTGAGGTATATTGATTACTAGTCAAAATGAATTTCCGAAAATATACAGAGAACCAATAGCTTTTAATATTTGGATTTATGACTATATACAATAACTATTTGATGAAATGTCATAACAAATTTTCTGTAGTTGAAGTATTATAGGTAGGCCTAAATAGTTTAGGCTATATGCCTAAACATTTGAAGAGGGTTTTCATATTAAATTTATTTTAAAGTAAAAATTAGTTTCTACAAGTAATTTGATGTCCGGACAATATCATTTTGAACATAAAGTTGAAAACAAAAAATAATTTAAATTGTAGGTAAATATTATGAATATATCTTTTTTAACTGTGTCTCTATGCGTGAATGTAGGCCTACTCACTTCCACAAGTCACAACAGCTAAAGTTATTTTTACAAATCTCTTTTATATATATACTTAGCGTGAATCGTATAGGCATATACGTTTACCGAAATCTGTTGTACGCATGGACAATATCAAATAGTGGATGTATTAACAATGCACGAATCCATACGTCATAGAGTCCACGTGATAAATCGTTCTATTGCATGAATCCGATAATAAATCAATCGAGCGGGAGAGGCACTCGGGTTCACCTGAACCCATATTTGTTTTAATTACTCTATATGTCTGTCTGTGCTGTTATTGTATGGCGTGATTCCAGTGTACTACTTGCAAATGCCCGATCTGACAGATAAAAGAAATTTATTCAAGTTTAGTATCTCCCGTCTAAAGTGTCTGGAAAATACTATCCAAGTTATTCTATTGCTTTAAGACAAATATTATCGTTAAAACAATGTTCAGCTCATAGAAATGATATTTTCACATATTATAAATTTATCTATACTTTATAACTATCTTTCAGATTGTTTAAATCCACTTGCGATCTCGCATGAAATATTTTTTACCCGAAATATTTTTTGCTAGTTTCAAATTCCGTATTACGTTGCATGCAGTATTGTATAAACTTCTACTGACTTTTTAAATCATTGGGAATCGGTTAGGCTGGATGTTATATTATTTAAGTTGCATTTTAAGTAACAGTAGGACAATTGAATAGCATGTTATTCTATTAACTATGTTATATGCTTATAGAAATGCTTTTCTGAGCGGAATGCCACGACGAAGTCTTCTATACTTATTTTCTCTTGGAAATTTTAAATAGTAACTTATTGTGTAGCCCCCCGAATAATAGTATTTTTATTTAATTTTATAAGCGTCTGGTGTTAAAATGTATAAAAGATATTTATGTATATATAGAAAAGAAGAAAATGCAAGAAAATTCTGTCTTCGACCTAACGAAAATTCATTTTAGTAACGAACATTTTACCATGGTATAAGCCCTATACGTATCATAAGGTGTCCTTTGATTTTTTGATTGACTGATTTTGTCTCAGTTTAGCGTTCAGATTAAATACAGACACTTTATATTAATTTAGTCTGACGTTGTTGATTGCAGGTCAAGCTCCATCATGATATATACGTATCATAAGGTGCCCTTTGATTTTTTGATCGGCTGTTTTGTCCCAATTTAGCGTTCAGATTAAATACAGACACTTTATATTAATTTAGTCTGGCGTTGTTGGTTGCAGGTCAAGCTTCACCATGATATAGGCCCTATACGTATCATGAGTTGTCCTTTGATTTTTAGATCCGCTGTTTTTGTCCCAGTTTAGCGATCAGATTAAATACATTCACCTTATATTAATTTAGTCTGACGTTGTTGGTTGCAGGTCAAGCTTCACCATGATATATGCCCTATACGTATCATGAGTTGTCCTTTGATTTTTAGATCCGCTGTTTTTGTCCCAGTTTAGCGATCAGATTAAATACATTCACCTTATATTAATTTAGTCTGACGTTGTTGGTTGCAGGTCAAGCTTCACCATGATATATCCCCTATACGTATCATGAGTTGTCCTTTGATTTTTAGATCCGCTGTTTTTGTCCCAGTTTAGCGATCAGATTAAATACATACACCTTATATTAATTTAGTCTGACGTTGTTGGTTGCAGGTCAAGCTTCATCATGCTATATACGATTCATGAGTTGTCCTTTGATTTTTAGATCGGCTGTTTTCGTCCCAGTTTAGCGTTCAGACTAAATACAAACTTTATTTTAATTTAGTCTGAAGTTGTTGGTTGCAGGTCAAGCTTCACCATGATATATACGTATCATGAATTGTCCTTTGATTTTTAGATCGACTGTTTTTGTCCCAATTTAGCGTTCAGATAAATACAGACACTTTATAATGAATTTAGTCTGAAGTTGTTGGTTGCAGGTCAAGCTTCAATTAGTCCTAATTAACATGCAAAATTTGGCTGCGTTTTTTCAAGCACCTCTCTCTAATTCACACACCTTGTCGGTTGCACTTAACGGTTGGTTGGTCGCTTCCTCTGTGTAGTTGGCTCTACAGTAAAAAGCGTGTTCGTTAACACCTAATATTTTCATCCACTTTTGGTATTTAATTTTCTCGTGCAACAAGCTTTCATAAAACCATCTTCACTATTTTTTGAACAGAAAATGTAAATATGAATTTATGATTTTTTCCTTATTTTAAGTTTTTGATTGAATAAAAATCATAAAAGAGTATTTAATAATTGTTAAATACATTGAGGTCTCTTTAGATTTCTAAAAAAAAGTAATTCGGAAAATTGTAGAATTACACATTGTAACTTTTACTAACAATACAAAAGAAAACGGTTTTTCTGAAGTTGAGGATTTTTTGCGTGTACAGTTATAAAAAAATAACACTTTATTAAGTATAAAATTTGTTCATAATATCATCGACAATTTTATTTCAAGACACTACATGACTCTTTTTATGTTTGAGCCTATGTTTGAGAGATGAAGCAAAGATGAACTTACATTGTAGCTTACAATCTTACAAGTAATAAATACTGCATAATCAAGAGACGCTCGGAAAAACAAAGGTTAGCAGAGAACCAATCAAATGGAGAACCACACATGAAAGGTTCTCTCCCAAAACTATGTGACTAAAAGTTTATGACAGAGACCTAACCCAACATAGTCTCTCTGCATTTATACAAGATTGGACTCATGGACGTTACATAGCCCTACGTGAAAGTGAAAATATTTTAGAGGTGATTTTATTAATCGTTAGGGTTTATAGGGATGTTTTTAGTTTATTGTGGTGCCTCAGGAACAAGAAAAGTGGATTTAGAAATTTCTCAAGGGGGTACAAAATGAATGTTTTAGAATAGGCTTAAAAATAAAGCATATCTCAACACGAAAGTGTTTATTTGGTATCACCAAAATAACAGTTAAAATTATTGACAGGGAAAATATCTTTTTTATCGTTAAATACTAGTTATACTTCTATGAAATATCATTTACTTCTAAGGATAACGTCTTTCCTCTTTATCTGAATTTTTCAATACCTAAATGGGAAATGGGGATGTGAGAATGGCCTTTGCAAAATCATTTGCAACCTCTACCAGTGCCTCTTTTGTAGGTCTAGTAGGGTTAAAAATAAAAGTAATTGTATTTTTAAAGCAATATTTCAATATATAAATGCGATGCATTTGTTAAAGGTATTTATCCCACTGCAGACCTCTATCAAAATTTAAGTAAAACTATTTTCCAACCATACTTGCATCATAGTTCACCCTTATTAGTTTGCATAAAACATTTCATTTTGTCTATTTAGCGTTGTTAATCAATCCAACAATAACGATAGGGATCATAAAATTGTAAATACTAATAAATAAACACTATTGTCTGCCAACCTTTCTAGGGCAGAATACCTCAATTCCATATTACATGTAACCTCAACGCCATAACATGTAATCTCTACACTACATGTTATTGATTTTTTTCATGTTATATTTTAATCAGATCGGAGTTTAATTATACAAAATATTTACACTACCAGTGTATAAAATACGGTCCAAGCTGGCACGCCATTGCCCTCGGCCTCTGAGTTAAAATGAAGACACGAATCCACGGCTTAGCCCAATTCATCATTCCCACAAAGCGGCAACTCTTCTGATGACAGTATTATTTTTGACTAGCTCATAAATCTTATAAGTTTTTTTCAACCTTCCCGAATGTCCGTGCCTTCGTTGCGTTAGAATCCATCCCCACCAGGTAGGCTTAGTGCCTTTTGAAAGTATTTTTATGGTTTTTTCCGTCTAAGAATTATTTTATTCGGTTCTATTAAGTAATTCCTACCCGTCGTTGATTGCTCTATTAGTTCATTGGATTAAGAACTTAATGTCGCCTTGCGTAATTGCTTAGACTCCAAAATTGAGATGAAAATATTTGAAAATTCGGAGTAGCCTACTTCTAAGTTCTGTCTGTCTGTCCGTGTGTGTCTCTTCCTCTCTTTGACACTATCACATTTTATTTTTAAAAATAACTTTAGCCTAGAACCGTTTTAAACTGGAAAAGAAAGAGTAAAATCATGCAATTTTGACAAAGAATTAAAAAGTCGACAGTCCAAAAAGTTTGTAAAATTATTTTCTTATTCAAACAACGAATGTAAATTATTTTATGTAATAACTTTAGGGACGACATTTGTCTAGGATTAAACGTCAGACCTACAAATGGAAACATCTAGGGAATCGTAGAAATGTGTGGAAATGTTATAGAGCATTAAAATTTCGCAATCTCTAAAGTTTGAACTTAGATAAAATACTTTTTTATAAAATAAAATTTGGATACATTTTAAATATATTTTAAAGTTAGGTAGGTATAATTTCCTTATTTACTGAAAGTTTTCTCACCTCTTGTTAAATCTCAGCCTGAAACATTTCTTCAGAGAAGTTAACTGTATCGGGTTTGAAATCTTTATACTGAATTCTGTTCACATATGGCGGCGAGATATTCGTCTGTGAAACGGCTTAATTAGGGCTGGGCGGGTTTGTTGACATGGGTAGTAGAGCGGCAGGGTAGTGATGTATAGCTACCCCCTAACTCACGGGCAAAAAATAATCAATAGAAGCACAAAAACATGGAGTATTGTTTCGGTATAATTCTAATTGCTACATGAAACTAAGAAACGGAAATATATTTAGTAATAGGCCTACTTGTGCGATTAGAGATCATTTAAGCCTAAATCGAACACGATTAAATTACGTAACGTTGACAGCGCTCTAACAACAGACAACAGTAGATAATGTAGGTAAATAATTTACAGCCTAAACACCTGACACAAAAAAGTTAAAATATTATAAGGAATAAAAAAAATACATTGTCTAATCACGTTTGTGTTGATAATGTTTAAAAATTTACTTAAGCTTTTGGAAGTGCCCTTAAAGTATAAATATGTTACCTGAAAGCAATAAGTGATTTAATTTGACAATTATTGAGTTACTTTTTAAATAAATTAGAAATTAATAGCTATACAAATTTACAAGTTTTTAAAACCTAATAAAATTGAGCAGTCATTGAATTTAGGCTAAAACCAGTAAATAAATTTTTATTAATTTAAAATTATTTTTAATAACCTAATTAACATATTTAGTAGAACTAGTACTCAATTTTTAAGAATTATTACATTTTTAAAGTAATTATACCACTCATTAAGTACTTTTCATTTTAGGTTTTTGCTATACTTACTGCATATAATTATATGCTTTAATTTTATTTAGCAATCCGACCGCAACCAGTTAGATCCACGCCCGAAAAAACAAAAAGTCCCTGACCTTCTAAATATGGATGGAAATTAATATTACTCGAACCGTTTGAAAATAAAACGAATCACAAACACGAAAGAAGAAGAAGAAAAATAAAATGATTTTTGTGATTGCTTTAGAATTGTTAATATGTTGTCAAATATGTAATTACCCAGTGATTTATTAAATATATCCAAGATTTATTTACAGACGGAACAGCCCGCCTCTGGTAGGCAGCTGATGAATTTATGCGCTGCCAATAACGGCATTAAGCGAGTGAGATAGTGAGATAATGGCCGGAACCTTGCGTCTCTTTTGCTCGCGCTTACTTTGTATAAGTCTATCTTTATCCGACACACTATAGCTGGAAGCGATAACTGGTGAAGCCATGCCATGTCGAAATTAACCGGAAAATGTTTTTAGTTTGGTTAGTAGGACGCGTACGATGTAATGGACAGGCTGTTGCTTGATGGCAGAACATTTTGGTGAATTGAAGCAAATGTTTTAATCGATTTAGGTTAAGGTTGTTGAATATGGGATGTTTATGAACACGTGGGTTGGCAAAGGTTTTTTTTTTATTATAAACCTAAAAATTTTATAATTAATTTTTTGTTATTCAGTGGTAATTCTTTTGCATAATACTATAAAAAATTGTATGAACAAAATATTTTTTTAAAAAACAATTACATAAATACAATTTTTAACTTCTAGTTCAAAAAGCTACGGAAAGGCTGTACACATTTCTAATCTTCTAAAATAGCTCAATATTTTTCTAATTTTTTTCATTTGTTAAATATCAAATTGTAAATGTTATATATTTAACAATTATAAAAATTGAGACAAAACCTATCAAACATCTTTTCTTTTTTTTAAAACAAATACACATGTAACATTTGTATTTTACAACTGTAACCTTGTTTACATTAGTAGAGCACTAAAACTCTGATCTATATATTCTTATAATTATAAATCCAGTTTTAATATTGAATAGACCTATGGATTGCTAAAATATGAACACATTTCTCCAAACTATACAAAATCTTTACTTCTTACTAATCATTCTAATTCTAATTTTATTTTTATTTACAATTCTTCATTTACATTCCTCTTGTGACATTTTAATAAAGATGTATTGCATTGATGTAACCTGTATTAATCTTTAAAATTCCTCAATATTATGATACTAAAAAGGCTTTTTCTTCCGTCATCACTTTTTTCTTTTTTTTAATGTAGTTATCTTACTTTTTTTTTATTATATCCCAATTATGTGGACTACTCATTGTGTTTAATTAGGAGTAAAACATCATGTTTAAATTGTCTGCATATAATTTTATAATAATAACTGCATTGGGACATAGTTGATTTCAGTTATTTTCAAATATGTGGGGTATAAAATTAAAAGCTCAGACTACACATTTTAATACTGATAAATGCACCAGACATTTCTTAACTAAATACATAACCACTCTAAAATAAATGTTGCAATAACAATGCAAGTGACTAATGTTATGTCAACAAGATGTAACATTTAATTTGCACAGAATAAATTCAATTTGGCATTTTAAATTTTACAAAAAAGCAACAACTGTCCATCCCAAGGAGGAATACTATGTTTTCCTTGAAGGAATCAGTGTAGTGTAACGATACACTACTAGAATAAGCACGCAGAGCGAAGTAAACAAACAACGTATGCACTCATACTATTAGTATACATGCTTGCGATAATAATCTTGTATTTATTCCATTGCATGTTTCCCAGTAGTAATGTAGCATCATTTAATCAGAGTAAAGTAGGCTCTATAATAGGCTACACTTAAATAATAGTCTATCCTAAAGAAAACGAAACCTAACTGTAATCAGTGTTTCTATTCACTTTCTTTGACAGGGCGTAACTTAACTGAAGTGTTAACTTAAAATTTAGTACAAATATAGATATATTTTTATTGTTTATGATTTTTCTGAAAACAAATGTTGGAAAAAATAATAAAAAGTTATTTAATAGGCATAATAATTATTAAAACAATAGTATCTAATAATAATTTTGCTTGTATAGATTAAAGAGCTTTTCAATATTGCCCTTTAGTTAGTTAAATTAATACATAGAAAGCAAATAAATTAAACAAAGTATAGTTTTTATAAATTTATTTGTCGTTTTCAAGATTAAATAAGTCCAAGTAGTTTACAACTAATTGAATTTATTTTCAAATTTTTTAGCGTAACATTTTATGCATAAATATGATTCGTCTTTCGTAATGTGTGTGTGTGTGTTTTTAAAGTTAGTTTAAGTCAGATCTTCATTAAATAGCTCAAACGTTATTGTTTAAGCTTTAAGTGTTAGAGGTTCCCTAAGGAACTCTCTAAGTGTCATAGAGGTTCCCTTGGGAACGCTTCGTAAGCATATCTAATGACTACGCTTAGTGCTTCAATACTTTTTTCAGTTGTTTCGCTTGGTTTCACTATATTTAAATATATATTACTTATCAAATTATAATTAGCCTAAATAGCCTATAATTACTTCTTTTAGAAATTAGAAAAAATATGTTTTACTTGAGTAACCTCAAAGCTATCAATGTAATCGATATAAAACTTCCCAGTAATTATTTTTTGGCCAATTACAGTAAACGAAAGTGCACTTTATTTGATCAAAATAAAATCAATACTATATTTATATATGTGAAATATTTATATATAGATCATTTGTAAAGGTCATATAAAGCCGTTGCCATTCTTACTAACCAGACGTGCTCCATTTAAAGGTAATATTTACCGGGCCCGTAGGCATGGTCACCGCAAATCCAAATTTGAGAAACCACAAATCATTGAAAAGTTTAAAGTTGGAAATATTTGTAACAGGTTTAAGTTTACCTTGTCTGTGAAGTTTGATGTAAACCGTACAAGGTAACTTAACAAGGTTGAAATAATTAAATAATTAAATATTTTCTGCACTTTTATGACAGGGTTCGTATTAAAAATATTATTAATATAAAATGTATATTTGAAGCAAATATATATCTTTAACATCCCTCAAATACTAGGTCTATAAAAATTCAATTTTCATTCTGATTTAATTTAATTTAATTTCACAATAGCCTTAAACAAATAAAATTAATTTAATTTTTCTGGATGTATCTAAATCATAAACTAAAGCTTTTTTCCTTGAAAAATTATTTATAGATGTTGCTATGGTTGCACTGTTAGGGGAAAATTATTGGAAAAGTTTTATGTTTGATTGAAAATTCCTTCGAGCTAATATTAAATTCAGTGATTAATATTGTACGTGTTCTTTTTTTATAGTTCTGTGTATTTATGTGTTATACTGTTTTATTCTTAATTTCATATAGAGTTCGTAAAATAAAAGTAATTAAAAATCAATAGCAAAGTGCCTCTACACAAAGACTGATTGGGTTGATTACAAGTAAAACAATTGTGCGTCGGCTTAAATGTCTTCCAATTTAATTATTTCTATTTTACTAAGTAGGTCTACATTGGAGGCCAAACTTGTGTAGAGTTAGTATATAATTAGAGTTTAACAATATAAATAGATAAATCAGCATAAAAAACGTTGACGTAACATAACGGAAGATTACCAGGGAATCTTTTCTTTCAGAAACATATGCCAGTTCGACATAGGCGGCCTCAAATCGATTAAAAACTATAAAGAAAATCCGGTCGCGCGACATCTTTTTGCGATTTATTGACATTTAACTTGAGCCATCGAACCAAGTTTACAGTAATTACTAGATCGAAGTGTAATTGGTGGCGACTGCGTACAAGTGATGAATTCCTAGGTTGCCATGGAGGTAATTGTGGCTTAATAAATGCCTTGTGTTTGTTTTTGGAGACACGTCATAGCCTTTCAAAGAATTAACGTTGGACAAAAAAAGTGGCAATAAAAAAGTTTTCTATCCATCAACTGTATAAATAAAAAAAATTATTTATTGAAAAATATTGACAAAATTATTTGTCACTAGCTGTCCCTTTCAAAAGGTGTTTTGTTAGAAGCAATTACAGATTAAAGAAAACGTAATCTACAAAGATCCAATGCAATGAAAATAATTTAACGCATACTACTTTTTTTAAAATAAGGTGTTTTCAAGGTTTGAACTTAACCTACATACACCGTCTCAACTTCAGAATGCGTGACGCAGAGGGGAAAGTGCGTGAGAGAGAGAGAGAGAGAGAGAGAGAGAGGGAGAACGGATGCTGTGTTCAGCCATGATTTCGTTACCCCCACTTTCTCTTCTTTACGACCCTTGTCGGCACAAAAACATCCCTTTCAAAACCCGCCATTATAGATCTTGTGTTTACATTTTTAATCTGTCATCCATGCTTGGCCAGATTTTATCCAGGTAAAATATAAACACGCATTATACGTCCAAGGAGAGAAGAGAATGAGTAATTTTGAATCCATTTCGACCGTTTTTATATTACATTTCTAAATGACATATGCGTTCTACAGCGAATTTATCATTCAAAGTTTAAAAAGTTATAACTTTTTAATTCCGGCGCTACTTATAAACGTTTGCTAATTTTTTTCATGTCATTTCTTCTCTGAAACTGTTTAAAAATTTATCCTTTAGCCTATCATCTACATAAAATAGGTATGTATAATTGGCTTTCTAAAATTTTCGTATGCCGAATATCTTTCTTTCTAATTAATGGTATTTGAATGTAATAAATTTCTAGGCCTTACTTTTCGTAATCAATAATTTTATTATAGAGATTTGAGAACGTTTTATAAACTGTAGGCAAAGTAATAACGGTTTAAATAAGAAACTAAACACAAGGGTGGGAAAAAGAATGTTTTGATATAAGAAAAAATTATTTGGATAGAAACGATACCCGTGAGTAGTGACATCTACAGAAAACTTGGCTTCATATAGAGACGACAGAGTGAATGAGACATAGGTACTGCAAGAATGCCATCATAAACCTTCCCTTATCATCCCTTATATTCAGTGATAATTTAATGAGTGTTTTGAAGAATAACTTCTAATATAAAATTCTTACATTTAGAAAATAACTTGGTATTTGTATAAAAAATGAGAAAATGCTAATACAAATTTCAATTTTGTTTCGTAACATCCTACATAAAAGGCACCAAAATTGGAATATTATTGTTATTAAAAACAATTTAACCATCAAATTAGGTACGAAGCAGTTGAACAAAGACAAACTTAAAATGTTTAAAATTGGTTCACAAGTCAAGTAATAGTCTACCTTTACATGAGTCCACAAAAATTGCAAATCAAGTTAACTGCAGGGAAAATATTCAAATTATCAATGGTTACTGTAAACCATTGAAGGAAAACCGAATAAAAATATTTCTTCTATAGCAGCGTTTTTCAATAGCATCGGATGGATGTTATATTATGACCGGATGTATTGGTAGCATTGAATCCGCGGCAACGTTTGGGTAGGATCGTATGCGCGGTATTTTATGAGTAAAATTGTGTGAGGGGCGCTATATACATTTGTTTGGCCCGCATTGTATGAACAGTATTATGCAAGCGGCATTGTATGTGCATAATTATATTTGCAGTATTCTATGAGCAACTTCGAACAAAATGTTACGTTTTGTATTTCAAAGGAAATAATTAACAAATAAATAATTATTACAACTGAAGGTATTAAAGTTTAGATTTTGAGAAGGAAGAATGAAGTGAAGAAAAGTTAATTCAAGTTTAGGATTAGAAATAAAGTTTTGTGAGGAAGATTTTGTAAAAAACGTGACATTAGAACTAACCAATAAGAATAAAGAATTCCATAGATATTGTTTAAGAAGATTGATTCTGCTAAAATAATGGTGGTTGGAGAAAGGTTTAGGCAAATGATATTGAAGATTAAGACAGATTTCTGGAAGAAGAAGATATAAATGATGATCTTTATAATAAATGAAATGTGTGTGACAACTAATTGATAAGTTTAAACAAACTAAAACGTAATAAATCTTACATTATTTTTATTGACTAAAAAAAATTATACATTGGACATTTAATTTCAGTTTTAAGCTGGAAACCGTTTAAACAAATATCGTACAGCTATAATATAGATAAGATAAGAATTCGCGACACATTCCAGTACAGACACAAGTATTCCGGTGCCTTTTTTGTCGTTTAATTTTGTGAGGTCGAGGCGCTGAGAAATAGTAAAAAAATTTGCATGTGATTGTCGCCACTCTTCTTCATTAGACTGACATTCAGGGTCCGTTTGTCTCCAATGCAATACATTTCAATTACTAGAATGTGTTCGGTTCTGCATAACAAATAGCCCGAGGTATCTAAAACCGATCATCTGCTGAAACAAATCTAATAGAGTAACTATAAACAGAGTGTTATGTTTTACTTAAAAACATAAAACATACTTTCAGAGAGTTTTTCACTACAAAACAGAATAAAACTGTGACAATGTATAAAAACGTTTTTTAAGTTGAGGAAACCCCCTTGCGAGGCCGTCAAAGTTGAATATTTAGGAACAAGTGTACCTTCTTCAGAATATTACGTCATGTAGAAGCTTGAGTGTTAACAGAGTGAAATAAAGAAGACAGTAGACAAGTATATTCAATACAGGCAGCACTAGAAGACCAAGACAGGCAGTGAAGGAATATCGGTTTACTAAAGGCAGAAAATTATGACTTAGGCGATTAGCTGGTCCTACTATTACAGCCTACGGAGCAAAGGAAAAGGGCTTTAAGAGGGACATGAACCACCTTGCTGCAGGATGTGGAACAGATAGATATTGTGGCATCACTTGTTCACGGTCGCATATCCGAAGATAACTACTATGTCGGGACTCGGGATTACAGACGTCTTTCCGTTAAACCTCTTGCAAAGTTTACATGGGAAAGTGAAGGCTAGTTAGAAGTAAGTTGATGTAGGAATATGCAAAGGGCATAATGATCGTCTCTATCTGGGAATAGGGGAAAATTACGGGTCATGCGGACAAGGTAACTTACCTGAAATAAACTTGTTCTCCTCAGCCTTGCTGAAGAGAAGTGTCTACCTGCTGAGAATATCAAAATAACCTAGACAGCAAGACTATAATGAGTGACTGCTATAACACGTTATGTTTGTGTACATATATGTTTATAAACATGTATCTACTTTATAAAATCATTTCTAATTAGGACTTACCAGATTAACATAGAGAAATGTTTAATTGAAATGAACTGAAATAATTCCACAAACATCTGATCCTTAGCATAACTAAAAAGATCCACGATATAACATCGAATAAATACAGAAAATGTGGAGAATAAAATACCAGCAGAGCGATTACTTAATGGTTTTAGACGATTAATAAGGCAGAAGTTTAAACAAGAACACTAGTGATATGATGTTAAGGTTGAAGGGAGTGAATTTGTTGATCCTGAGCGTTGAGTTATTCTGATAAACCTTCACGATAACTTGACCAAATTGTATTTATAAATAATTTCGTACATAATCCTGGACATCGTTATTCATTGACAGCAATAATGATTTATCAATATATATATATATATATATATATATATATATATATATATATATATATATATATATATATATATCATTGCTATCATACCAATTGATCCTTAAGAAAGTGAAACATATACAATAAATATAATATTGTAAGAAACCAAGTATGCAATAAATGTGTCTACCACTATCATTTGACACTACGAAAAGTTATTTTAAAATTAATTTAGGTGAATTCAGGAATGACATTCTCTTTATAATCATAGAACCTTAATTATTTTTATATGGGTTAAAGATTTAATCACAGGACTCTATTTATATGGGAATATAGCCTACATTTCGAAATATTATATTTTAAAACTAAAATTCACGTTTTTCTGTCAATTATTTTCAAATAATAGCCTATTTATCAAAATTAAACAAATACTACAAATTAAATCAAAAAACACCGGACTAAAAGAATAAATATTTTAAATTAAAATAAGAAAAATGGCGATCAGTAATCATAATTCACGAAGAATAAACATATGGGACGTTTCATAACTCAGCCCTCTGAAACAGAACGAAATCGACCTCAAAAACCTGTTTTAGGCAATGAATGTTTTCCGAATGACGAGTATCCCGGTGAAATGGCCATCAGCTCTATGCACTGCAGGTGTTTTAAAATACTGACTTTGCTTCTTACCTCCTAATTCGCTGTATTTATTCGTTGCCAACACAAAAGGTAAAGATATTGTGTTTTATCTTTTAACGGAATTCCAGGACTCGTGTTTTGTAAAGCCATTGTTCGCACGACCTTGTGAATTCACGTAACATCCTTCTTAGCTTCATTGATGAACTGCAAGGTCAAAGGACGATCCTTAAACGTTGTTGTGCTGTTTTACTATCTCCTTCTAAGAGTTAGTAAGCGTTAAGGTTAGACATGTTTTTTATAGAAAAATCTCAAAGAAATTCAAAACTAAATAATATACTCTACACAAATAAATTAACGATTTATGTTAATAATAGTTGTTATTTAGAAGAAAAATACATTCTCATAAATACCTCACATTCAATAAATTTATTTTAATGTTTCCCTATAGGTTAATTAATAAATAAAAATTGTTTGAATCTATACAAATATTGCTAGTTGCTTTTTAATAGAGAAAATAGCTTGATAAAAATTCAATTCCTTTAGATTTAATTAAAAGTAAAAATACATTTTTATGAATTAAATTCAATTGCTTTAATAATATTTTGCCTGAATAAAAGGCTATTTACTTTAAAATCCGGAATAAAAGTGGTTTAGAACACCTTACCTTTATTATTTAACATTTATATATTTTCGTTTGAATAAGAGAAGAGAAGGTTTAGTTAATAAATATCGAAATGCTTTTCCAAATATTTCTCCCATATGTTTGTGGCATAGATACAGCAACTTTATTCGTATACTAAAAGTAAATTTTAGCAAAGTTTCTTATAGTCTAAACGTGTAGACTATATATTGTAAAAAATAATTTATTAAAGTTAGTTTCATGTTTGGGAACAGTTTTATGGTTTTTCAATCAGGTCTTAGATATATTTATAATACTTAAAATCATTGATTCAATTTATAAAGTAA
Organism: Prosapia bicincta; assembly: GCA_036971475.1. Classification (NCBI taxonomy): domain Eukaryota; kingdom Metazoa; phylum Arthropoda; class Insecta; order Hemiptera; family Cercopidae; genus Prosapia; species Prosapia bicincta. The sequence goes on from JBAIZL010000004.1 coordinate 197,214,676, forward strand.
GAAAGACAAAAATTGATTGCATATATTTATACTTCTCAAAGGAATATTATTATTTAGTTCATATATTATTATATCGGACAAAGATACATGTTCAAGTTACATATTGAGACTCAAACATACTAGATTCAAACTGTTTTAAAATCAAGTTTTAATTCAAATGAACTTTAGACTTATGTAAAATGATTTGTGTTTCTAGTAAATAAACAAAAATTATTTAAAATCATCGAAAAATGTGTCAAATAGAAATTATACACCAGAAGTAGTAAAATCTGTGTCTGTTCTTACAGCAGATAGCCTTATTCAATTAAAATATTCCTGCCATTGACTTTTAATGGTATGTTTTAATTGCACTACAATTGTATTAGCGCATCCTTGATATGTTTGTATTTAGAATTACAAAACAATATTAGTCGTGATATATTGTAATGGATCATCTAGCAACTTTTCGCTGTGCTATGGTTACAATTTAAAAAAATATTAATTTCTTAGCTAAATGATGAAATTTGTATCAGTAACTGAACATTCTTTGCGTATTAGAAAAATCTTTCTGAGTTTATGAGATTTAAACGGCAATTTCTCATTATGACTTTGTATTCATTCTAAATATTTTGTATCTTTCATTGAAAACTCACTCAAGATTATTATCCTCTGCTATCTTACTATTGCCAATACCTATATAGGCTATAGCTCGTATGAAGTAGAACTGAGGGCTGCACGGAATGTTTGTTGACCACTACTTTAGGGAAAATAGAAGAACGTATGCGATTTAATACTTGACCTAAATGTATACTTTTCATGCATCTGCGAAACTTTCTATACTAAATAAACGACAAATGCTTACAACAGTTCGTTTGGAATATATAGTAAATAATGGCAATAAAATGAAATGTCTCTTTCTCATCTAAGACAAATATAGGCCTATATAGTTTATTCTCAGTTGAAATAAATTATTTTTTAAATATAAAATTCGGTTCTTTATACCTAATCGATTTATGATTCTAAAACTCGAACTGAAGTTTTGGAATAAGTTTTATCAATAGTTTTGCCTCTTCCATTTATCAAAATTGACAAGAAAACGCCATAAAAAAGTAAATTCTGTTCCTTACAGCTGTAATAAATCCTTTTTACGCCATTGACATAGTTTTGGAGGGATATGTCAGTGATGGCGGGTACTTCACTTCAGCGCTTCAATATTATTTTAGGCTCTGCACTAGGTACAAATTTGCACAGCCAAGTCTGCCTTTCATCTGAGAATTCTGTGTCGCCAACTGTAACCGAAACGGGAATCATTATATTAGTAGACATAATCAAGCGTTCACCTTTAGGCCTATGTAGAGGTTAATATGTGTCACCTTCGGGGCAAAAGTTTTAAAAAATCAGTTTTATAATTACTTTCATTACTTTTGTAAAATTACTTACATAAAAATTACTTTTTTCTAGAAGTTTTTTATAAAAGTGAAAGAATAGAAAAATAATTTTTGGAAAAGAAATTCAGTAAGGTAACTCATTTAGAGAAAATTTGTCGGAAAAAATGTTTTCATGCCCGAAAGCAAAGGAAATGAACAAGAAGATAATCACTTAAATTTTTTTATATACATTGAATTATAAATTTAAAAAATCGTATATTGTTTATGTATAAAGTTTTTCTAAATTCTTAACTGTGATTTTTTCTCTGTACAAGGATAATTTAAATTTTATCATAACTCCCAAACTTAGGCTAAGAGAAAGTATTCAAAAAACCAAGGCCTAAAGCGAATCGATAACAATTGTGATAAAGAGAGAATGAAGGGAGATATGAAAAGAGAAGGAATAGCTTTGTGAAATAATCGTGCCCCGACCGACCTTCTCTGAGCAGGATTATCTTAGTAATAGACTACAGGAGTCGAGAAAGAATGTTGAACCAATAGCAGTGGTCCGAGAGACTATATTAGGGAGAGAGAGAGAAAGAGAGACTTCTTTGCATGTTTCACACGAGGTTCCTATCACAGAACTGACGCACTCATTAATTCATAAGTAATTAATGTACTATAGTTACCTCTTTCTAACTTCTGTCTGGTCCTTGTTCTTCTCTTTGTCTAGCCTCCGGGGGCTGGATCATACAGGAAACTAATCTATTATATAAGAACTCAGACTTCCCAAACTGTGGGTGGTTTCATCCTAACACTGTAAGTTTATTACATTCAGTATTTCATATTTAAACGTATACATCGATTATTTAAAATCACCTAAATTACTAAGTTCACAATCTTATGCTACTAAGAATACATAGACATTTTTCATGAATTTATTTAGCTTATGAAGTAGTTTAAAGGAAATTATTGCGAATCACTGAGTTAGTTTGATTTCACATGAGTGAAAATTCCATTACGGATGAATAATTTGAAAATTGCATAATTTTTCTTTAACGTTATTCGTAGATAAACTATCATAAACAGGTATAGGCCTATCTGCAATTATAGGCCTACGCATTAAAGTTGTATTTATGCATAGTAAATATTTATATTTGAACGGAAATAGTTAAAATATTTAAATGACTCTTATGATATTTTATTTTACTGTTCTACCTTACAAGTTATATATTTTTAAATAAATTTACTATTTAATTTAGGAAACAATAATATAGCAGCATTAAAAACGTATAGGGAACATGAAACTTAAAAACATATTTCTTTAAAGATATAATATTGTTATAATTTTTCGAGTAAAATAACCCTATATCAAGTTCTTATCGGTTTAAACTTAATTGTCTTCGAATCTACTATCATCAGAATAAAACAAGTTCCATAGCCTTTAAGTCGTAAAATAGAGAAATTTTTAACATATATCTTTAATATAATGCAAAATATTTTGAAAACTGATTTGGAAATTGAATGAAGTGTTTTCTAATTTATTTATCTAATTCAGTTACATATCTAACACATTAGGTTGCATGTCATACATCAACACATGTGAACATATACAGTAGCAGTATATATAGAAGGTAATACCAAATCTTGATTTATTTTGTTTTCACTGAGGTCAAAATTACTAAAATATTAGGCTATGTTAGATTTTCTGACTCAATAATTTTAAAGAAACAGTAATATATCTAGTAAAATTAACTCACAAAATTTAACAATAATTTAAAAAGTTTTATCTCAAGGTCGTCCTTTAAGATGCAACAAACAAGAGGCCTATAAAATATTTTGCCATTTTCTGTAACACATATATTTCGTAATTAATGTAATTGTGAATAAGAATATATCATTTTATTACACGATACAATTTTGTTAGACTGGTAGAACACATGAAGTTTTTCCCCTTTAAAATTTGTTTTGAAAAAACATTTTTGTTATATAAAAAAAGTAATTAAACGATAAATATATGTTGAACAATCATAAATTTGAAATTAAACTACGAACGATTCGACTTCATTTGTTCCATTAGACTTTTAATTTTATATATGACAATCTTCTTGAAAATTTCAATGTAGTTTAGTAATTTGTTATTGCAATAATTGTATTGTTCAACGCAACGAGAATGATTAACATACTCTCAATAAAATGATGAGAAAGTTAAATTCCCAATGTATTAAGTCTACTTTTATACTAAGCAAACTGTACCTGTACCCTACGTTGACAGACACGTCGAGCCGTTACCTCAAAGAGGGGATACTTTCCTCTCCCTCTCTCGCTCTCCGGCTTCGTCTTTAGGCTGTATTATAATTTACATTGGATTCTGACTAGGTCACCTTCTTAATACCTCTAAATTAATTACTTAGACTATTTTAAGTTCCACAGTAGTTGATTTACTAGTCTTACATCCGTCCGTTGGTCTGTCTGTCTGTAGGTGTGTTCTGCGTGGAGGGTCTTTCATAAAATTGTTAATAAATTCAATTCATCTCGTTATCAAACATGCGTTAGTTATAAAGATAAATTGTTTGGATGGTTTTAAATTGTATAAATGAATTTTGTGTTAAATTTTTATAAATATAACAAAGATTTTTAGGTCTATTTTCAATTAACTATTAGTAATAGGTCTAGAATTCAATTTTTCTTTAATTGGGCTACATAGCCTATAAGTCCTTGTGTGTGCCCGCGCATGTGTGTGTGTGTGTGTGTGTGTGTGTGTTCATCATTTTAAAGGTGAAAGTATGATCTTTACACAGAAAATATTTTCAGATTTCAAATGCTATTTTTATAAATGAGTATTTTACATAAAATTAATAACCTCGAATATAAATTCATCATTAAGTTGTAATTGTTTGAAAGATTAGAAAGTAGGTGTGTTTCGATTGTAAATAAAACGTTTTCAGGCACTGTTTTCGTATCTGACTTCAGGGTGTTTATAATAATTTCGTTTATTATTACCTTCGTGATGTTCAATTCATAGGTTAGAAAAATCTGTTTGAAACGTTTGCGTTATTTCAAAACAGAACGAATTCTCTAAGGTCATTTATCCCAGTGCCGTAAATTTGCACCTAAAACGACAACCTGAACGAAAACGAAGGGAACTACAAAACCGTTATTTTACTTGAAAGAAACAATCTCTTGGTTAAAAAGGACCAAGGACATTTTTTGCTTTGGCAAAACGATTCGGACACGGTTTGACGGGAACGGTAGCATTGGGCAGGGGAAGTTTCCTTCAACATGACTTCAAGGATGTGGAGTCCCGCGGTGAGGTCAGGTAAAACAATATATAAATAGACAAAGGTATTTTTTTTGTTCCAATCGACAAACGGAAAATGAAGTTGTCATCTAGTTGACTTGTGAAATATAATTAGCACGTCTCTTCTTTACGAAGGAAGATGTAACATAATGACAGAAAATAAAGAACATTGAATAAAAATACATTCACAAGTACTGTTAGACGATTTTTTTAGATAAATAGGTTTGCTTCTTTTATTTCATAAACAGTCTATTTTTGTCTGTAATCTACAAATTCAACCTCAATGAAACAAAGAGAACAGTCAGTAAAATTATATAGCCAGAATATTCTACGTTTTATATATTATGTATTAAGACTTCAGCTTTTAGTACAAGAGTTAGAAAGTAATGAAATAGGTTTTGTAAAATATAAATATAAAAATTATAAGTTGTTATTTTTTAAAGTTTAAGTTAAGGTAGACAAATAATTCCGTTTACATCATATAAAACATCAAATACACCTTTAATCAACAAACATGTTTATAAACTACTATTTATTCCTTAAGAATTACTTTCAAAGGAAACCATGCATCTTATTTATATTCGTTTAGATTGAATACGTTTTACACGTTTTCGCATTTTATACAAACTTAGCTGTTGTACATTTCTAGAATATATATTCAAAACCATCTGACAGTGGATTAAGGACAGATGTTTATTTCTCACCTCCTTTCCTCTGCACTACTCCTCCCTATTCCCCTCAGACTATCATTCCGTTTAGAACCATTGACTTTGTTTCTTCTTTAAAGTTTAAACAACGGTCAATTTATCGTCTTTAGTAACTTGCCAGAAGTTGTAAACGATTCCACGATAAAATTGAAACAATGTTTTCTAATGTGGTATTGAGGATTGTCGAACATAACCAGGTGTATGTAGCCTATACTAAAAACTAGAATGTTAGATTTCTCGTCACAAATATTTTTAAAATGTTTTTCAAATAACTTATATTACTTTCCTTGTATAAATATTAAACTTTGTAAGGGACCTACAAAATACTGGGTCAATTTTATCCAGAGTAAGAATATATAGTTATTCCCCTTATCAATTATTTAGAAAAAAATTTACTTTCATCGCTCAAATATTTTACTTTTTATGTAAATACTTGTATGTAGGGGTAAGAATAGTTTCTTTAATTAATTATATGTGTTTTGAGACGTTTATATCTACTTTGTTGGTTCTCAACGCCTTGTTAAATATTTATTTTATTATTTAAAAACTTAATCAAACGTCATTTGTGTTTCACAATACAACTCAACTGTTTCAATTTTTATCTGAACACTTACAACTGGTCGTGTTTCTGCGTACTGGGATGTATATTTTATAAACATTTATTTTTATTATTAAAAAAGTATTTCAACCCAATACTAAGTTATATATGACCTATTGGTTTATCATGGTGTTACCTACCAGCTATGGTGAAGGAATAATTTTGAAATATTTGTTTAATAGTCATCTCTGTTTAATCCTTTGTGTTTCAATTGTTTTAAAATATTATGTCTGCTTAAATAAAATAAATTTAAAGTCAATTAAAAATTAATTATAATCTATTTGAAGGGTAACAATAATATCACACAACTCGTATTCCATGCTGCAGTAGTCTATTCTGTTACCATTTCAGTAAAATACTTTTTTTTACCGTAGAAACCAATTTTTATTTCTGTTCATATAAATAAGAACTTCGTTTCATACAAATTCATGGCATAATACAAATGCCAAAGATGTGGGTTAGCTTATTTTTGGGGCGAAAATTTAGTTTAAACAATATATGTTTATTTTATAAACAATGTTTAAGTTTGGTTCGTAATAACCTTGTCAGAACTGAAATGATTTTGAGAATTCGTAATTCTTTTATGGGTAAAACCTAAGCCTTAATATTCCGTAGCTAAATAAAACCGTATGAGCAACACTACTATTATTTATGCGATATTCTGTTTACTGCTAAGTACTTTTACTAAAATTTGGATATTAATTGTGGAATTTTTCCAATAATAGTATCTACAGGAATATTAAATACATTACATTACCTCATAAATGCTGTTACAACTCCAGCTAACAGTAACCCATGTGTTAAATGGCTTAGCCATCCCCTTCTTTTTTTATTTTATGAAAAAGAAGTCCCAGTAATAATAGAAAATCTAATCAACATATTTACTTGTTAATATTTCACTTGTTAATCTATTGATTCCTGGAGTCTCACTTCAAAGATGAATTAAATCAAGAAGAAATTTATTTTTATTTCATTTACAAATATTCTTGTACGTTCCTATCAGTTTCTGATATCCTTCATCTTGTAACGTGATCTTTGCCAGTTACGGATACTAACTGACCTTAAGCAGAATCAATAACTGTTAATGTCATCGAAATTGCCCCGTTAATGTGGGAAGAAAGCGGCTGTTGGACGAAGACTGCTTTGACCCACGAGAACTTTTATTAATGTTTACTTTGTCTTGTTTCGTAAGGAATTGTAGTTCTTATTATATAGACTACACTTGGGTTCCTGTGTAATAAGTTTTCTTTTAGAGAGTATAGCCCATAAATTTCTTACTTTTCCCTACCCAGGCTATTCGCATGCTTTATAGCCTATGGGGGTTTGAAACCTGTACTTACTCATTAAATGTATGTGTACACAATATTTATATAATTACGTCGAAATGTTATTTCATAAAAATATAGGAAATGTCTGCCTTTTAATAAAATAATGTGTTCATAAAAAATAATTACTTTAATAAAATAAAAACTATTTAACAAATATTTTTTTCTTCTGTGATTAAATGAACATAGTTATATAGTCTAAATATTAGAAGGTCTAAATTCTATGACAAAAGTACGGTTTTGTGATATCGTCGTCTGATAAATTCGTAACCCTTCACGAGGATTGAGCCTTGCCTAATTATAAAGCACAAGGGCAACTACTACCCTAAAGTGGACAACCGAAAAGAATATTAATTAAACCCTACATGTGCCACATACAGGATTGAATAATTTTGAATTTTAATAATTTTTTTAATGCTAATTGTGTTATTAAACATTATGAACGATAAATTTTAATCACTATTTGTTTTATCCTGCAGAAATTATTATGCTATTTAGATTATTACTATAAATTAAGGACAGTAAAATTAGGACAGTGAAACATTACTAAACTTAATTCAAAACTGTTTTCAAGGATATAAAAATTGTTTCATTAAATTATTTTTCAGCTCAACGTAGGTCTATGTAAATTATATGTTTAGAATTAGCAACGCCAATCAGATTTAGAAAATCACGGATATTGCGTTGAAAAAATAAAAATAAACCTGCGTATATTCAATATAAAATAAAAATCAAGACAAATTAACTAACTCAAATTGTTTTACTACCACAGTTCATAAAAATCGATACAATTGAATGATTCCTGAGTAAGTGTGTGTGTTTGTTATATAATATTGCTTTTGTTTGATATTGTTTGAAATGTTTGAATGATTCCTTTCGGAGTAATTAAATCCCTTTTATCCATACAAATTATATGTAACTGGTTTAGTTATTAAATATAAATGTACAGTAATTTTATTGTTAAATATTCCTCCTTGCTTCGTCATGTATTTGAATTTGAATTTTTAAATCGTTTAAATTAAATTAAAAATCAGTGAAAATTATTTGTATTTTATTAAATACAGTGTTTAAAACTAGTTTCTTAAACCTACCTTATTGATAATAATTATTGCTTTCTGATTACAGAACAGAGTATTACAAGAATTACAAACTAAACTTCATTAACTTTATAATATTTAAACATTTATTTTTATCTTTTTAAAGTAGAAATTGTACAATGAATACTTTCTGTACACTTTAACAACGTACGTTCTGGACAAAACTTTAAAAAAAACCATTGTTAGATAACATTCCAGCGATATAAGGCCTTGGAATTTATTTTTGTAGTTTTAACTTTGTATTACACTGAATTAAATGTAGAATACTCAATATTATATTAGTTTTAAATATTAATTTTTTATAATAAACAACAAACATGGTAATAATTTATCTTGTTAGAATTTCTATTTTCAAGAACCAAGCTATTCGTGAGATATTGATGTAACCTATTTTACATTATGAAATTTTGTTTTTTTGTTTCCTTAAAGATAATACATATTTTTCATTCGCGACAAATTTTTAAGTATACACAGTAAACTAATGATTATAAATTTTTTTTACATTATTGTTCCTTGTGGTTAGCATTTCCCTCACTCTTTAGGCTAGTTTTGGCCTCATTCTTAACAAATGTCAGAGTTTAACCTTTTCTGCACGTCCCCCGCAATTGTTTTTCTGTGACATTCATTTTAGTTATTAAAACCAATTCTACTCTTAAACATTAATTAGGGAATAAGCAAAATTTTACTTGTTATAAAAGTTAAAATTACTTTTAGATCTATTTACAATTTTTACAGAATATTTGTAGTTTGTTGAATGTACAGAAATATGTAGCCAGTGTTTGTTTTATTTACTAAGTAATTTTAAAAGAAATTCATTTAAATTTCATTGAAATGCCATTCGTATAATTTTGATTGGAAGATAGCGATTTTACTTAATGTTATTCAATAGGATTTTGTTTTTAAAATTTCTAAAAAGTTACTTTTCCGAAATGCATTGTTGCAGAGTCCAAATATCCAAAGTAAAATACTCACAACCTTAAATTATTCCCGCACACAGGATATATTTTTCAATAAATATTAACACTATTTTTGCAAGATGTTAAACTACCCAGTCTTGCTTTTTCCCAGTCGATATATTACAAAACGTTTGAAAGTATTGCTACTCTCTTGTTCTGACATGACCTACCCACATATATTTCATAGGGTTAACAAATCCGACGAGTTGAAGGAATGAAGATATTAAACTCATCATTGTTTAATTAGACTCATCGTTTGTAAGCTGTGTAGCATCTTCATTTGCTATTGTTCTGTTTCTCAGAAGTAATATTTTTAATTTCTGTGCAGTTACTATTAAAATTTTAATTGAATATTCAGTTAAGCTTAGGGATTTTAATCCGAAAATTTGTTGTTTAAATTTGCAACAAAATTGCAGTGTGCGATGCACAGTAGAGACATATTTAAAATTATGCTCTTTATCAATTAATTGTTTCTGGGAAATACTTTATTAAAGATACGTCTTCATTACTGTTACTGGTTTATTTTAATGAAAAGTGTTTAAGAGTTTCTGCAATCAGTTAACTTTCTTTCTGTAGTTAGGAACGTTTCTTTAGGCCTACTTAGGATCTTAACGGATATCAAACTGACGTATGCACATTAGCCTAATGCAAATACAATATTTACGAAAGACAGATGGAGTCATATTTAAACACAATCAAAACTCAGCTTATTTAAAATTAAAATGTTAATTGAGAAGAAATTCTTTTGTATCAGACATAAGAATTATTATTGTAAAAACATAGCAAAGTTAATTGTTATTGCTTTTATAGGTTTTGTTCTGATTAGTACAAATGCATTGTCATTTTTGTTTTCTGGTATTTGCGAATTAAATTCATCTACACAATATCGAGAGCACAGTGGTACAATATATTACAATAAAAATATTGAAAAGAACCCCAATACTACAGAAATAATCAAAAATAACAAATAAAACAAGTTACTTAAGATTAAACCCTTATGTACATTTCGATGACCATGTCATCATCATCAGAGGGTCTTGTTACAAAATACAGTCTAACACACAAGACGTTACAAACTAGAATGATGCTATACAAGACCCTCTGATGATGATGACATGGTCATCGAAATGTACTTAAGGGTTTAATCTTAAGTAACTTGTTTTATTTGTTATTTTTTATTATTTTTGTGGTATTGGGATTCTTTTCAATATTTTTATTGTAATAAATTCATCTAGTTGAAGAAAGTCTTATTCGAAAAAAACGAGATTCGGTGCATAGACTACCAGTAGTAAGACAGTACAATACAATGCGTCACTGACCTCTTCGAACGGTTGCCTGACGTCAAGACGACATGTTAGTTGAAGAACCGAAGAATCGATTGCTTTTACTATCGCTGAATATTTACACAAATGAATTTACACAAAAGCATCTATTATTAGTCCTTGAAAGATATATATATATATATATATATATATATATATATATATATATTAAATATGGTGATATGATTTCTTGTAATATAGTTAATAAATTTAAAACATTTCAAAAACATACATATGCATTAAAAGTATTCTTGTTTTTGAAATGTTTTTAATTTATTAATTATATATATATATATATATATATATATATATATATATATATATGTATATATATATATATATATATATATATATATATATATATGCATACATATGCATTAAAAGTATTTTTGTTTTTGAAATGTTTTTAATTTATTAATTATATACAATTTTTTTTACTTGTGAAGAGGATGGCAGAAGGCAGGTAACCATGACTGTTAGAATCCTTATGTATAGGCCTATAACCTCTAATAAATAAATAAATAAATATATATATATATATATTAACGGGAATCTACCCTCTATTTGTGAGTCTTGTTCATCAGTATTTGATGCAAAACATACCCTATGTTTTGTTTCTACCGCTAATGAATACTTGTTATTTCGATTTCCCACACAAAAACTCCCTCGAAAACCCCAACTTGTTTCAAATACAGTATTACAAGCCCTAAATTTGAATGACCACCAAAAGGGACCATGATTCCAATAGCCCAAATAGTGTCTCATTTTAATGTAAGAATCTCATAATGTATTTTCAGAAGGCATTTATCTACTATTGAGCCTATTGCAAGAACGTTTTTCAAGTATATACGCCTATTCGAAAATAAGGTGTGATAATTTTTGTTGGGATATTTAGTTTTATTCCATTAGAGATTTTTCAATTTCGTCATACAAAATTTAATTTAAATCTTAAAATCTTCAATTACAATGGACAATCTGACATAAATTCAAAAATTCTCTTGGATTCCCAATTTCTTACTTCAGGTTTTATAGCTTATGCCGCACTATATATCTCTCCTTCCCTTCTATATGCTCAGTTTTATTTGCATTTTAAATGCATAAATTTATTTGATTCTAAAGCAAGGGGATTGAATTAGTTCTTAACTACTTGTTTGAGAGGATGTAAAGTATCTAATGAAAGTGTTGGGATTTCTAGACGGTCTCCCTTGGGGACGTTTATACAACTCTTTGCCGGGAATTCTGGTAAACCTGCTGTCTTTAAAGTGGCCCCAAGTGTATCTGCGTTGTTCAGAAAATATGTCATTTTCAAAATTTGGTTGTGTGTTGGTTTGTTTGTATATTTGATGTTTCATAATCTTGAGCGTTATTTCCGCATCCATTAGGAGAAAGTTTTAGATTTAAAAAATATGTTTTTGTTTCTAGTGACATTTCTAGTGTTAACCTTCATTTGGTTTTTGGTTCCTTGTAAATATTATATTATATCGCTTATGTTTTGGAATTTAAAATAGTAAGAGGTTTTATTTTACTGTTTATAAATAATACGTATTAGCAATAAATATTTCGAGTTAAAAAATGTTTATAAAAATGTCTTTCGTTTGAATAAATATGGGCGTGTCGGTTAGTTATGCTAGAACAGATAGGTTTTTAAAATCACTACTTTTTTCTTAAAATCACGTGAACAGCAGCTATCGCTTTGGTATTTAACCCTTGAAAACAAATTGAGGTTGGGTTATCTATCTAAAAATATCAAACATTAACAACAGCTGATTGCCAGCGGCAATAATTCACGGGCAATTAGTGTTGAAAACTTGAAGTTTTTTAGAACTGGCTTTAAATTTATTGTTTTGGAAAAAATAGTTTAAAATATTTTAATACGTAATAGACTAAACCTCTTTCATAACCCTAAAACAATGAAAAATTATCTTATTTCATTAGGCCTACACTACTTTAACGTTTATAGTTATTTAATCTTGAGTTTTATACCAATGAAATTATACCAATGGAATAAAATGAGGATTAAAAACTACTTCAAAACAACTGAACGAAATTAATATTTTTTAATGTAGTTTACTTAATTTTATGGGGTAAAGTAAATAAAAGGAAGAAAGATAATGTGTCTACAAAGGATTCGTCTGGAAGAAGAATAGATCAACGCAAATTAAATACCACATAAAAATAGAATGAACTATTATTGACTAATATGTATAACATTGTATGCACTTGGCATAAAATAATTTTTGCTAAAATTTATAATAATTTGTTAAAATTCCAGATATTACCTATTGTTTTGTACTTTCTGTTACATTAGTCTGAAAGAGGAGTCCTAAAGCAGATTACAAAATTTGAGCGTTTGAGGAAATAACTTTTAAACCTTTCGAACAGAATATAAACAAGTTTTAAAAATTATTTTTTAAAGTAAATTCCTACTTGGGTCATCAAAAAAAATTTTTATTCTAGTTATTTTTTAATTTATATTTACATGTATATAAATATGGCAGAATCACAATATAAAGTGGAAAAATCGAACGCGATCTTCTATGTAATTTTCTATTTCCCTCTATATAGGCCCACAGTATATGGTGTTAATATTTTAACTAACTAATATTTTAATTATTATTATTTATTCGCTTTGGTTTTATTAGATTCTAATTTATGAAGCTGAGAGTGGTCCATAATGTTTCATTTTATCCATCTCTTGTAATGCTTCATTATTGCAATGGATGTTTCTTTTATCATGTTATATGCACCCTTAAGTAACTGTCTAAGTGCTGGAACTCAAACAAAGAATCATTCAGTTTTAAAATATGATTAACTTATTAGTATTAACGTCAATTGTCATCCACTATAGGTTAAAAAAAATTTATTTGAACTTGATTGGATGAATAAAAACGTATTTTATTATCGATTGAAAGTTTGTACAAGATATATATAAGGAGAGTGTGAGATATTAGAATAAAATTTAAAAAGGGAAAGAACTCACATATAGGTATAGTAACGTGATGTAGTTTTGAATTCTAGAAAACAAAACCTTATTTGTCAGTTACTATAACGGTTATACTTTGGCGAGTATTTGTAAAGTTACAAAACATTTTATTTCGTTAAATAATTAATTGTAAACAATTTGCTGCCAGGGAATATTGATTAAAACATTAATTTATCGCACAAACGCTGAGGATATTCGAGTACGGTAGTTTGAGTTTGTGGGGGTGGGTTTTATGACATATGTGACTGGTATATAAAGTATGAACCTCGTGTGAGTAATTACCCTCCCCTAGGTCGCCCTAACCGGGCATCCTGCTGGAATTATACCTGCTTGTTAGGACGGAATCTAGACAACTTTAATTTTCTTAGATTATGTCGTTTGTACATAAAAATACTGTTTGTGCCTAGTTATAAACAATGAAAAAACAGTTTAGAGATGAATAAGATTGAAAAGTCGGAATGATATTTGGTAATCTGAAGATAAATACAATATTTTCCTTACCAATAGGCGTAGGTCCTTTAAAATTAAAAAAAAATCCTTCTATTCAATATTCAACCGTAATTTCCTACATTATTATGTTAACAAAGCTATTAATACGAAAATTGTTTAATGTATTATATAGAAATTCATTGATGCATAGATTTTAAAAAATAAATGTTTATTTAGATCTACTAAAAATTCTTATTTTTAATATTTTTTTTAATACAAATATATACTAGGCCTCGTAGCCTAATTTTTAATGAATGTATTAAGCAAGGACACGATATATTCACAGGTTTTTACTCTAAGGTCGCGTATTTACAACTTTCGTGCACACAAATGCCCAAATAGGTTTCGTACCCTGCAATTTAAACAAGGTGCTGGGAAAATTCATTGCATGAAGCTCAAACTAAGATATCGTTTCAAATGATTAGTTGAATATCATGCTTTTAATATATTGATGCTATAGAATCTTACAGGATGTTACAAATAAATATTTTTTTGTTTTTCTCTTAGTCTAAGGGTTTAATTAATAAGGTTCTAAACGTTCCCCTGATTATTGTCAAATGTAATAAATACACGGATATCAGTATTATACATGCAATTTTTAAATTTAAATGATGGTCCAAAAAATATTTCTGAAGAATGAAAGGGCCAGAGGTCTTTAAGTCCAACACTAGCAACAACTTGTGCTGTTCTGGTCATTCAGTATAGTAAAATGAGCTAAATATATAATTGGATCAATGATGTTAGATCCGATACTGACTCTCCCACACAATAAACATCCAACCATATATATATATATATATATATATATATATATATATATATATATACTCACTCATGAAAAACACCCCTCTACGAAAATCCTGATACCAAACTCCTAGCAGCAGCCTGTGTCATGTGACAAGACACTACAAAACCTCGGGGACCACAAAATTCTCTCTTTGAGTGAGGATCCAATAGACTATATGAAATCACTTTGACTAAAAGGCTTAGCCCTATGAAAAACAAAATCCAAGACATAACAATAGAATAGTTTCAAATGTCTAAATAAAGTTTTAAATTATAATGGAGTGCGAAATGGGCAGTTTCAAAATATTTTACAGTGCGGCCACTTGATACGGAACCACTATTCAGTGTTAGGACGCTAATTGTCCTCTTCCGACGCAGAGTTATTCCACCAGAACGCTCTAATATAATTAGACTATTAGATTTTAGGTTATCCAGTGAGAATTATTATTCTTAACTTTAATAATTACATATAATATTAATTGTGTATGTTATTAGATAGAGCTATCTTAATTACACCAATTTTATGAATAACCCTCTCTTCTAGTCAAACGCAATACACGCAAATAGTAAATACATAAAGGCAGCTTTTACCTACCACCAAATACTATCTACAGGAATAAAATTAATTTGGTTATACTTGATTGGATCTGATCTTAGATTTTTCGTTTTTACGTAGAATATAAAAAACTACGTTGCAAGAAAAATGTTATTTTATATGTCGCAAATCAATAATAGTTGTTAATCGCCATACAAAGGTAAATTGGCTCTCTTTTAGCAAATTATTCTTATAGAATTTACACACTATATTGAAAATTACACTATGGAAAACAATCATTAAAAAGAAATTCACAAATTTTTTTCTTTATTTATAAGTCGTAACAAAGTTATACACAGTGAGTAAAAGTTTATAAATTATAGATTATTTAATGAAATAAACTTCGGCTATTTAATTATGTGTGTGTTTATTTTCATTACTGCATAAAAACCATTCGCTTATTATTTTAAAATAAATGTACGAAAGAAATAGCTTGGCCTTTGGCGTGGTTCTAAGTCCATCGATCCGGTGTGAAGCTTAACGTAGTATTCAATGAAATATCTAACTGAATATATTATTGCTTAAGCAGTGACTGGAATGCTCATTTTTATTGGAATATTTTAAAATAAATAATGTTTTGAATATGCATAGACAATTATGTATATATATATATATATATATATATATATATATATATATATATATATATATAATAGAGAAAGAGAGACTAGACTATAGGCTATTTCCTTTAACGGGTATCTACCCTCTATAAATTATGTGAGTCATAGACTGTGAAAACGTGGCTGAAGAATATCATGCCGACTAATCGATTTGTCAATTTTTGAAAATGTCTCAGATCCTTTAAATTAAGTTAGTTTTATGGTAAATATTTGTGTTATGAGTTACACTTGTAATTTTTCAAACCGGTTAAACTAAGCAAAACGCATCACTTTCATTAGTACCTCAAGACGAATACTCTATATAATACTCCCTCTCTCTCTCTCTCTCTCTCTCTCTCTCTCTCTCTCTATATATATATATATATATATATATATATATATATATATATATATATATAATATGGTGATTCGTTTTCATGTAATAGCCTATCGTTAATGAATAAAAATGTTTAAAGTACAAAAACAGTTTTAATTTACATATTATTTAAAGCTTTTCGCCATTAAAATAAGCTATCATTGTTTTTCCTGAAGATGCTAATACTTATTTTATTGGCGAAAAGCTCGAACATAAATAAGTGTTCAATTGTTTATTTCCCTCACGAAATCATTACCCGTGCCAACCTACACTGACATAAATTTTTTAGGCTGTATAGTTGACAATTTTTCCCTAAATATACTCCACATCCCCAAATTAAGCACAAAGCCATGGTCGCCACCCCTTAACTCATTCCATTGAAGAGTACTTTGCGTACAGTTAGTTGCGTGTCTCCCCCACCCTGGGCGTACAACCAGGTTTAGCGAGGTTGCCAAATCGTGCATTGTTGGTTAACTTGTCGTCGGCAATGAATGGCTTCACTTTGTTAAATCATGATGAATAGATATCGTTTTGACTTTTAAAACAAGTTTTGTTTTCGGTATTACTGGAGGTTTAAAACAAGTTTTGTTTTCGGTATTACCAGAGGTTTAAATTTTTTTCTAGTTATGGGAAATATATTTTATAAATACTGTAAGCTTTGATTCGAATAAGTAATAAACCGTTAGAAATATTAGTTAGCTGTGTAAAATAGAAACTATGGTGTATTATAAATGCAAAAAAAAAAAATAATAAAACTGTTACAGTTTTTACCCGCTTAGCAATTTTGAATCCTTGATACACCGACAAGTTCGCCCGCACTTACACACATGTGCGCGAACACACGTAGTATTGCAGTATCGCTATAGGCTATTTTACTTTTAAGATATTCCTTCAGTATTTTGTTTTTCATCAGCATTTCCATTTAAGTGTATGTATGGGAATAGTCGTTTCTGATGGAGCAGTTTATTTTCATCTAATTTTATAGACCTTATTTTACTAGGTTTTGGGTTTCATAAACATATAAACCGGTGCTTATAGAAAATTCGTCAGAGAGTCAGATTTTGAAAGATGAACATGGTATTTTAGTGAACTGTTACAAAAAATAGCTGGGAATATAGAGTTCGAATGAATTGTTGAATCAAAATGTAGATTAAACTATCTATTAAACGTTAACCTTGCTGGTAAGCTTACGTTCGGGTCAATATGGGACAGGATTCTGCATTTGAATTGTAAATAGAATTAAGAACAATCACACGCATAACCTTCTAGTACTTGAAAAGGTTCAGGACATCTTTAAGTAAAAATATATTTTATTTTATTAAGAAAATCTAATATTTAAACATAACAGAACATTTTATATTGTGTTAGGCTAGTAACAGAAAACCAGTTAAGCCTGACCTTATTATTAATTGTCTGCTAGACATGAATGATTAAACAGGAGTTTAGTTTGCTACTAGTTGTATTACATGATGGTTGTGAATACAAGCAATTACCTTAATGTAAACATCAAATGAATAGTATAAATATGTAAAACATGATGTATGAAATCATGACTTTTAAACTATCGAAAAAAATAATCCAAATTGGCCCTATATTCAGCAGAGATACTAGTTGCCCTGGTTTATCCACCCTCGTATTACGAAGAATAACATACGGCTACGTAGGAGCAAGTTTTTTCCTCATGCTACGAATTAAATATGTGTACAATATATAGCACTGTACGTAACACGATTAATAGTATGGAAGACAATATTATTTTATTTTTAATACTAATAAATCCTTTAGTGTAGTCTAACTTGTTTACACACCTTCTTTATCACCCAAAAGATGAAGATCTGCCTCAGGCACGCGAACCTGCAAAAGTAATGCTGTACAGGAAGTAATCCTACATTTATTTTGTATCTGGGGACATTCATGTCCCTATCCTACATGTCTTCTTACCTATTGTAGACCGTAATGTGATACCGGCTGACTGCTCTTCTGTAGCATACATGACGTAACCTGTCTTCTGACCGCTCGCTACCTGGTTTCCCAGGACGTGGCTTATCGCTAGCTGTTTTGTTGATGAGTCTTGTACCTGCAACGTCACTAAGTAAATTAGCTTCTTTACCTTAATCATAATATTTGAATTTCTATGGAAAATAAGAATTAAGTAAACAGTTAATTAAATAATTACGAGAAAAATTGTATCAAATATGACATAATTTGGTAAAAAAATACAGACAATTATAAAAATTAATTATGCTGTGTTTGTTATAGTTCATCTTGTATTTTCAAGCACTTTTCAAATATTCGATAGAAATTTTTTTTTAAATATGATTTCAGTAATAATCTTAATTTATTTAGTAAGGATGCTATATAGGCCTACTTTATATATATATATATATATATATATATATATATATATATATATATATATATATATATACATACATACACATATATATTAATTAATGTACCTCTACAAGACCCGGTACATGTAGACTATCATCAAGGAAACCTCTGCAAGCTATAAGGTACGTCCGGATCAACCCAGGTAGCCATGTCGTGAGAAGACAGATTACATCATATATACTATAGATAATTTTGACTGGCTGATTTTTACTTTCAAAAGCATTACTTTCAAAGTTATAGTATGGCGAGTATAATACATTTCTCTATTATTTATTTTCAATCATACAAAAATACAAATAATCTAGATTGTATTACGAAACGGTTTTTTAAATATTTTTTCAGCACATACTTTTGTGACCAATATATTCACAATCCACTGGTGAGTATTACTTTAAGTTTACAAATTTCGCTAATGTATGACGCCATTAATTACGTGGTCTTAAAATGTTTAGAGTGACTTGAGCAAAGTTAGAGGTCTCCGTTATATTGTTATATCCGAGTTATTAATCATCCAACTTGCAAGTACGCCGCTTCCCTCCCCCCATCCTCTCCTGTCTGCACTCCTCTCCTATCGGTTTCAGATGTAATTTCGCACATCTTTCTTCTTTTTTGATAAAGCTCGGTAGTTTGGCCACCTGTAACAAAGTTTTGGTAAAGTTGATCATTTGATTGTTGTAGATGTTTTGAAAAAAAAAACATTGGAACCGTGTTTTCAAATTCTACTTAATTCAAAAGCAATTGCTGTAGGATTTGTTTAGCTTAGAAAGGATCTTACACATTAAGAAACACAGTATAAACAGTAAGTGTTTATAGCTATAGCATTTGAATTCTCTGAATTTAACTTTAAAACATTATAATGTTTATAACTAAAAGTGTTTTAAATTTTGTGTGTTCTAGGTAAGCTGTAGTATCTGCAACTATCTATTCGTTCTCAATAATCTACAGGTAGGCCTACTCACTGAAGCAATGAAAGAAGCAGATTACGTCACATTGTAAGTAGATATTCCAGAAGTAATCCACCCTGCACCACTTAACTGATGGCGACTTTAGTCAAATGACACCTCTCTATTTTTCAAAAATAAAATTTAAATTTACACAATTTTCGGAGTGTTTGTACAAATTTGATATTTACAAATCAATGCTATTACAAACCTTATAATTATTTCTGTTTATTTCAATAAACGAATAAGGAATTTTATTTTTCTAGTTCTAAAGAAATTGGAAATCCTATTGTTGTAGGCCCGAGGGATAAATTAGTGTGTAGTGTTAAAAATAGAAATATTTATTTAAAAATTTTAAAATCAAAATTTTAAAGATTTACAAATTAATCTAAACTTTTAGCCAAAAGTTTTTGCTATTAAAACCTCAGATTAGAAAGGCAAACATTAAATTTACTTTCAATATATATTAAACGGAAAGATAAAAACTACCATTAGTAACGAAACATGAGATTAATTCGCAAAAAAATGTAATCAAAAATTTTTAAATATAATATGGTTCTTTTTTAGAACTTTTAAGGTATAGGACCTATTCTTTGAGGCTTCATTCTCGAAAAACAAAATTTATTATACGTATAACATAGACTATACCAAACAAATAATAACATACCAACACTAGTGATAAAACCTAAAGATAACTTGTATAAGAGAGTCATTTCGACTTTAATAACGTTTAAAGGATACGAAAGGACCTTCCTAGAGTACCTAAGTAGGGTTAGGATATAAGCGTTTGGACAAAGAGAAAGTGTATGTTTCATGTGTGCAGGGTTATGTCCCTAAAGGAGGCATCGTGAACATCCGTTACGCTTGTTTAATTACCGCAAATAACTTGATTAAATTAAAAATAACTTTGTCAGTTTTAACCATAAACTAAAAATTTAGGTGATATAAATCTTGTTTTTTTTTAAATCTGTAGGCTATTCCAAAGTTCGGAATTGTTTATAGACTACTTTGTATAATCAGTATTAAAATAATTACTGATGAATATAAGTATTAATTCATTCATAATTTCAGTGATGATCACTTTTATAAACAGTATAGTTATGTAATTAGAGTAACAATTCATTATTTTCAATTTATTTTTCAAAAATATGAGTTATGTGTCTGCTTACGTTATCATGGGGAAAACTGTTTGAGATTGTGGTAATAATAATTTGGGAAAATTACAGTAGGCCCTACTGAGATCATTGTACATTGCAAATAAAACATAAAAAACAAAAAAAATACGAAATAAGATTTTACATGGAAAAAACAGATTTTAATAAAGCAGTTTCAATTTGTATATGTTATATGTAAATTACTTCAGTTTTTTAAGAGTTGTACCAAATGAAATTTCGATTATTTGCATTATGTCCTATAAATTGGATTTTTACAGATGTTATATTTTGTATATTTCTTGAATTATCGTGTTTTGTTACAGTATTTGAATTTCGCATAGTTTGAATTTGGTGGTTTTAAATAGTTTAGGCTCGTATATCTAATTGAACCAGCGTTAAAGGAAGGTGTAACCAATAGGAACTTTGATAGTTTAACATAATCTGTTGTTTCGATATTATTTCAAGTTATTAAGAGAAGTAATAATTTATTTCAGTAGATATTTCGAATATAATAATATCAAGAATAAAGTTATTTAAAGTTGCTTGATGTAATCACCTTCAATTCACTGATTAAACTATAATTAAAAGGTACTTAACTAAGTGAATACGTAATGGCCTACTTGCTGACGCGTTTCAAAACATTAGTTCCTTCTACGAATATAAAAAAGTAGTTTTACCCTGTACTCTAACCCTTTGAGTAGAGGGTTAGCTTCGTAAAAGGAACGAATGTTTTGAAACGCATCAGCAAGTAAGCCATTACGTATTCACTTAGATAAGTACCTTTTAATTATAGAATAAATTTGTGTTGTATTGCGAATATTCTTCAATAGCTTTTACGACTTTTTTAAAGTTTCGTACACTAGCTCTATAGTGTTCACTAATTTGTGAAGGATTTAAGGATTTCTGGAGAATATTTTATGAAGATCGTGTTTTTAGCTGATCTACGAAGTTACTCGAATTATTTCGACACGACCCTCAGTACCTGTCATATAACTGTATTGAAAACTTCTATGTGCTATTTGTGGAGTGTAGGCCTACTTGACTTATTTATGGTTCTTTTGTAGAAAAGTTTGATAAGACATTCTACAACTGTACGTCTTTTTGGAACTGTAGTTTTTGGAAATGTACCGGTAAAAACACAATAATCAGAGAACTAGTTTTTTACACCTGGCCTTCAATAGATTAGCTTTTTAATGAAACTTGTAACATAAAATAAAATAAAATACAGCCAATTTCGTAACTAATATAATTCCAGAATTTTATTTGTATGATATTATATAAAACCATATCATTATATGATATTGTATTATATAAAAAGATCAATATATCAAGTTAAAGAGAATAAAATTATCTTCTAATAAGTAACAGGTTTCAATTTTTAGTTATGTTATTTTATAAGAACCTACATATATTTTCCAATTTTCTGCCGTGTGAAGAATATCTGAGTTTAAAACCAGTATTTTCGCTCGCCTTACAACCCCTGCTCTTTTCTCCACACGCAACCACTATCTCCCATCTGTCTAACACATAGAGTTTAACATAATCCTGTCCAGCCCGACTCCCCTACTTTAATTCACTAACTTTGGGAGTTGCACCTCGTAAACTAAACGGGATCAGTTCACTACCCAAGGCAACGCTGTTCTATCCTCTTTACATGCGAATATAAAAATGAAATTTAGAACACTAAACAGGTGAACACATGAAATTTAAAAATTTAACAACGTAGCAATTACAGTGATAAAACCTATGCAATATTATAATTAAAATGAGTAATGAGCATGCGGCACGGTAAGTAACAAGTGTTTCTCTGTCCTCACGCGAAGTATGCATTAAAAATGGTAAACAATTAATTTAAAATCTGGGCAGCAATTGAATTTTTACTATGAAGCTTTTAACACTTTAAATTTAATTTTAAACGCTAAATATACTTGGATTATTATTAATTTCATTTTTTTACATACGATATTATCATGTAGTCTACATGTAAAATAAATAACTTGGTTAGCAATTTTTTAATAAAAATATTCAAATGTGACTAGTTAAAAGAATTAAGCAACCCTATCACAATTCTAAATGAATAGCCTGTATGAACAATTAAAAATCCTTATAAAAAGTAGTAGCCTAAGTCTTTGAAAAACAGCTCTTTAAAAACGTCAGAAAGCTTCTCACACAATTTTCGTTTTAAAAATTCTAATAATAGTATATAACCCATTATCATTGTAGTAAATAATACGGTAGGATTTGTCGACGCATAAATAAATTTATATATCTGCGTACAACAGATAACAAATACTAAATAATAACATTTTAACTTAATTTACAATAAATAAACTACATAACTGGGTGTTTTGCAACATAACCTATAACATAAAATTAGCTGCTGTATGTAATCATAAGTTACGACTTAATTTAGTCTAAAATATGAAGAGTATTATTGCAAGGCAAAGATTTTTTCGTACCTGCCATAAAGATATTTCTTTTGTAGATTACAAAGAAAAATCAACTTTGTTAAATTCTCTTTTTGAAATTATGACCTAAATTCTTTAGAACGTAGGAATCACAATCTAATATCTATAAAACAGGGGTCCATCTGAATCATCATAATTGACTTTTTGTTTCTTATATTAAGTGTTTACTTAGGCCTACACTTTAGGCCTATTCTTTAAATAGTAATAACAAATTATAATATTTTTGTATTCACTGAATTCTAATAGATCTGTAGTGGTGTGTGTTCAAAACGATTAAAAATCTAAAACTGCTCAGATATTAATTATTTTGACCAAAATATATTAGTATATTTAAAGATATTTGTGAGTAAAATATTAATATACACTAAACGTTTTTTTTTCCTAGAAATCAAATTGTAGGCTTTAATTATTATTTCAATATGACCTTTTTTTGTTCAAGTTGCTGTATTATAATTTATTTGTGTTTTATTTATAAATTTGTTTGTCTTTTTTGTTGATCTGTAATTTGATCCCTTTTATTTTGTTTATGCAGGAATTAACCTTTATTCTCTCTCTCTCTCTCTCTCCCCCCCTTATCTATACCTATTTACCTGTGTATATTTGAATAAATAAATTTATATATTCGATCTATCTGATTTCAACAACGACCTTTTTTATTTTGGTAATTTTTTTTCAATAGTTCCTCAATATTTTTATAATAAAAATAAACCAATTGTAAAAACCTCTTTACTCTAATCTTACAAGCATTATTCTTTTACAAGTTTATTAATTTATCATAATGTGTAATGAAATTTTTAATTTATTTTTAAATCTATGTGTTTGTAAAAAGTTAAATAAACACTTTATTATTTAACTAATTGGGTATATTGTAAATTGTATGCTATTTTAGCTATAAGGATAGTGTTGTAAGAAAGAACATTTTTATTTTTAAACATTAAAAATAAAAAAATACCACCAACGTACCATTAAATATATATATAGACCTACCTACTTTACAAATCCTGTAAATTTGTATTTTACTCACCACACATGAGTAGAAAAACATCAGTGAAGAGTGTGCAACCTTCGGCGCGAGGTCTGGCAGAACTAAACGTTACTTGTGTGTGGCCGCAATTAGGTTCAACCAGTAATTGGGTTAGCATAATTCTCGTGATGTTTTTACCCACGATAGTACGAGGATTGAGTACAGTCTGGGTACTACTTTTGGTTTCATTGGAATGTGATAAACACCGGTCGCGTCTGTGTTGTAGGTCAGTGTGTTCGGGCAAGAGTGTACTTTGTTTAGCTTTTAGATAAAATTTAATAATGACTCTAAACCCATCACGCAAAGTTAACTTGAAGTACAGATTTCTTATATTAATTTTTGTTTAATAATACGTTTTACTGCCTATGACAGATAACATCTGTATTATTCACACTTTAGTTCTGTTTGAAAGCTATGTAAAGGAGATATATTGTTTATATTGTTGTACTGTTCACAATTAGTTGTTCACAATCTGTCACTACAAGATTTGTACGTTACTTTTATGTACCAACTGCAAAGGCTTATTATGTACTTTTAGGGATATAATATCTAAAAAAATAATCTGGAGGAAATATGGACTATACACATATAAGGAGATTTGACGTACTTATTTCAAGTCATTGCAGAAAATTCATTTCATTATATTTAATTCACATCATACAATCCCTTCGGCAATGCATAACACGTAGCTTTATGTCTCTAAAACGAGATGATAACTTGCTGTAGCCAACTCATCTGTATCAATGTCACAATATCACTGAAACCCACAATAGCATCAGTTTGTGAAGAAAGAGTTGCAAAATCGATAAATGCTGGAGATGTTTTCAGGACACGCTGCTGGTGTATTTTGGCGCAGGCAGAAGACGGTCAATCGCAATTCACATAATAGGTAATTGATTGATATTTGGTTTTCTTGTATTGCACTCGAAAAGGTTTTTTTAATTCATAACTTTTTTTTCTTTATAGCGGTCTATTTCCAAAAATTATTGTTCTTGATATATTCTTAATAGTTACTTTTTAATTTTTTCTTAGTTACATTTTCAACTCAATTGTTACTGTTTTTTTTATGAATAACTCTTTAAAATATTTAATTTTAGCTTCAAGAAAATTAATCCATCTTTATTTACATTATTTTTTTTTTAATACCAAATCATATAGGCTACATTGGTAATATGTAACTAGGCTCATATAATTTTAAATTTAACTAATAGGCCTATGGGGCTATCAAAATTTCATCCTATGAGTAATTTCATAATTAACAATTAAAAAAATATTTATTAACACCCAATAATTAATACTTTTTATAATCCTACACTTTTTAAAAACAACATCATCTGCTTCACAACTTCAAAACTATAATTGCACTGAAACATGTACATTTTACAAAAGTATGGAAAGTATTTATTTAATCAAATTTTTTTAATGTATTTTAAAATATTGATTCTATAATGAATAATTTAGTTAATTTTGATAAGCTCATGTTAACTACATAGCTCTATATCTAGAATAAATACTATTTTGGACATATTTGTTGGTTATGAATTGAAAAAAATATTTAAAAATTACAAACAAAGAGTTTTAAAAACCATTGTTGATAACTAGTTAATGATACAATGATAAACCCTTCAATACAAATTTTAAGGAACCCGTTGGGTGAGAGTGTGGAATAAATTCTATTGAATGATTCTTTCTTAATAATTTTTCATTTTTCTAGGAGTGTTTTGAATTCTTACAGGTTCTAAAAAATTATAATCTGGTAAAATATATTGCCTTTGAATCGTATTTAGTTTATTTTAATATAGACATTTTTACGAAGATTCCAATCAGAATTCTGAGGATGGGCTTATAAGGCATGTAAATTAATATTTAACCTAGTAAGAACTTCTGTGAATCCTGTTTCCAATGTATACCCCTTTTGGGGCGCCCCTGATAACTGGTCAGATGACCTTGAGCACCCTTCCATTACTCTTCAATGATAATGGAAATGCGTGTAACGCCAATCCCGGACTTTTATTGGTTCTAAATTATCGAAACAGAAAGGGTGTTTTTCATTTAATAGAAATATGTTTGTATTTTATAAAAATGTTTAAAACGACAGAGTTATAAAATTTTAGCGCCGAGTTGATATTAGACCTAAAACGTTCTGAAACGGACGTCCTAATTTAGACAAAAAAAGTGCTACTGCACCAATGTTTAGATATGAAGACATATAAGTTTGAAATTTCATTTTGATGTACAAACCTTATGCCTATTTTATTTGTATATGGAACACATTTATTGAAAAAGGAGAATTATATATTTTTGTGAACTTCCCATTTTTTTTCATTTTCAGATATGTATTTTTCAAGTCTTCCAAAATTTAACATATTTATTACGAAAAACAATTTATGTGATTAAACAACATAGGCCCCTAGCCAATGAATGGTAAGCAACAATTGTGAAAAAATATTCTTTTTGCATTAGTTAAATAATAAATATTTCGATAGAATTAGATGGTTGTTATCAAAAAACTATTCTAAAGAAGATTATTGGGGAGGTGGATTATTTGGTTAATCACTAAGGGAACCTAAGGGAATCACTTAGAAGGCACTACCGGAAAGGAAGCGGATTACTTGGAAGGCACTACCAGAATGTAAGTAGATTACTTGGAAGGCACTACAGAAATGTAAGTGGATTACTTGGATAGGATTACCTGGAAGACACTACCGGATTGCAAATTGATTACATGGAAGGTACTACCAGAATGTAAGTAGATTACTTGGAAGGCACTACAGAAATGTAAGTGGATTACTTGGATAGGATTACAAGAATAGAAGTGGATTACCTGGAAGACACTACCGGATTGCAAATTGATTACATGGAAGGTACTACCAGAATGTAAGTAGATTACTTGGAAGGCACTACAGAAATGTAAGTGGATTACTTGGATAGGATTACAAGAATAGAAGTGGATTACCTGGAAGAAACTACCGGATTGCAAATTGATTACATGGAAGGTACTACCAGAATGTAAGTAGATTACTTGGAAGGCACTGCAGAAATGTAAGTGGATTACTTGGATAGGATTACAAGAATAGAAGTGGATTACCTGGAAGAAACTACCGGATTGCAAATTGATTACATGGAAGGTACTACCAGAATGTAAGTAGATTACTTGGAAGGCACTACAGAAATGTAAGTGGATTACTTGGATAGGATTACAAGAATAGAAGTGGATTACCTGGAAGAAACTACCGGATTGCAAATTGATTACATGGAAGGTACTACCAGAATGTAAGTAGATTACTTGGAAGGCACTACAGAAATGTAAGTGGATTACTTGGATAGGATTACAAGAATAGAAGTGGATTACCTGGAAGAAACTACCGGATTGCAAATTGATTACATGGAAGGTACTACTAGAATGTAAGTAGATTACTTGGAAGGCACTACAGAAATGTAAGTGGATTACTTGGATAGGATTACAAGAATAGAAGTGGATTACTTGGAAGGCACTACAGGAATGGAAGTGGAATACTTGGTACCCACTACGGTAATGAAAATTGATTACTTGGATAGGATTACAAGAATAAAATTGGATTACTTGGAAGGTACTACCAGAACGTAAGTGGAATACTTGGAAGGCACTACAGGAATGGAAGTGGAATACTTGGAACCCACTACAGGAATGAAAATGGATTACTTGGACATGATTACAACAATTGAAGTAGATTATCTGGAAGACACTACCGGATTGCAAGTTGATTACATGGAAGGTATTTCTAGAATGAAAGTGGATTACTTGGAAAGATCTCCAGGAAAGCAAGTGGAATACTTGGAACCCACTACAATATATGAAAATGGATTACTTGGATAGAATTACAAGAATGAGAGTCAATTACTTGGAAATCACTACCAGAATGTAAGTGGATTTCTTGGAAGGATCTACAGGAATGCAAGTGGATTTCTTGGAAGGATCTACAGGAATGCAAGTGGAATACTTGGGACCCACTACAATATATGAAAATGGATTACTTGGATAGGATTACAAGAATGAGAGTCAATTACTTGGAAATCACTACCAGAATGTAAGTGGATTACTTGGAAGGATCTACAGGAATGCAAGTGGAATACTTGGGACCCACTACAATATATTAAAATGGATTCCTTGGATAGGATTACAAGAATAAAAGTGGATTACTTGGAAGGTACTAACAGAATGTAAGTGGATTACTTGGAAGGTTTTACAGTAACGCAAGTGGAATACTTGGAAGGTAGTACAGGAATGCATGTGGATTATTTGGAAGGTATTGCCAGAATGCAAGTGGATTACATGGATGGTACTACCGGAATATTATTTGTCAACTTAATATTCAACACGTTTTTCCGTCTACTTAGATATTGCTTTGAGACTCTTAAATACTTCATACTTTATAGTGTTTCCATGTAAACATACATTAGTATTTGCTTATTTCTGGAAAACTGTTTCATATAGATAGGTAGGATACGAATTTGTTCGGTCTATTTACTATAGAAAATATGCTTTAAAACATGATAATATTTCGAAAAACATTTTTTTGTGGTTGTAAAACATATTTGAAAAAAGAATTTTTAGAAAAATATATTACAATGATAAATGTTACAAACAAATGTTAGAGACAAAATATGTTGTTTTGAGGTGGTTCACGTTCCAAAAGATTAATTTTGATTCTTGGTTGGTACATCTCTGTGTTTTTAGTGAGTTTAACTCAATAGTAATATGATAGGTTAATAGAAGGGAGTAATTTTTATTTATTACAGGTGATGAGAACAGGTAAGCCTCATATGTATCACATGTCAGTTATAAATTTAGATAACAAATCACAATTAAAACTTAGTTTGACACAGCGTTATACATTTTTAAATTAGTGCCATTTGAAGTGAGATTATTAACTTCCGGAAATAATTAATATAAAAATAAGACATATTTGTGGTTTTAAACTCCCCTCACAATTATCTCGACACATTTTTTTAATTAATGTTATGTAGAAAAGATCTGACCGAAACAAAGACCACCAAACAAGATGGTTCCAAACCTACCGCCATTGCATTAAAACGGTTGTTAATAAAAAAAGTAGAAATGCATCATCCGAAGACAGTGATACATGGCCTAGGATTTGAACCCCTCCTCTCTCTCCTACCCCTCCACAATGAATAATGTCCTCGTAAAAAATGCCTTCTATATGCACTCACACACGCGCAGAAGCACGCACACAGGCACTGCTCCTCTTAACACTGGATTTAGTATGCATTTGGCACAAAGCTGATGTATTACATTCATTAATTATTATTTCAGGCCGGCTACTGTTTAGAGCATTCAAAAATATAATTTATCGTTTAAACGCTGTGGCCTTTTTGCCTTCAGTACAATTTTATTCAACTTATCGAAAGAGAATTATAGCAAACGTATTTTTTGGAAAAACATTGAATATTATATTTTACAAATAATTTTTCACGCTTATTACAGTTTGTAAATATTTGTGTGCTAAGTAAATATATAACGACCAAGCTTGTTTAATAATAGCCGTCATTAAAAATTCCTATTAGGCTTCTTGCTATTGTTCATTGCTATTGGCTAGGTCTATTGGTTTATAGATTCATTGTTGAGGAATATTATGTTGGAACTTACATAGCCTATTGCTATAAACATCTTTCATTGAGTATGTTGTTACTCGTCAGTACCCTGCAGACTATGCCCCTGTCGAGGATACCACCGACTAACCTTACATGGTACGTAGGTCTACTCAGTGGTGCTAAGTAGCAACAGACTTACCTCTGCCCGCATAGAGAATCCCAGATTAACTTGAGCGACAGTGAGTTCCAAACGCTTACTGAACTTTGGAAAATACCTTTCTAATATAAATTCTACTTTAATACTCGTAATAGGTCATATTTTCTTCATTTCCATTATAATTTCATGAATATAATTAGTTAACATTTTTGTTATATTACACTCATAACTCGACACTATTTTACTATTATATTGGTCGTAGAGTAAACCTTTTTTTCTTCAGATTACATGTAGTACCTATTAAAATTTATTTAGAAAATTATATATTTTTTCAATATTTTACTCTTACAATTTTTTTGACAGTGTTTTTTTTATTACATAGTGTAATAGCTTTATGTGAATATTAGCTAGTAGTCATAGGTCTACGCAGTTTTCTCTCACCATGTTTTTTTTTACTGGAAATAAAAATGCTAAATAGGTTCTTTTTGAAAATGTTTTAGTTAAACATAGAAATAGAAATCGATCGATTTACTGAATACTTGAATAGTTTCAGTGCTTTTGAAGAGGGATAATCTTACCTAGTAACTGAAATGTAGATCAAGATACTTATTGGGATTATTGCCTCTAGAACTCGTAATATGATTTTTCGAATTTATTTCAAAATAAAAATAATGTTTCCAGTGAATTATAGCCTACACTCATAAGATCATGACAAAAGTATGGAAAGCGCTCAAACAAAAACATATGAAGGGTCTACTTGAAAAAAAATAATAATAATGCAATTAACTATTTATCTAAATCGAAATCCATTAAATTTAATAAAACGACTTTTCTACTTAATGAAAAAATACTAAAAAATATCGTAAAACGCAAATTATTATTTAATGGCAATTGTTAATATGTACTTCAGTATTAAATGTTTATAGAAATTAGTTTCCCTAAACAGTGAATTAGACGTATTCATGTTAATAATGACAAATATAGAAAATTTCATTATATACTATTTCATTCCCCTTAATAATGTTTTAACCTTTTGTAGAAATTTAAAATTTACGACGTCACTAGATATAGTTTACCAATTTTATTTCACTATTAATTGCAATGCACGTATTGGAAGCTGCGGCACACAGTAGCGTAGCCTACGTGCGCTAGATAAGATGTCTGAGGTTCGCATGAAATTATTAGCTTACTTTATCTTAAAGCTTTCCCTTATCTAATGTATTATAGATATACGCCTGCGCACAAATTTATAAATAAGGTTTTATAAATACTAGATAAAATTGTTAGTTACAGCGATTTTAATTATATGCAATGTCTCTTGTCATTCTCGTGTGAAAAGGTTTGGGAGATTCGTGCGTACGTGTTTGTTATATTCAAGCAAATCTAATTTGACATGTGGAAATATTCAATATTTATTATAGAAATTTATTAATGAAACGTCATATATATATTTCAATTGAGAGTTAAATTGAGTTAACTTGAAATATTTTTTTAAAATTGTATACATTATTATGGCTATTTACATCAGCTATGTTTTTCTTGCCAACGAATATGTAGGCTTATGTTCTTAAATGAATCCTAGGAAAATCTAAGTTAAGAAAAGCTATGTTAAATCTAAGTTCTTCTATTGAAAAACTAGTTTCAGCGATAATTCTATCTTGCCTATTAAAGTATGGCACGTCAAGGTTAATGCTAATTTCAAGTGAAGAAAACAAATTATTATTCTAGTAAAATAAATAAGCTTCTCACAGACAACAAAGCGTATAGGTGTAGTAAAAACGCCTAACAATTAAACATAAGTAATATATAGAAAAAAATGTTTAAAATCCCTACTGAGTTAAACAAAGACAAATTTTTTTTTAGTTACCGTAGAGTACTATTTATGGTATTGTGTGTTAACCATGGCAACAGTTTAAGGTTGTAAAATGATGGTTTTCAACGACAACCAGATGAGGGAAACAAATTCATATACATCTTTAAGAAATTTATTTCTAGATATTGGAAAGTTGATGCAGACCCAAGGGGCGTTAGAATTTGAACATGAAGTTCGCAGTTCGAATTCGGCAGGGCCACACAGATCTTATAATGTTTGAATAAATATTTGAAAAACTGTTTTGACATCAATTGTCATAAACTATAGGTTAAAAAAAATGTATTTGAACTTGATTGGATTAATAAAAGTGTAGCATATTTTACTAACGATAAAAAAATTATAGATATTATTTAAAGATATATAATAGGAGAGTGTGCCCTAATAGAAGGAATTTAAATACTAGGCTTTCGTTGTACTTAACTGCAGCTAATGCTTCTGTCAATATAAGATTAGTTAAAACATTTTATGATTCCAACTATTTTGAAAGAAAATAAATAAAAAACTGTTTGTTTTGAAAGCATATTCGGTCTGTTATTGTGTAGTAGGATATTGTTTGACCACCATGCATAGTCAGTAGTATCTCAATTATTTATATAGTTGTAATATTTGTACTTACTTCACGAGTAGTAATAGGGAAAAGTTGAATTCAAGGAAAAACGTTGTAGTACTATTATAGTAATTTGTTTCAAATTAGGAAGTTTAAATATGAAGTCAAGTTCACACCTCGATTTCAGGTAAATATTTATTTTTTAATGATTTATAAGATTTTCATCGGAAATATTGATAAACGCATTTTGAGCACATTTTAAATTACGATATAAATGGAGTTATCGTCATTTCGAGAATTTGTGTGAAAAACTATAATTTAAAATTGTAAAAGACCATTACACACACACACACACGCGCGCGCGCGCGCACCAATTCACAACACAAGCACACGCACGTAGGCCCTACACACTAACACCTCCATCCCAAACAACAAACCCTTTTACCTTCCACAAGCACACATTTACATCCACATTTTACGAAGTCATTCAACACACAAAAACACGATACACCTACAAACACACACACACACACACACCCTCCTCCCAATCCACACACACACACACACACACACACACACACACACACACACACACACACACACACACACACACACACACACACACACACACACACACACACACACACACACACACACACACACACACACACACACACACACACACACACACACACACACACACACACACACACACACACACACACACACACACACACACACACACACACACACACACACACACACACACACACACACACACACACACACACACACACACACACACACACACACACACACACACACACACACACACACACACACACACACACACACACACACACACACACACACACACACACACACACACACACACACACACACACACACACACACACACACACACACACACACACACACACACACACACACACACACACACACACACACACACACACACACACACACACACACACACACACACACACACACACACACACACACACACACACACACACACACACACACACACACACACACACACACACACACACACACACACACACACACACACACACACACACACACACACACACACACACACACACACACACACACACACACACACACACACACACACACACACACACACACACACACACACACACACACACACACACACACACACACACACACACACACACACACACACACACACACACACACACACACACACACACACACACACACACACACACACACACACACACACACACACACACACACACACACACACACACACACACACACACACACACACACACACACACACACACACACACACACACACACACACACACACACACACACACACACACACACACACACACACACACACACACACACACACACACACACACACACACACACACACACACACACACACACACACACACACACACACACACACACACACACACACACACACACACACACACACACACACACACACACACACACACACACACACACACACACACACACACACACACACACACACACACACACACACACACACACACACACACACACACACACACACACACACACACACACACACACACACACACACACACACACACACACACACACACACACACACACACACACACACACACACACACACACACACACACACACACACACACACACACACACACACACACACACACACACACACACACACACACACACACACACACACACACACACACACACACACACACACACACACACACACACACACACACACACACACACACACACACACACACACACACACACACACACACACACACACACACACACACACACACACACACACACACACACACACACACACACACACACACACACACACACACACACACACACACACACACACACACACACACACACACACACACACACACACACACACACACACACACACACACACACACACACACACACACACACACACACACACACACACACACACACACACACACACACACACACACACACACACACACACACACACACACACACACACACACACACACACACACACACACACACACACACACACACACACACACACACACACACACACACACACACACACACACACACACACACACACACACACACACACACACACACACACACACACACACACACACACACACACACACACACACACACACACACACACACACACACACACACACACACACACACACACACACACACACACACACACACACACACACACACACACACACACACACACACACACACACACACACACACACACACACACACACACACACACACACACACACACACACACACACACACACACACACACACACACACACACACACACACACACACACACACACACACACACACACACACACACACACACACACACACACACACACACACACACACACACACACACACACACACACACACACACACACACACACACACACACACACACACACACACACACACACACACACACACACACACACACACACACACACACACACACACACACACACACACACACACACACACACACACACACACACACACACACACACACGGTCACACCCTCCTACCAAACCACACGTCTACAAGCACACACATACACACACACCCTCCTCCCAATCCACACACACACACACACACACACACACACACACACACACACACACACACACACACACATACACACACACACACACACACACACGGTCACACGGTCACACCCTCCTACCAAACCACACGTCTACAAGCACACACATACACACACACCCTCCTCCCAATCCACACACACACACACACACACACACACACACACACACACACACACGGTCACACCCTCCTACCAAACCACACGTCTACAAGCACACACATACACACACACCCTCCTCCCAATCCACACACACACACACACACGGTCACACCCTCCTACCAAACCACACGTCTACAAGCACACACATACACACACACCCTCCTCCCAATCCACACACACACACACACACACACACACACACACACACACACACACACACACACACACACACACACACACACACACACACGCGCACACGCACGCGCACGCGCACGCACACGCACACGCACACGCACACGCACACGCACACACACACATTCAACACAAAAACACAATTAGAAACACAAACGCACACACACAAAGAAACAACAAAACAGACATAGGCCTATACATATTTTTTTTCGATTCACATACATTGCAATACTTATATATTTTCTCCAAGCTTTTCGTCAACTTAACACATTGATATCATCAAGAGCTACGTATACTGTATACAACGAAAGTAATCCTGACCTACATTCGATCGCACAGCTATCTGTACTCATCACAATGTTCGAACCTCGTGCGTCTCTTCCGAATAAAAGACTAAACAAAAAGTTTTTTACACAATTTTACAATAATTTTTATTTAGAATTACATCCGTTTTATTACATTAAACAAAGGCGAACTGGAGCATAACGAAATTCTCTTTACAAAGTCGTAGGCTATAATAGTATAGTCTTATTTCTGCTTTACGTGTAAACATAGGTTTACATGGCAGTCACACTACAATGATCTTCCTCAAGGTTACAGAAAAAGCCAAAATATTTCCCTAGAGCGTTTCATTTTTATTGATCCATACCTATAGAACATTTTGTGCAGTCCGATATTCCTAATAGTAGAGTCAAGTATAAACCTTTCGATGTTCATGTTATTTAATCAAATGATTTTTTCAATATTAATGAAAAATTTCAATTTATAGTGATTAGAAGTTATGCTCTTTCTTATTGTCAATTAATCTTAGTAATATTAATAGGGCTATAAAAATTAGGGAAATACTTAATACTTTTTTTATTATAAATAGTATTTAAAATAATTATTTTTACCTTAAATATTAATTACTGTAATATTATTAATACAATTTTTTTTTACTTTACTTAAATATAGACTGTTTCTCCATGAAATAACTATATTTTAAAATGCTTACAATAATCCTATCAATTTTAGAGTTTATCTGATATTGTGTAATATAAAACTTTATTTTTTAATGAGTAATTGTTGTAACTTATCAAGTTAATTTATATTACAAAAGTAAAAGCCAAAATAGTTTACTCAAAATCTCACCAAAAATTAGTTTTAATTCACAAACACACTAGTTCACAACAGGCTAGTTTCGGTGACTTTGTCGCCTTCCTCAGTTCTTGGCTACTACTAAGGCACTCTAGGTGTTTGTGTATTAAAAACTATAATTTTTTGGTAAGATTTTGAATAAACTATTTTGACTTTTACCTTTGTGAATAGTTCTCACTAGCTAAGCTCTAATTAACTAAAAATTACTTTATATTATGTAGCCTTAGTAATTTACCCGATAATACATTGACATACTGTAGCATGTTGTGCGTAATACGTTATTCAATTAAACATTTAGGTAAAAGTAATACAATAACGATTATTAACTTATTATATAATATGCTGATTCATCAATTCCTACCGAATCAGATCGCTTGTGACCTGAATCATTTAATTGTAAAAATATCGCATTACCATTTAATATATTATATTTGTATTGTTACTTTCATAGTCGAACATAGCAATAGTAGGCCTACTAACATTAAGTCGAAGATATTAGGTATACGATACTAGTCAAAAGTAAGCTTATATAATAATTTTACTATAAGGGGTATTTGTTATCAGTACCAGAATCATAATAATGTATTAGAATCAACGATAATGCACGTTTCTGACTATGACGACGTGTGGATGGCTGCCTACAATGCCTTGGAATGGAGTGGCCTGATATCAGTCCGTCCTTTTGTCTGTTCAACCTTTCTTATCACAAGTCACTGATTAATGTCCAATTAATGAGTTCCTAAACTTCATATTGATAACCTACGAAAGTCATTTGTTAATTATTGATTTATGGCTTAGTGTTATTTGTAAGTATTTTATTATATTTGTTCTTTTGTTAACATTTGTATTGTGTTTAATATTCATTTATTTAGAAGTGTAATATTAACAATAGTGGCATTCTCGAAATCCTAGCTCTCGTTTTACTGTTAACTGAGTTTGGTAAAAGCACGACCAGTAGGGGCATATCTCCGTTTGAAAACTTGTGCACAAGTAGTTATATTAATATTTTGTAGACTTTAAATAAGTAGGCCTAATTAAAACCCCTTAATTGCCTTCAACGTCTAAATTTATGTAGACATAAAGGTGTCGGGCAATAATTTTAATGTGAATCAAATATTGATACTTAAAATATTAATTTATTGTTATGATATGTATTAATATTTTCAGTTGTTAGGCCTACTAATAATGAAACGACATTTGCTAGTTTCATTTTTTTTTTAAATTTAATTTATATTATTAATTTGTCGGTAATATCTTAATCACTAGATTTGTCTTTTTACAACGTAATTTTAATAGAATAAAAATAGCTTGACCACTACTGCTAGATTTTCTATTTGTTTTCAACGTCAGGTTCAAGGAAGTATAAAGCTGCAAAAGTAGTTTTACCTCGGACCTCCTGACATCCTCGAATTACTTCATAAATAGTAATATGTTTGCTCATTTAAAATTAATTATAAAAATATAAAACAATATATAATCTTATTAATCA
The DNA here is from genome assembly GCA_036971475.1 of Prosapia bicincta. Taxonomy (NCBI): domain Eukaryota; kingdom Metazoa; phylum Arthropoda; class Insecta; order Hemiptera; family Cercopidae; genus Prosapia; species Prosapia bicincta. Next base: position 197,253,053 of record JBAIZL010000004.1, read on the forward strand.
CTTAGGCGTAAACAATAGATAGTTTATGACTATCCTAACTTTAAATTTCGTATATTAATAAACTATTGTTTAAGTGATTAATAAGATTCACCGAACGTAATGGACTACAAAATTCAAGAATATATAATCTACTTATTCAGGCATGTTTTAATTTCGCGACGTTAAGTTGCGTTTTGCATTATTGAATGTACGTAGGGAATTATAATATAGAATAAACTTGAAGTTATCTAGCAGTAGCAGTATAACAGACTAATTGAGCCGGAGGGTTGTCCGTTTAACTGTGGCTTTTGGGAAAAAAATGCAATTATAATGCGTTTTGAGTTTAAAGGACATAAGTTACAAACCAGTGGCCAAAAGAAAGATCGTTTTCAGTTTATAAAATGTTTGTTAACCCTTGGAAAGTCAGTATTATAAGTATTAATAATATATATTTACACTATTTACAGTACTGTTGCATCATTTTTCAGAGCTTGACATTAAACAAAATAGTCCTATTTAATAGAACTCGTTAAAATGGGTTCCACTGTATTCAGAGATTTTAATAACGTTATTTTGTGCCAGTAATAACTTTATTAAGTTCAAATCAACAAAATCAATAAAGGTTTGTATTCAGCGTAATAAATATTTGTTATAAACTACTAGTAGGCCTAATTATAAACATTGCTAATGCATGGTGAATAGACTATATGATATATATTCCACTAAAATGACACCTTACGGTAAATTGCATTGTTTTCTTGTGTATTAAAGGTAGATATAGTTTTTAAACTTCTTACTGATTAATTATGTAGGCCTATCTTATGATTTATTTATTGAAAATTTTCTTAAATAGGTTTTAGGAATATATTCGTAAAAACTACAATAGTACCATACAATAAAACAATGAAACTAGGTACCAAATAGTTTGTGCAACATATGAAACTTTTAAAAGTATCTAAATGTTATAAATTACAACGAATAACAAATCTAGTAACACATTTTCAAAGGAATGAGAAAAAAATTAAACTTAGGGGAGTGACTTGGTAATAATTATCTTCAATAATATATATGGGCGTAACCATAAAACCACAGAAAAATGTAACTTACATGTGTACGCTATTTTTAACACTCACACAATTTGTTTATAAACGTTTGCATCTATTTTAATTTAGAATTAAATCCGTTTTATTAGCCTACAATAAACAAAGGTGAAATGGAGCATAGCGCAATTCTCTTTACAAAGTAGTTGGCCATAATAGTATAGTCTTGTTTCTGCTTTACGTGTAAACATAGGTTTACATGGCAGTCACACTACAGTGATCTTCCTCAAGGTTACAGAAAAAGCCCAAACATTTGCCCAAAGTGTCTCAGTTTTAGTATTCCAAATTTTTAATATCTTTTATCAAAGTGCAATCCCATATGCCTAAAAGTCGAGTTAAGTATAGGTCCAAACATTCACGTTGTTTGATACATTGATTTTGTTCATTATTTCTCACCCTAATTTCGTCTTAAAATTTCAGTTTATGGTGTAAAGTCACTTGGACACTTAGCTTTCACATACCCACCATTCTTTAAGCTTAGATTTTGAGGTTATGTTAGGCCTAATAACAAATAAACAAGGCGTACTACACAAAACTCACAAATTAATAATTTATATACTCAGATGCGTTTCAATGAGGTTTAATGACAAAATCATCTTTATCAGTGAGTGGCGCTACTATAGGGCCTAAATTCTAACTTGTGTGAAGTTAGAGTTTGTATTAGCAACACTCACTGCTGACGATGACTGTGGGATTACAACGCGCCTGAGTGAATAAATGATTAATTTGTGAGTGTAGTGTACATTTTGTATGTGCTAGTAGCTTCTACAATTATGTAACGTAGGCCTAATTTTATCTCTACTAAGTTATCTACATCAAGCGGAGGCCTAAAAACATGCATAGTTTAGCTTTAAGAAACTATAGCCTATAACGTGTTTTTGTTTACTTTTTTGTGTTTATTTAAAGAAAAAAGAACTTGTTTTGTTTTTTCGTTTCATTAGCAGAGCATGGCTTATTACATTAGATTTACAGTGAATAAATTTAATATTAAAAAAAATATTACCTTACTGAATAAATAGTAGCCTATATAGATAAAGTAAAAAAAATATTTGTAAATAATTGCTAGCGAAATAACAAGAAAATCTATTTTTTGTTGTAATCCATTTTCCCATAGTAACTGCCAACAAAAACTTTATATAAATTGTGGGAACATAAAATTAAAATTAATTAATTTTTTTTAGTACGACTAAACGCTTTCGACTGTACTCGACAATCATTTTCAGTTTTTCTGTTATAAAATAACTCCTACATAAAACATGTATTATTTAAATTCATCTGCTCAGTACTAAAATGGACTTCGAAAGAAATTCAACCACTTTGCTAAACAATTATTGAACTCCATACAGTGGCGACAGGACTGTCAACTTACATCTGACAAAAAATTAAAATATAGTACACTTTTACGATACCGCTGTAACACAAGCCGTACATCATTTACGTAGAGGCATACGTCGTTTTGGTGTCAATTAAGAGCTACAACACTTGTACGCAACGGCCAATAAGAAAATAGGAAATAACTAGCTTATTTATCATTGACAGACTAGGAAAATAAATAGGTTATGCTAATCGCACTGTGATTCCGAATACAGAATGAGCAGGAGTGAGACGGAGAATTGTTTACCAGTCCACGTGGTCGCTGAACGACCCTAGCGAGAGAGGATAGAAGCTTACTTGTAACTGAAAGCGATCTCTCTGCGCTCTATACAATGTTTTGTGAACTAGTTGAAAGCGGTGGGTGGTTGTCTGCTAGGCGGCAGCACGTGCTGACATTTAATGGTTAATTTAATTTCAATATTTTTTCTATTTATTTTTTATATCTGGAGGTTTATAATTAATTGGTTTGTTACGCGTAACCAAAGAAATGATTTTTAGACAAATATCTTTATAAAAACTAAACATTTTTGCAACTGTACATGAATTATACTTGTTTTTATTTCGGTTAAATATTTCAACAAAATATTTAAACTCTTAAGGACGTAACATTTTTGGCTATGATTGGTTAATTTTTTGCATTTGATATGTAAACTGTTCATAAACATTTTAAAAAACCTAAATTCCAAACATAAACACATAGGGATTTTCTCCATTCTGGAAAATATATGTATCCTACAGTAGTCTATATGGATGTAATGACTTTAGGTTTTATTTCTTTCAATTTAAACGGTTTTCCTCAATAAATACTACCTACCCTTTATAAGAAGGCCAACGTGATTAAATTTCATGTTAATTGATTACTCTTTAATTTGTAATTAATTTAAATTAAATTTTAAAATAAAATTATTTTTTTTTTTTACTAAATCGTGTAATTTTAATCGACATAAGATGACATTTCCTTTTAAAATTTTGCCATGTTTTGAAATTGTGTTCCTGTCCTAAATATATCCAAAACTCTCCCTTAGATACCAACCCCTAGAAACCAATTAATTGCCCAAAAGGAAATTTCGACTGTTGTATTGTAGAAATTAAACCATCTACGAGAAATAATAAAAAATTTTGCCTAGACTTAACTTCCATAAATTTTCTACTAACAAACATTAAAGTAAAAAAAAAATAATAATTGAAATAACTTATTCAAACTGTATCCTAAATAGGTGTAACAGGTGTATGTGGCCAAATGAGAATTTAAAATAGGAATTCAGGTAGCGGAATAATAAACTGCTGGTTGTTTTAATTATAATTTCTATAATACTTGTAGGCCCTATTGTGTTCTTCGCTCAGTTTAGGCCACTATATTTGATATTTCTGCGAAGTGACTGTCTTACAAGATAACTTAATTTCCCTCAGAGTCAGGAATACAATTAGTCCTTGCTTTTATATATCCTGTTAACTAAATTATAGCTTCACAGATATACCTTCACAAATTAATGCCCGCATCATATTTTATGAGTTCAAATCTTCCAGTTTTGTTTTCAGTTACACTGCAGTAATAAAGTTTTGATCCTTCAGGGGATCCTTTACGACTAAACACCGTGTTAAGAGAGTCGTAAACAAACTTTATTGCCGTTTATTGCCGGCGTTAAGTGTCATGTTGGATTCGTTTTATGACGGACTAATTTGTCTTACTAATACGTCAGGCATTAATTATACTCTTCAGAGCTTCCCTTTTGCTGGTTTATCGTATGCTTTCTCTTCATTCTGTACACTGGCGTGTGAACAATTTCTTTTAAATTAAGTTGTCTAAATGTAATTGTTTTGTTTTAGAACGAATTTGTCTATTTCTATAATACCCGTTATTGGTAATAATTTTACTAAGCACCTGTAAATCATGTATAATTCGTGTGTATTTGTATTGTTAAGGTGAAAAACAATTTAATGTTAACAATTTTACCAGACACTAGCTAAATTATGTAGAATATGCCTACATCTGTATTTGCATTTTGAATGATAATGTTATATAGACTACTTTCCACAAAATGTATTTATTGTTAACAATTTTACCTGACACTAGCTACATTATGTAGAATATGTCTACATCTGTATTTGCATTGTGAAGTATAATAATAATTTCCACAAAATACATTTATTGTTAACAATTTTACCACACACTAGCTACATTATGTAGAATATGCCTACATCTGTATTTGCATTGTGAAGTATAATAATAGTTTCCACAAAATACATTTATTGTTTACAATTTTACCAGACACTAGCTACATTATGTAGAATATGCCTACATCTGTATTTGCATTGTGAAGTATAATAATAGTTTCCACAAAATACATTTATTGTTAACAATTTTACCAGACACTAGCTAAATTATGTGAAATATGCCTACATCTGTATTTGCATTGTGAACTATAATGTTGAATAGTTTCCATAAAATGCATTTATTGTTAACAATTTTACCAGAAACTAGCTAAATTATATAGAATATGCCTTCAGCTGTATTTGAATTGTGAAGTATAATGTTATATAGTTTCTACAAAATGCATTTATTGTTAACAATTTTACCAGACACTAGCTACATTATGTAGAATATGCCTACATCTGTATTTGCATTGTGAAGTATAATAATAGTTTCCACAAAATATATTTATTGGTTACAATTTTACCAGACACTAGCTACATTATGTAGAATATGCCTACATCTGTATTTGCATTGTGAAGTATAATAATAGTTTCCACAAAATATATTTATTGGTTACAATTTTACCAGACACTAGCTACATTATGTAGAATATGCCTACATCTGTATTTGCATTGTGAAGTATAATAATAGTTTCCACAAAATATATTTATTGGTTACAATTTTACCAGACACTAGCTACATTATGTAGAATATGCCTACATCTGTATTTGCATTGTGAAGTATAATAATAGTTTCCACAAAATATATTTATTGGTTACAATTTTACCAGACACTAGCTACATTATGTAGAATATGCCTACATCTGTATTTGCATTGTGAAGTATAATAATAGTTTCCACAAAATATATTTATTGGTTACAATTTTACCAGACACTAGCTACATTATGTAGAATATGCCTACATCTGTATTTGCATTGTGAAGTATAATAATAGTTTCCACAAAATATATTTATTGGTTACAATTTTACCAGACACTAGCTACATTATGTAGAATATGCCTACATCTGTATTTGCATTGTGAAGTATAATAATAGTTTCCACAAAATATATTTATTGGTTACAATTTTACCAGACACTAGCTACATTATGTAGAATATGCCTACATCTGTATTTGCATTGTGAAGTATAATAATAGTTTCCACAAAATATATTTATTGGTTACAATTTTACCAGACACTAGCTACATTATGTAGAATATGCCTACATCTGTATTTGCATTGTGAAGTATAATAATAGTTTCCACAAAATATATTTATTGGTTACAATTTTACCAGACACTAGCTACATTATGTAGAATATGCCTACATCTGTATTTGCATTGTGAAGTATAATAATAGTTTCCACAAAATATATTTATTGGTTACAATTTTACCAGACACTAGCTACATTATGTAGAATATGCCTACATCTGTATTTGCATTGTGAAGTATAATAATAGTTTCCACAAAATATATTTATTGGTTACAATTTTACCAGACACTAGCTACATTATGTAGAATATGCCTACATCTGTATTTGCATTGTGAAGTATAATAATAGTTTCCACAAAATATATTTATTGGTTACAATTTTACCAGACACTAGCTACATTATGTAGAATATGCCTACATCTGTATTTGCATTGTGAAGTATAATAATAGTTTCCACAAAATATATTTATTGTTAACAATTTTACCAGACACTAGCTACATTATGTAGAATATGCCTACATCTGTATTTGCATTGTGAAGTATACTAATAGTTTCCACAAAATATATTTATTGTTAACAATTTTACCAGACACTAGCTACATTATGTAGAATATGCCTACATCTGTATTTGCATTGTGAAGTATACTAATAGTTTCCACAAAATATATTTATTGTTAACAATTTTACCAGACACTAGCTATATTATGTAGAATATGCCTACATCTGTATTTGCATTGTGAAGTATAATAATAGTTTCCACAAAATATATTTATTGTTAACAATTTTACCAGACACTAGCTACATTATGTAGAATACGCCTATATCTGTATTTGCATTGTGAAGTATAATAATAGTTTCCACAAAATATATTTATTGTTAACAATTTTACCAGACACTAGCTACATTATGTAGAATATGCCTACATCTGTATTTGCATTGTGAAGTATAATAATAGTTTCCACAAAATATATTTATTGTTAACAATTTTACCAGACACTAGCTATATTATGTAGAATATGCCTACATCTGTATTTGCATTGTGAAGTATAATAATAGTTTCCACAAAATGTATTTATTGTTAACAATTTTACCAGACACTAGCTAAATTATGTATTTGCTAATATAGGAGTGTCTTTCGACGATGCTGTAGCATAACAAAGAGCATAGGAAGAGAAACGAAGAACTAAACCAAATAGTATCACTATAAAGGCATTTAATAAAACAGTGGAGAAAATATTAAATTGTTGCTCGAGTCTAAGAAGAGGATAACAGAATGAGTTTCTATAAGAAAAAGAATGAGGTAACGATATCTAAGGTGAATGGAGAAATAAAATGGACAAAGACATGAAAAGAGTAGGCCTAACTGATGGAGGACAACAGAAGAAGATTGAAAAAGGTTGAATAAAAGAAGTCGGTGAAATGCAAAATCCTTTTTATAGGCTATGTTAATTTTTTATGGGCTCAAATTTTTTATATGCAGAAATATTATAAAGTAATTTAATACATAGTCTATAGGCCCTATATTTGAACAAACATCTATTTATAAATAAATATTTTCTAAAGGGTAGTTTCACATTGTGATTGGGTTAAAAGAAATTTTATTTAAACTGTAAATACATATAATACGATTTATATTTCAGAAAATAAAACTACCCAACGACCTACCATTTCATTATAGACTACTTTTTTCAACAGCGGTTAATGCAGTTCCATTACGTTTGACGAAATATTCTTTACAAATTTAGATTATTGACACAAGATTTAATTCTGTTTTATATTTATTTAAAATGGACCTTAATTGGAAATTTAGAATCATTTATGCAATAATATTCTATAGAGCGAACACAAAAAGATAAATTGTGTAAACTAACAGGACTAATGTCCTTGTGACGAATTTAGTTACTTTAAATAAAATTGTGAGATGTGGATCTACTGAAATTTTTACAATTAGCTCTACTTTATATTCTATTCGAATTTACAAATCATTATTTCCAGTCTCGATATGGTTACAATCCACGTTTTGTTTTAAAGTACCTTGAGGTAATCAATCCTTCAGTTAGACTACAGCCAAACTAAAAGAGTGAAAATAACTGAGTGTAAATGAAAAGAGTTTCAAAGTTATATAGTAGGCTATATATAGGTATAATATGGATGTAAAAATAAAGGTAATTTATTAGCTTACTCGTGTTTGTTTGATCGAAGGAATTAACTTAGTCCCCAAAATTAGTAAGACACAAATCTACATGCAAATGTGGTTGTTTAAGTAAATCAGTTAACATTATGCAAATTCTAGAACTACAGCGTAAAGGGTTTTCGGTCACACGAAAGGAACCAGGTGGCGACAATACCAAAATTAGAAAAGTGGATATAAATGTAAACAGATAGTTGGGTTTGTGTATGTGTGTTTAAAAAAGGGATAGGCACGTGACAAAAACAAAAGATTTAGCCAGTGCTCAATGGGGGGGGGGTGCAAACTACCTTTGCTTGAATTTACAAGAAATTTCTTTAGTAAGGTTCTACCTGTAGCCGCTAACGTAACCAGGTATAAAGTGTAGAAATTTCTTTAGTAAGGTTCTACCTGTAGCCGCTAACGTAACCAGGTATAAAGTGTAGAAATTTCTTTAGTAAGGTTCTACCTGTAGCCGCTAACGTAACCAGGTATAAAGTGTAGAAATTTCTTTAGTAAGGTTCTATCTGTAGCCGCTAACGTAACCAGGTATAAAGTGTAGAAATTTCTTTAGTAAGGTTCTACCTGTAGCCGCTAACGTAACCAGGTATAAAGTGTAGAAATTTCTTTAGTAAGGTTCTACCTGTAGCCGCTAACGTAACCAGGTATAAAGTGTAGAAATTTCTTTAGTAAGGTTCTATCTGTAGCCGCTAACGTAACCAGGTATAAAGTGTAGAAATTTCTTTAGTAAGGTTCTACCTGTAGCCGCTAACGTAACCAGGTATAAAGTGTAGAAATTTCTTTAGTAAGGTTCTATCTGTAGCCGCTAACGTAACCAGGTATAAAGTGTAGAAATTTCTTTAGTAAGGTTCTACCTGTAGCCGCTAACGTAACCAGGTATAAAGTGTAGAAATTTCTTTAGTAAGGTTCTACCTGTAGCCGCTAACGTAACCAGGTATAAAGTGTAGAAATTTCTTTAGTAAGGTTCTACCTGTAGCCGCTAACGTAACCAGGTATAAAGTGTAGAAATTTCTTTAGTAAGGTTCTATCTGTAGCCGCTAACGTAACCAGGTATAAAGTGTAGAAATTTCTTTAGTAAGGTTCTACCTGTAGCCGCTAACGTAACCAGGTATAAAGTGTAGAAATTTCTTTAGTAAGGTTCTACCTGTAGCCGCTAACGTAACCAGGTATAAAGTGTAGAAATTTCTTTAGTAAGGTTCTATCTGTAGCCGCTAACGTAACCAGGTATAAAGTGTAGAAATTTCTTTAGTAAGGTTCTACCTGTAGCCGCTAACGTAACCAGGTATAAAGTGTAGAAATTTCTTTAGTAAGGTTCTACCTGTAGCCGCTAACGTAACCAGGTATAAAGTGTAGAAATTTCTTTAGTAAGGTTCTACCTGTAGCCGCTAACGTAACCAGGTATAAAGTGTAGAAATTTCTTTAGTAAGGTTCTACCTGTAGCCGCTAACGTAACCAGGTATAAAGTGTAGAAATTTCTTTAGTAAGGTTCTACCTGTAGCCGCTAACGTAACCAGGTATAAAGTGTAGAAATTTCTTTAGTAAGGTTCTACCTGTAGCCGCTAACGTAACCAGGTATAAAGTGTAGAAATTTCTTTAGTAAGGTTCTACCTGTAGCCGCTAACGTAACCAGGTATAAAGTGTAGAAATTTCTTTAGTAAGGTTCTACCTGTAGCCGCTAACGTAACCAGGTATAAAGTGTAGAAATTTCTTTAGTAAGGTTCTATCTGTAGCCGCTAACGTAACCAGGTATAAAGTGTAGAAATTTCTTTAGTAAGGTTCTACCTGTAGCCGCTAACGTAACCAGGTATAAAGTGTAGAAATTTCTTTAGTAAGGTTCTACCTGTAGCCGCTAACGTAACCAGGTATAAAGTGTAGAAATTTCTTTAGTAAGGTTCTACCTGTAGCCGCTAACGTAACCAGGTATAAAGTGTAGAAATTTCTTTAGTAAGGTTCTACCTGTAGCCGCTAACGTAACCAGGTATAAAGTGTAGAAATTTCTTTAGTAAGGTTCTACCTGTAGCCGCTAACGTAACCAGGTATAAAGTGTAGAAATTTCTTTAGTAAGGTTCTATCTGTAGCCGCTAACGTAACCAGGTATAAAGTGTAGAAATTTCTTTAGTAAGGTTCTACCTGTAGCCGCTAACGTAACCAGGTATAAAGTGTAGAAATTTCTTTAGTAAGGTTCTACCTGTAGCCGCTAACGTAACCAGGTATAAAGTGTAGAAATTTCTTTAGTAAGGTTCTACCTGTAGCCGCTAACGTAACCAGGTATAAAGTGTAGAAATTTCTTTAGTAAGGTTCTACCTGTAGCCGCTAACGTAACCAGGTATAAAGTGTAGAAATTTCTTTAGTAAAGTTCTACCTGTAGCCGCTAACGTAACCAGGTATAAAGTGTAGAAATTTCTTTAGTAAGGTTCGATCTGTAACCGCTAACGTAACCAGGTATAAAGTGTAGAAATTTCTTTAGTAAGGTTCGATCTGTAGCCGCTAACGTAACCAGGTATAAAGTGTAGAAATTTCTTTAGTAAGGTTCGATCTGTAGCCGCTAACGTAATCAGGTATAAAGTGTAGAAATTTCTTTAGTAAGGTTCTACCTGTAGCCGCTAACGTAATCAGGTATAAAGTGTAGAAATTTCTTTAGTAAGGTTCTATCTGTAGCCGCTAACGTAATCAGGTATAAAGTGTAGAAATTTCTTTAGTAAGGTTCTACCTGTAGCCGCTAACGTAACCAGGTATAAAGTGTAGAAATTTCTTTAGTAAGGTTCGATCTGTAACCGCTAACGTAACCAGGTATAAAGTGTAGAAATTTCTTTAGTAAGGTTCTACCTGTAGCCGCTAACGTAACCAGGTATAAAGTGTAGAAATTTCTTTAGTAAGGTTCTATCTGTAGCCGCTAACGTAATCAGGTATAAAGTGTAGAAATTTCTTTAGTAAGGTTCTACCTGTAGCCGCTAACGTAACCAGGTATAAAGTGTAGAAATTTCTTTAGTAAGGTTCTACCTGTAGCCGCTAACGTAACCAGGTATAAAGTGTAGAAATTTCTTTAGTAAGGTTCTATCTGTAGCCGCTAACGTAATCAGGTATAAAGTGTAGAAATTTCTTTAGTAAGGTTCTACCTGTAGCCGCTAACGTAACCAGGTATAAAGTGTAGAAATTTCTTTAGTCAGGTTCTACCTGTAGCCGCTAACGTAACCAGGTATAAAGTGTAGAAATTTTTTTAGTAAGGTTCTATCTGTAGCCGCTAACGTAACCAGGTATAAAGTGTAGAAATTTCTTTAGTAAGGTTCTACCTGTAGCCGCTAACGTAACCAGGTATAAAGTGTAGAAATTTCTTTAGTAAGGTTCTACCTGTAGCCGCTAACGTAACCAGGTATAAAGTGTAGAAATTTCTTTAGTAAGGTTCTATCTGTAGCCGCTAACGTAACCAGGTATAAAGTGTAGAAATTTCTTTAGTAAGGTTCTATCTGTAGCCGCTAACGTAACCAGGTATAAAGTGTAGAAATTTCTTTAGTAAGGTTCTACCTGTAGCCGCTAACGTAACCAGGTATAAAGTGTAGAAATTTCTTTAGTAAGGTTCTACCTTTAGCCGCTAACGTAACCAGGTATAAAGTGTAGAAATTTCTTTAGTAAGGTTCTATCTGTAGCCGCTAACGTAACCAGGTATAAAGTGTAGAAATTTCTTTAGTAAGGTTCTATCTGTAGCCGCTAACGTAACCAGGTATAAAGTGTAGAAATTTCTTTAGTAAGGTTCTACCTGTAGCCGCTAACGTAACCAGGTATAAAGTGTAGAAATTTCTTTAGTAAGGTTCTACCTGTAGCCGCTAACGTAACCAGGTATAAAGTGTAGAAATTTCTTTAGTAAGGTTCTATCTGTAGCCGCTAACGTAACCAGGTATAAAGTGTAGAAATTTCTTTAGTAAGGTTCTATCTGTAGCCGCTAACGTAACCAGGTATAAAGTGTAGAAATTTCTTTAGTAAGGTTCTATCTGTAGCCGCTAACGTAACCAGGTATAAAGTGTAGAAATTTCTTTAGTAAGGTTCTATCTGTAGCCGCTAACGTAACCAGGTATAAAGTGTAGAAATTTCTTTAGTAAGGTTCTACCTGTAGCCGCTAACGTAACCAGGTATAAAGTGTAGAAATTTCTTTAGTAAGGTTCTATCTGTAGCCGCTAACGTAACCAGGTATAAAGTGTAGAAATTTCTTTAGTAAGGTTCTACCTGTAGCCGCTATCGTAACCAGGTATAAAGTGTAGAAATTTCTTTAGTAAGGTTCTATCTGTAGCCGCTAACGTAATCAGGTATAAAGTGTAGAAATTTCTTTAGTAAGGTTCTATCTGTAGCCGCTAACGTAATCAGGTATAAAGTGTAGAAATTTCTTTAGTAAGGTTCTACCTGTAGCCGCTAACGTAACCAGGTATAAAGTGTAGAAATTTCTTTAGTAAGGTTCTACCTGTAGCCGCTAACGTAACCAGGTATAAAGTGTAGAAATTTCTTTAGTAAGGTTCTACCTGTAGCCGCTAACGTAACCAGGTATAAAGTGTAGAAATTTCTTTAGTAAGGTTCTACCTGTAGCCGCTAACGTAACCAGGTATAAAGTGTAGAAATTTCTTTAGTAAGGTTCTACCTGTAGCCGCTAACGTAACCAGGTATAAAGTGTAGAAATTTCTTTAGTAAGGTTCGATCTGTAGCCGCTAACGTAACCAGGTATAAAGTGTAGAAATTTCTTTAGTAAGGTTCTACCTGTAGCCGCTAACGTAACCAGGTATAAAGTGTAGAAATTTCTTTAGTAAGGTTCTACCTGTAGCCGCTAACGTAACCAGGTATAAAGTGTAGAAATTTCTTTAGTAAGGTTCTACCTGTAGCCGCTAACGTAACCAGGTATAAAGTGTAGAAATTTCTTTAGTAAGGTTCTACCTGTAGCCGCTAACGTAACCAGGTATAAAGTGTAGAAATTTCTTTAGTAAGGTTCTACCTGTAGCCGCTAACGTAACCAGGTATAAAGTGTAGAAATTTCTTTAGTAAGGTTCTACCTGTAGCCGCTAACGTAACCAGGTATAAAGTGTAGAAATTTCTTTAGTAAGGTTCTACCTGTAGCCGCTAACGTAACCAGGTATAAAGTGTAGAAATTTCTTTAGTAAGGTTCTACCTGTAGCCGCTAACGTAACCAGGTATAAAGTGTAGAAATTTCTTTAGTAAGGTTCTACCTGTAGCCGCTAACGTAACCAGGTATAAAGTGTAGAAATTTCTTTAGTAAGGTTCTACCTGTAGCCGCTAACGTAACCAGGTATAAAGTGTAGAAATTTCTTTAGTAAGGTTCTACCTGTAGCCGCTAACGTAACCAGGTATAAAGTGTAGAAATTTCTTTAGTAAGGTTCTACCTGTAGCCGCTAACGTAACCAGGTATAAAGTGTAGAAATTTCTTTAGTAAGGTTCTACCTGTAGCCGCTAACGTAACCAGGTATAAAGTGTAGAAATTTCTTTAGTAAGGTTCGATCTGTAACCGTTAACGTAACCAGGTATAAAGTGTAGAAATTTCTTTAGTAAGGTTCTACCTGTAGCCGCTAACGTAACCAGGTATAAAGTGAAGAAATTTTTTTAGTAAGGTTCTACCTGTAGCCGCTAACGTAACCAGGTATAAAGTGTAGAAGTTTCTTTAGTAAGGTTCTACCTGTAGCCGCTAACGTAACCAGGTATAAAGTGTAGAAATTTCTTTAGTAAGGTTCGATCTGTAGCCGCTAACGTAACCAGGTATAAAGTGTAGAAATTTCTTTAGTAAGGTTCTACCTGTAGCCGCTAACGTAACCAGGTATAAAGTGTAGAAATTTCTTTAGTAAGGTTCTACCTGTAGCCGCTAACGTAACCAGGTATAAAGTGTAGAAATTTCTTTAGTAAGGTTCGATCTGTAACCGCTAACATAACCAGGTATAAAGTGTAGAAATTTCTTTAGTAAGGTTCTACCTGTAGCCGCTAACGTAACCAGGTATAAAGTGAAGAAATTTTTTTAGTAAGGTTCTACCTGTAGCCGCTAACGTAACCAGGTATAAAGTGTAGAAATTTCTTTAGTAAGGTTCTACCTGTAGCCGCTAACGTAACCAGGTATAAAGTGTAGAAATTTCTTTAGTAAGGTTCGATCTGTAACCGCTAACGTAACCAGGTATAAAGTGTAGAAATTTCTTTAGTAAGGTTCTACCTGTAGCCGCTAACGTAACCAGGTATAAAGTGTAGAAATTTCTTTAGTAAGGTTCTACCTGTAGCCGCTAACGTAACCAGGTATAAAGTGTAGAAATTCTTTAGTAAGGTTCTACCTGTAGCCGCTAACGTAACCAGGTATAAAGTGTAGAAATTTCTTTAGTAAGGTTCTACCTGTAGCCGCTAACGTAACCAGGTATAAAGTGTAGAAATTTCTTTAGTAAGGTTCGATCTGTAACCGCTAACGTAACCAGGTATAAAGTGTAGAAATTTCTTTAGTAAGGTTCTACCTGTAGCCGCTAACGTAACCAGGTATAAAGTGTAGAAATTTCTTTAGTAAGGTTCTACCTGTAGCCGCTAACGTAACCAGGTATAAAGTGTAGAAATTCTTTAGTAAGGTTCTACCTGTAGCCGCTAACGTAACCAGGTATAAAGTGTAGAAATTTCTTTAGTAAGGTTCTACCTGTAGCCGCTAACGTAACCAGGTATAAAGTGTAGAAATTTCTTTAGTAAGGTTCTACCTGTAGCCGCTAACGTAACCAGGTATAAAGTGTAGAAATTTTTTTAGTAAGGTTCTATCTGTAGCCGCTAACGTAACCAGGTATAAAGTGTAGAAATTTCTTTAGTAAGGTTCTACCTGTAGCCGCTAACGTAACCAGGTATAAAGTGTAGAAATTTCTTTAGTAAGGTTCTACCTGTAGCCGCTAACGTAACCAGGTATAAAGTGTAGAAATTTCTTTAGTAAGGTTCTACCTGTAGCCGCTAACGTAACCAGGTATAAAGTGTAGAAATTTCTTTAGTAAGGTTCTACCTGTAGCCGCTAACGTAACCAGGTATAAAGTATAGAAATTTCTTTAGTAAGGTTCTACCTGTAGCCGCTAACGTAACCAGGTATAAAGTGTAGAAATTTCTTTAGTAAGGTTCTACCTGTAGCCGCTAACGTAACCAGGTATAAAGTGTAGAAATTTCTTTAGTAAGGTTCTACCTGTAGCCGCTAACGTAATCAGGTATAAAGTGTAGAAATTTCTTTAGTAAGGTTCGATCTGTAGCCGCTAACGTAACCAGGTATAAAGTGTAGTATTAAGTGTCTGTGCCTAGTTTCTTATTGTTAATATAAGAACAAAAATATATAAAGTTAATTTCCCAGTGAACGATGGGGTATTTGGTAAAACTAAAAAACTACTTTAGTTCCTAGTGTCAGAATAACTATCACTGTCTTTATCTATCTCTCACAGCCTTACGCTTGCACGCACGCACACGAATACAAGCCCATACCCAAAAAAAGACTGTTATACTGTAACATTTTAACCTCGTAGAGGGAAATATTAATTAATACCAAGGGATATAATATAGTATTATTTAGAAAAACCGAGAAAAGATAACGTCTTGTTTAAATTATTTGGATTTTATACAAAATTGCCTAAATGCATTATTACACATGTTATTTAACTTTACCTGACTTATACACAGGTATTAGGGCCTACTGCGTTTGAGAGTATGCAACTCATTGCTTTTCGCAGGAAAGTGGTAGCAGTTACTTGCAGCGTTTCAATAGTGTCACTGATCTAAAGTAACCTTTTTTACACAAGGCCGAATTGAAAACGTTTGGAGGAAAGGCGCCTTTTTTTAGAAAGGCACTATTTTAGAACGAAAAATACCCCCCCCCCTACACCTACGATTTTTTTTCTCATCAAGACCTAAGTGGGGTTTTTTGAGATTTTCTTGCTTAATCTTTTAAGGTGCTATATTTCCTTATATATCTTTGTTGTTGGCTAACTAAAATTCTTTGCATGACTGTAAATAAAACTGTGATCCTTCTCCACTCTCTCTCTCTCTCTCTCTCTCTCTCTCTCTTCCTCCCCCGCTCTCTCACTCACTTAAAAAAATAGCTACTCACACATTCTGTAGCCTTTTTTGGATTTTTCTCATTAAGTGAGAAAAATTAATTTAATGTAATGCATACACAAAATATTATGGCAACCATCATTTGGTTAATAAGAATATTGTGATATTGTTAAATTAAAACTAAATATAATGAGTTAGATAAGGCAAGAAAACATCAGAACTTAATTTACAATTTTTAGAAAATGTAACACGTAATCTCACCAAAATATTGGACTAACAATTTTAGTTTTTCGTAAAGATAATTTGTTTTCAACTTTATAAGCATTAGCGATAGATCTTTGATCGAAGAGTTTTTCCGCACTGTTTGTTAGCTTTCCTTGTTGCGAACCAGACTGAGCAGTGTTCTGTAGCACCGCTGAATGCGAACATTGATGGAGCTAACTGCATTTGATTTCGGATATCGCAACAACTCTCAAATCTGTGCTTTTTAAACTTTAAGTTGGAGTCTTATAAAATTGAAACAAGGTTGAGTTGCAAATTAGTAAAATTAAAAACACACCAAGGGAAGAAAACACATGACAAAATTGGAAACTACTAAAGCATAAACGGAAATAAATAGAAAAACATTTCACTTGTTATTGAAGTCTCTGATCACGTAAGACTGATCACGTAAATGCAATGCGATTTACCATAGCTTCCTGGAAGATGGAAACCGTGTGACAAAATTGTACGCAAACAAGAACGAATGTCATTTCGAATTCCAATACATTCTCGAAATAATGGACCTTTGTGTGTTGAACGAAACTTACCATCTTGTTATTTCTTTATGACGCACTTGCAGTGTATGTTTTGTCTTTGAAACGACCATGTTATGCGTAATGCCATGGATAAAGCGTACATTTACATGGAACTTCGCAAATTAGCTGCTGGAAATACGAATCCAATCAGCGGATGCCGGTTAGTTAAAGTATGTCATACTTGATTTATTTCACTTTTTAAATTTGTTTTTTTTTTACATTCTTGCTTGAGAAAACGGTTTTCTAAAAAATGTTTTAATGATGGAAGCCTACAATTGTTGTGATTAGGCTATAGGCTGAGATCCTTATACAGCACGTAGTCTCAATCTGCTGTTTTAGATTCCATCCTTGTACTGGTTGTTATCTGTTCTAAGAAACTGGACGAAGAATGCGTCCAACTACTAAGTCAAAAGATTGGAAAATGCATGAGAAATATCAAGCAATTACTGGAGTACAAGTGAGAGAATGCGAGGCTGTTAGTTATCTTTGGTCGGTTCGTGTACAGAAGCACAGTAGCCTCTAACTAACTCCTTATATGGGAACAAAGCGTTTCATTGCGTCTTACTCATTTAACATGGCTGGTGCTCAACGTTCAATGATTAAAAGAAGTAATTCGGTTACGCCAGCGCTCAGGAAATCTGCATGCGAACGTTTGTGGAATCGTGATCCAGCTTGGAGCTGTAAAGGTTAGGTGAGGTGATAGTAATACAAGCTGCTATTAGAAAGCTTACCACACATAATCACACATTAGGGCCTCCCTTAAACTTCAACTGTTGAGTAAGTTTAAAATGTTTTGTTTATTTTGCTTTAGTAACTACCCAAATAACTATTTAAAACATGTTCATTGTAATACACAATACAAATAAAATGCCATAGTAAACTTTCGCGAACATCTTCATTCGGACCATGATTTTCCTTTACTTAAATTACCCGTGGAACATTATGTCTTTCCTCGGTCCAATCTTCGTCGTTCTCTGGTTGAAACTGTTAGACACGTCATTGTGACATCGATAGAGAAAATGGATACTTCAGCTAAGCGATTGAAATACGACCGAAGCCACAATATATGTTCTATAATCAGTTTTGTCTGAGTGATTACATTTAGTAAATTAAAAAAACGCAAATGTTTTAAAGCAAAAGCTAACAAAAATGGTTTCCCATTTATGTTTTAAATTAGGCATATATTTTATTTCCGTTTGCGATATGATTTTATAATTCTAATGGTCTTGCACAAAACTCATTAAAATTTCTACCCAAAATGCTATAAGCACTTTGTAACATTACTTTAACGTATAGCATCGCTTGAAACTACAAGTTAGTCCTTGATTTAAACTCTATTAAAATTAAGGTATGTA
Source organism: Prosapia bicincta (assembly GCA_036971475.1). Lineage (NCBI taxonomy): Eukaryota > Metazoa > Arthropoda > Insecta > Hemiptera > Cercopidae > Prosapia > Prosapia bicincta. The sequence goes on from JBAIZL010000004.1 coordinate 197,271,285, forward strand.
AAGAGACATCGATAGAGAAAATGGATACTTCAGCTAAGCGACCGAAATACGACCGATGCTACAATATATCTTCTATAATCAGTTTTGTCTGAGTGATTCGGCCTACATTCAGTAAATTTAAAAAAATCAAATGTTATGAAGCAAAAGCTAACAAAAATGGTTTTCCATTTATGTTTTAAACATTTTATTAATTTAGGCCTATATTTTATTTCCGTTTGCAATATCATTTTGTGTTTTTAAAGGTATTGCATAAAACTTAATAAAATTTGTACCCAAAATGATATACCTAAGCACTTTGTAACATTACTTTTACTTGTAGCATCGCTTGAAACTCCAAGTCGGTCCTTGATTTAAACAATACCAAAATTAAGGTATGTAAAGAGTCGTAATAACTGTGAACATGCTTAGAATCACGGAAACATAAATTGAAACCGCTATTACAACTAAGAAAGTGGTGTTTTATATTCTCATGGAGACAACGAAAATATTTTCGTTCACTAATGCGTTAAGAAGATAAATTCACAAACTGTATGAAAAAAATTGTTCTGTTTACTAATCCCAGGCGCAACAGTGAAAACTCAGTTTCTTAGAATTGTGTAATTATTTATTCATAAGGAATAATTTTAATGAAGTAATCAATAAACATATCCTTTAAACACAATACCAATGATTATAAACTGAAATCAGCTCCCGATCTAGCCATATTGTTAAATTTTTCTAATGAATAACTTTAAATTATTTAATGTTAATTCTGTATGTTTATCAAGAATTGTTTTATGCTTTGTATTTTTTCAGCAAACATTACCCAAGTCGAAAAACTGTTATTTAAATCTTCTGTACCCTACATTAAAACCTAACCTATAAAAATGAGTATTCGAAGGTATAAAACAGACATGTAGACACATATTAAACAATAGGCCTATAGAACATGATGTATTGTAAGACAATTGCAGAAATACAGTGACCTTTTTTTTGAAAAATTTTCAGAAAACACCTAAACTATGTTCTTTTCCTTTTATGTAACTTATAAAATTTTCAAAACGTTATAAATTTTGTTTTAGTATAAGATGCAGAAACTAAAGCTAAAAAGTATAAATAAAGCCAACGATAATGATCGATCATGACAAAGAATTATAAATCCAAATACTTAATGTTTTGAATCCTTACATTTTCGCGATAAAATACAAGAGTATTATAAAATTGTCGAAAAATAAGAAAATATTTTTATCATAACATAACCGTACGAGTAATGTTAGCTAGTCAGCTATTTTTTGATAAAAAAAAAAGAAAACATCGGGTTTACATGGTTCGCTGTAGACTTGTAGAAGCTATGTATTGCCACCTATCCTTGTATCAATACGAAACTACTAAACCAGAAAAACTGGAATCGCAGGAAAGACTTTAGAACAAAAGGGTAGATGTTTAATACTGCACGCGTTTGTATAGGTGTAGGATATGGGGTATCTTTATATGTCGGAGCTTATGTTTGTAGGCCTGTGTGGGTGTGGATGTGTGTTAACACCAGGTTTAAATTAAGCGGGCAGTACAAAGAGGATATTTATGGGAAGGGATTTTGTGTAATAAACAGTGATATGGAATCATTTCGAATGAAGTTGGTTCAGAAAAGAATATGAGTTTGAATACAGATATCTATTGTATTTACTAACGATAACATCTCTTGTTACGTATTGGATATGTTTCATCTGTCTCATCTGCTGTTCAGTCTAGAGATATTTTTGATAGACTGACGAAATTTGAAACACGTCAAGAGCAGAGCAGATATCTCGACGAAAGAGAAAAAAGGTATAATATACCTATATTAAAATGATTTTCTTCATGACTGATCTTTAGAGGTTTGCACTTCTCTTATTACCTTACACAAGGGAAGGTTTAAGTTAAGACTACGGTGTCTTTCTGTTATTTAATAGTGAAAAATATTTTTATAGGAACGACGTTTGATTAAGGGCAACCTTCGTCCATTAAAAGCAAAAATAAATTTTACTTGAACAAGACTAAAAATGAAGTAACTGCTAAAGGATCTTCTGGAAGGATCCAGGGCGAGGGAAGGAAATGTAATTATGACTATATAACATAAATGTTGTTTATACAATGCATATGACTGAAGCAATAGAACTAAAAAAAACATCTTGTTTGCTTCTTTTTTCAAAATCCAATAGAGAGTGAAGGCCGAAGAAGCTTTACAGTGCTTTGTCGATTCGTCAGTTTGGATGCTGAGGTCAGAAATCCAACAAATATATAGCTACTGCCTGCCACCTTCCACACTTAATTACTCTCGGGCTGAGTATTTAATAACTACCGTGGTATTATCAATTTCTAACTAAAATATCTGACTTTTAATATTGGTAATAATTATTTTAATCAGTTTTCTATTGAATGTAATTTTATTATTTTTTTAAAAGTGATCTTACAAGTCGTGCTAAAAACGAATTAAGTTAAACTATGAAAGGCCAGTGTTTAGTTGTCGCAATCACCTAACCTAATCGCAAAGCAGGAGATCTTCTCTGACTTTCTGCTTCCTTTCACTCCTGATCAGATTACTTTATCCAGGATCAGCATTGCTTTGATTAGCAACATCGTGATCGGCAGCTGGCTCCGCTTTCCCTTAACGTTGACAACCAATCATGACTCTGAAACATTCTTCATTTTATAAAAACATCGGAGATAATTACAACTTCTGGGAAACAGTCGGTGCGAGTTAAGAAATATCACTTATATACCTACGATAAAATGTCAAGGAAGACGTTAACATTCAGCATTAATGGGAGTGTTACCAGCGTTGCTATCGCAAGAGGCACACATGAACTTTTATCAATGTAATGTCAGTTTTTGTTACAGTTTTCCAAACTACGTATATTTTAAACAATTGAGATCCGGCTCTTATGTCTGGATATAACTTCAAACCTATAATTTACTGACATAAGTTGCGCAGCATAGACTATTGCTAATGAGTGTACCAAAGATACGTTAAAATGGTCAAATTTTGAAAATTATGAAAGTTATAAATTTAAAAACATATTGTATATTTTAACGCTCTAGTTTTTCGATTTAACAAAAAGGGGAAAATCATATCTTTTTTATTTTTTGCTTTTCCAAACCGCAATAGTAATCCCCCAATTTTAAATCAATAATGTAAATTATTTTAATTATTATTAATTATAGATATTTGAATAATAATTTATAGTAACTGCTTTGTAGATTAACATGTAAATGTAGAGTATATTTTGAATTTTTTTCTTTACAGAAAAGTATTTTTAAAGTCGATTCAAAAATAATAAATTTAAAGTTTTGTCCTAATTTTTTTATAATTCACCATTTTTTTATTATTTTTTGTGACTTTATAATGTTTATTTGTTAATTTTTTTTTATTAAAACCAGTGTTATTGTACAATTTACAGGTTTAAAATAATTTCAGATTTGTTAAAGTGACTTTAGCCAGATATAAGGAAACGCCAAGCCGATGTTCGCAAATTCTTCTGCCCACACGACGGTAACTTAACCCGCTCTTCCCCCTGTGTAATTAATCACCCCTGACAGGTCGGTTTGGAAACAGGTAAACTCGCTTTACTAGAGGTCGCGCGAAACCCGTGTCTCCTAAGCCACAACAGTAATAAATAAATTTGATTTATTTCCGATGTTAAGGGGCGTTTTCGGCCACCTGGGCATGGAATTACACCCCGTCTCGCGACAGGGGGTAAAATGGCTCATTGTCGCCATTTTAGCATACCGTCTGACCCGATTAGGGAGGTTTTCTCGTTATTATGCTCGTAAATAATTTAAGGCTCAAGTATGAGGAGTTTTTTTTTAATGATTTACATATAGCCTATAGGAGAAATTCAAACTCATTTTATAAACTAATTTTTTGCTTTAAAATATTAATAAACAATGTATTCGAATTATTGATAACCACATATGTCCCATTTACAACGGGTTCATTTAGACATTAGGTTCAAGTTTTTTTAAATATGAGTATCATACTTTAGTCTTTGCATACAATTTTTTGTTTCTTGTGGTTTTGGTGTAGCTGTCCATTTTGCGGTTTAAGGACTTTAAAAACTTTTCTAGTTCTTATAATTATAATATTGTGAAATTTAAAACATCTCTTACTGACACTAAATGAAGGGGCATGTTTACAAAGTTCGAGAAATAAGGTAGCTAAAATATCAAGTAGCAAACATTATTATAAAAGCAAATCCAACTAGGTTTTGTTTTATGGGATGAGTCGAAATCAGAACAAAATCTTTATCTAACCGTAACTCACTAACGAAGCTTTTTTAGACCTGTTTATGTGAACTATTTTGCATGTAGAATGAGCCATATCTTTGTAACTTATCCTATATATAATTAAGCCACTTATTGAAGGTAAGAATAGAATAAAATTGTGTTTCTTATACGATAATTAGGTCCATATTAGAATCTTGTGTTTTATATACACAAACACACACACACACACACACACACACACACACACACACACACACACACATATATATATATATATATAGACTATAATGTAAAATATGTTTTCTTGTACAATAATTTTAAAAAAACTAAGGTTATTAATGAATATAAATTAATAAATATTCTTGTATTTGAATAAACTTAGTTGTTTTTAATATATATATATATATATATATATATATATATATATATATATATATATATATATATATATATATGTATATATATATATATATATATATATATATATGTATATATTAATATATTAATATATATATATATATATATAAGCTTATATTGTATGTACATATACATACAAGTATACCTCCCGCGGTTACGTGAAATAAAGGCGAGGGGCGTTATCCGCGTTCACACACAAATACTATAGCTACAGACATTTACGGTAGGCCTATACAGAAATGCATGTACATAGTGTACTGTAGGCTATAATATTCATAATATTACAGTACAGTACGCAAGTATTGTTATGTACAGTAGGCCTATTGTGATTACTGTTTGTATTTACCATCACTCACTGTATAGTACTCCATAACCTCTGTGGCTACTAACAACAAACCCGATGGCAATTATTTGACACTAAAAACTTATTTAATATATATCTATGTAGAGAGTATGTATGAATAGTATACTTCACGATTTACACGTTAAAAAAATTACTACATACAAAAAGAAGTTTGAAGTTGAAGTTAAGAACAAGAAATATTTAGTCAGAAACGTCTTCTTTTGAAAGTGGAAAAGACTCGGTGTTTGTAGAAGAACGGTCTATTACCTTTGGGATGCTGACGATGTTGATGGGACAGATGAATCAATAACTGACACTTTTTTCTACTTGAAAAAACATTGTTGTATTTATTTCTTTTCATTTCGCTGAAGACTTGCTGAAGAGGCTAAATGGCATCAGTAATCATTATCGTAACTTTAATTCCACGTTCCATAAGTGGGACGTAATCAATTATTTTTCTTTTTAGCGTTGTACCATCCGGGAAACAAATTTTTCAGTGTCAATTCGGTTTCTTTCAAATCTATTTCTTTTCCCTCCCTCTCTTCATCGGAATGTGACGTAATTAATTATTGTAAATCGTCGTTTGTCAGCATTTCTTGGCGTTCTTCTATATGCTCTTCCACGTCTGCAACATTTAAATCTAAGAATCCCTTACCGCCAACATTGCTGCTTGAATGATCGCTCCAACATCTCTATCGATCTTGAGAAGTTATTCATATCACCCTCAGAGTCTTTCCACAAATTCTTCCAGTAGGCTCTGTCCATGTCTGGTTTCAGTTCATCCAACGCTGCTTTAATGTAAGTTATCGCATCAGCGATATTGAACAATCTCCAGCATTGCATGACGTCAAGATCAGAGTCCGAATCGTTGGCTACCTTAGTCACTTCAAACAATTTGCGCTTGTATGACGCCTTGACACATATAAAGACATCCTGGTCAAGCGGCTGTAGTATCGCAGTTCTAATAGCGGGCATAAGCACTACTTGAACGTTTTCATTCTTGCTGTAGAGATCCTGAGGATAGCCTGGAGCGTTGTGTATTATTAATAAAGCTTAGAACGGTAACCCTTCCTCCTCTAAATACTTATCCACTTCAGGGATGAATCATCCGAGAAACCATTCAGTAAACAATACTGCCGCCTTGCGGGTATGTTACCAGAAAACAGGAAGAAAATTTTTATTTTTTCGAGGACGATTTTTTGCTCGGTAAATAACAATAGCCTTGGTCATATGTCCTGCTGCATTCCCACAGAGTAACAAGAGTTAGTCAATGCTTCCATGCTTTGAAACCAGGAGCTTGTTTTGCCTTTTTATGAATGCAGGTTCTATTGGGCATTTTCTCCCAATAAAGTCCAGTCTCATCCCAGTTGAAAACTTGCCTTGGTTCGTATTCCCCTTTCTCAATAATTTTCTTAAACTTGGTCGGAAACACGGCTGCAGCTACCTCATCAGCAGGTGGAGCGTCTC
>JBAIZL010000004.1:197282753-197397753 GCA_036971475.1 Prosapia bicincta
CATTTTCCCCTTCTATCTTGACTACAAGAAATACAAGAAAGTCTGCCTGTCTTCTATTCGGAAGTAATTTTAAATCGGTTAAATTCCCCCCTCTATCTTTGATTATTTCTTGTTTTAGAAACATTGAATCTGTAAATCGTTCTAATTATAAAGATTATTATGTGTAAGTAATATCGCTATAGTATAACTTCATTGTTAAAGAGGTTGGTAGAACCAAGTTAAATCAGAGCTTAACTTATATGAATTAAAAATTTACAAACAATCTTGTTTTACAACTTTATGCTGAATCCTTCTTTAAACAAAATAAATGAGTCTTGTGTGGTTAAATCTTGTTTTGTAGAAATTTCTCGAACTAAACCTAACCCATTCTTATCGTTTAATTATATGAAGTAGTATAGCAAAGCCATAATTAAGTTTGAAAATTTTTGAAATATATATATATATATATATATATATATATATATATATATAGAGAGAGAGAGAGAGAGAGAGAGATTCTGTGTACCTATAAGGTTTAAATGACAAAATTTCAATTTATATATAAAAAGGTATTTACCTACATGTTTCCTTTACCGAATATATAAGCCAGAAGGACTCTTCTATTGAAAAACAAATTTCCCAATACATTTAGCTGCATTTCAATAAATAAATTTCCCAGCTAAGATATTAGCAATAAATCTCCAAGAGCTTGTAATATATTTCACCTGCTACTTCAGACACTGTTATCGGCGTATTGTTAGGGGGTCGATCTTTGGAAAGGGTTTGAAATAGGAAGGGTGGGTGGTTGGGGGATCCAAGATGGCGAACTATACAATGCACCCATTCATCCCATAGCTGAAACTTCTGTCTAATATATTGCACAGTTCTAACACTTTTCTGTTTTATTTGTTGATTTTATGTTTGTAAAAGCTTTTAAAATTCCCGAACTGCAAACTTTTACTTGTAAAACTTTTTATATGAATATACTGGGTTTGTTAATGTTTTCGCAGTTTGTTTGCAAATTTTGTTCACTTGTTTTATTTGAGATAAAACAGAAATAATTCTATATATTCTTAGGGACTGATTTTTGTTTAAGAAGTCATTTGACTTTCATAATTTATCAATGCAATCCTATATTTACCTAGAGCGCGTATTCAAAAGTTACAGGCTTGGGTTTTTAATTAAAACCCCGGCAAGACGATCAAGATCTAATATTAGTCTAAATGTTTTAATGTCTGTAAATTTTAATAATAAAGTTATATTTTACTACCAGTAAATATTTAGGGTTGTGAACTATTTTAAAGCCTTTTGGATTACCATTTCACTGACTATCTGGATACAGCAGATCTTGATTAAAAAGACACTACATTTCTTTACGCAATCATGTCAAAAAGAGATAGAATCAATTGTTGTTTTCGTTTTAAAAAGGGTTTTACTTTTGACATTATATTCAAGTGTTTTGAAACACTATCCTACTAGTAAGGGTGACGGTAGACACGTTTTACGTACAAAGCTGTTTACTTCAGGAAAGCGATCCTATCCATACGAGCCATCATAACCCCTTACTATCAATGACCAGGGATCCATATGTCATTCCTTTATGTTATTTTATCTGTCCATCCATCTTCCTACACCTTGCATTAACGTAAGAACAACTATGACAGAGATACTCTCTTTTTTCTTGTCAAATGTTTATTTAATTATTGGTCTCTACATTTCACCTCATGAATATTTAAAATAGGCCTACAATGGATCGAATCTTTACGTTAAGTTATCTTTGTTGGTATTATCGATAGCCTCTTCCTTCTCCAATAATTTAAAACATACCTTTTTTCATTATTATTATTACTATTATTGACAAGTGAAGAACTTCTTGATAAATGTCAATCATGATGATTTAAAGAAAAAATTCGAACTTTTTTGAATAATCTGGTTGTGAAATGTATATCATCACACACATATTAAAGGATTAAAAATATATATATATATAATTTGATTTATTTAAAATAAACTTTTAATAGTAGCTAATAAATGGGGCCATATTGTTTATTTACGAAAGTACTCTTCTGATTATACATAATTCATGATAAGTTTAGTAGAAGCTAATACTTTGTAGTAATATAATGAACCGACCAAGAAATCTTTATGACAATTTTCTAAAGACTATATTTAAAATTAATGATTGTATTTTTTACTTCTGACGATCTCTGATTAACGTTTGAAATGTAAATAATGTTGAAAATGTAATATATACCAAGAGGGTAGAACCGCAACGGGGTAACGTTCCGGTATTCTCGAAATAATCTTCTTATTCATTAATTCATATCCTTTCAATTCAATCTAAACGTTTGTATTTGGATAAATAACTAGACAGCATTAAAATATCAAGTAGGTGATAGTGATTCAATTCTTGTCATGAATAAATTACATTTCTTCAGTCGGAGTTCTACAGAATAATGGAGTTTAATTTGTCCAAGATTTAAAAGAAGGGAGACAACTCTGTTGAAGGTGACTTTGAAGGAAGAGGATTGTGATAATCCAAGTAAAACAAGTTATAAATATTATGTTATATTATGCTCTTATGAATGGTCGTGGGGAAGAACTTGTTGGCCAAATATTCTAAAATGTTTTCAGACTGTTATAAGCAATTAACCAGGTATTAGTAGATGATCAGGAAAATAAGTTTTTTTCTCTTTATTTTATACGTGGAATGGTTTTCTATTTTTGAAACATAATCTTCTGCATAGAAGCCTTTATCAGTATGGAATGCCAATCGCAATTCTCAATAGCATTATTTCATAACATAATTGTCTGCGCTGCCGTTGCAAAGAAAAAAAATTGGGAATTAAGATGTAAGTTATGAACTGCAATTTTCAGAGAAGCCACTTTCTCCTAATTCTCCTGTGTGGGCATTGGAAAGGTGTTCAACGAATGAGTTGCGTTACACGAAGAGAGGCTACAAGCAAGCGCTGATTGTATTTGTATATTTGCGAAACCAGTGCACTATCGATGCCTTTGGTTTTACGACTGGCCAACCTATTGATATTTGAGATTGTTAAAAATTGTGGTAATTTAATTACAAGACGACGAATTGGGACCTTTAACATTGTATTCACAGATTCCGGAATCTTTATATCTGTTATAAAATGAAAGAAAGTTGTCTGTGCATTCTTAGGAAATTCTACGATTTCCAACAAGTTATTCTAACAATTGGCGCAGGAAACAGGATTCGTTGAAGGCTATTGATTGTTCATTCAGACCCGATCTGTTAAAGCTAGTCAGTCTTCAGTGACAGATCCAAGGTAAGCTTGGATTTGTAACAATGTACTATCGACGATGAATTTGGCCTTTTTTTATTTAGTCCTCATCAGAGCTTGTTTATGTCTTGTATCAAGAAGCAATGGAACTCTGAATAGATGACTGTCTTCAGTTTCAATAGACTTAGTTCAAGTTTGTTCTAGAGAAGTTAGGAAGAAATAGGTTTCTCTTGAGGCATATCTCCGCATTGTTTAACCAGTTTTTGGTTAAGGTATAAAGTCTTTGAACAAGTTCATAGGGCTTTATTTAGAAGTGGCATGATTGAACCAGGTAGTTTGGTGGAGTGAATTAGGGTGAAATAGAGTAAGCAGAAAATGTTTGTTGGGAAACAGTCTCTGGTGTTGCAACATGATGCCAGTGCATAGATTTCAGTTTGAACAAATTGGATTCTGAAGTGGTATTATTGTTTTGTTAGTGTTTTTCTAAATGTTTTACAGTTAGCGCTGCATTACTTGTATCTGCGGAATCTTTTAGCCAAAAAATATAAAGTTCTTGTTCGATACTATAAACAGTTTTTTTAATTTGACTGCAGAAGGTAAAATTCACTTGATGACTTGTTCAAAGTCTTGTAATAATTAGAGAGGATTTGTGTAATTTCATTAAGAAATAAAGCTGTGGGGAAATATTTTGTTCATTTTTTTAAGTATTGCCAAGAGATGAGGTTTACGAAGAGGCTCCTTCCATTAGTTGCGATGAAGGGATGTGACTATATTGACTTCCAAGTTAGAAATTGTCTACAACTGGTTACTATCAGCCTGTCAGCTACAACTTTTTTTAAGCTTATAGGCCTATACAGTGTTAGTCTTACCAGCGTCCCCACGACCCGGTAATTTCTTTCCCACATTTTTGAAGCCTTTTCTATTACTTCCGTCTATTACTACTATTACAACCTTTTTGTTAAGCTAGTATGTTTTAAGCTCTTTTTTAATAGCTGGTTGTAATTTATTAATTTGGCTACGTTACCCTGATGCTAAGGGGACCAAATGTGGTGTTTGCCTAAAATTAACTGACTAACCTAATACAAAGACATGGGATCACTAGGAAGGATAGGTAAAAATCTTCTAGATAGAATTATTGATAGTCAAATTGTTAGCACCTTTAAAAAAAAATATTTTCAAAAGTTTTGTTCAAAGATTTCACATTGTATTTACGACACTCTTATAAAGTGAGTGATAAGAAGCTGGCGACACCTGCTGTTTCCTTTCCTTAAATCTTTCAACACAAAGTATTTTTTTCCACTTTAATATTTAAAATAGTCGATTTTTTCTGCTACTGCATTTCGATGTGTCTTTTATTCGACAGTAAAGCTAAACATTGCACCATCTGCTATTCCTTCCTTCCTAAGATTTAATGAATCTCGCTTAAAGAAACCTTTACACCCTCTACAAAGAGGAATGCTACAATGAATAATGACACTTAATTACAGAACAATAAGGGAGGAACATCTCTTAAGGAGGGGTGGTTATTTAAACGAGGGAGGAGGTAGAATGACAAATTACGTTCATTTTCTTAGTTTAAATTGAGAATTTGCCGACAAAGATTGGAGAAAATATTCGTGTAGATTACGAAGGGGTTGAAAGTGGGGTGGAGTTTCGGAGTGGCGAAAATAAACATTCTTTGTCCACAGGAAACTTAGGCATGTATTCAGTGTCTTGTTTTCAGAAGAAATCTGTAGACTTTTCTTCCTAATTTTACAAGAAATAAGTTTGTATTGGCATTAACGCATTTACAAACAGTGTGGCATTGGTTTAAGTATTATTCAGAAATATGAAATGAAAAGAAAATAATACAGTTTCAATTTTGAAATCGAGATCTTAGGTTATATTCTTGAAAGTATATAAACTACTGACTTAGGCCTACTTAGACAGCATCCTCATTCTAAATAAAAATAAGTCCTTGGTAAGTCTGTATGCATCGTAAAATGGATTCAATTGGAACTTTATTGAATAATTTTAATAATACTTTACGAAATCCATGTTAAAAACATTTAAGAAAATAATAATATTGTTCCTTATTTTGCGTTTCTCCAGTTTTTAGTGTAAAACTTATAACATAAATCTACATATACTATTATTTGTGTGATTGTCATCTAGCCTTTGGAGAAGCACGTAGCTCGATAAAGTAATAAGTTATTATGATAAGGTGTTACTCTGTCTTGCTCTATGTCATACAATGTGCCTCACAGATATGCAAAAGAAATTCCTAGAATGTTATACTCATGATAATAAAGAAAAATGGTTACTCCTAGCTCTCTGTAGGCTATTATTGTTACGAACACCAAAATTTGTGTTTCAAGAGTGAAATTTAGTAACATTGAAATTATTATAAGCATAAATTCTATAGTGTAAGCGTAATGAAGCTAAACTAGTAATGGGACTCTGGCAATTGGAACTCATTACTTTGGTCAAGTTAATTAGAAATAATATATTAATAACTACTGTACATCAACAACATGATAAATTATAAAAATAAGAAAAACACGAAAATTCAAACCTAGTATAAAAGAAAATTAAGTGCTTCCAAATGAAATAATTAGACATGGAGAGGCACAAAATGTAAATAACAAGTGCGATTGTTCACTTGACAAAAATATGGTTACAGAATTGTATCAATAATGCGTGAAAGAAACTAGAAATTTAAACAACGAAAGTGTGTGCAGATGTACATCAGACGAATTCGTAAGTAGGCTACAATGCGTAGTGAAATTATTTTTTAGACGAATTCGTTTTCCGTATGAATGCATAGTTAATGCTACTAATGTAATTTTTACGTCTATCTTATTTTAGAAAAAAAATCACTTTATAAACAAAATATCAACGTTTTGTGTTCTAAATTATATTAAAAACTTTAGTATTTATATCAGGTTAGGGTTATATGTTCAACATAATAAAATCGCCAAATCCATGCAACTTCTCAGTTCCCCGATAAAACAGCCATTGTCTAGGCTCAAATTGTCGGATCTATGCTGAGCAATTTACTATGTTTGGACCGTTAAGCTCGTGTGACGTCATAGGGCTTAACACACGGTGTTGTGGTCACCCCCACTCCTATCCCCTAGCAGAGAGCATAAACCAAATCATTAAATATCTTCAACATATTGCCTACATACGTTTACTGTTAGAAACAGTAGAATTTACGGTGCCATCAGAATGGGGTTAGAATTAATGTTGTTGGGGATGGTGGATGACCATGTAAGCTGTTTGTCGGTACAGCATTTAACTACTTTATGAATATATTACGCAAAGCATGTTATGGTAAACATGAGATTAGGGCTTTTCAGGATGATAAATGCATAACCATGGCCATGCATACTTGAACCTAATGTTTTTTGATCTATTGTATAAAATATATAATTAATAAGAAATGAATTTCCGTTTCTAAAACAATATACGCCTTACTTAGAACACATTACTTGCATTTTGTTAACTTTAATACATCTTTTATTGCATTGCATCACTATATGTCAACTTAATATTCAGGCTCTTCTCGTCAGCCCTTACTGAAAGAAAAGTAATGTTTTAATTTTATAAAGACAGCTGTTTCCTCATGCTGATTTGCTAACATAGTTTTAATAACATTATTACTAACAATTGATCGATCTTTTCAAATCACATAATTATTTTGAAAACGTAATAATGTCAGCACTAAATAGGCCTATGTTGATTTATACCGCGACACGAATTTGTTAAACATAGCAAAGATTTTGGGCTTACGTTTTGAGATCTATATCCTATAGTACACATATAAAACAATAGTATACATCATAGTGAGATAATGCCTATCACTGATGATGCATGTAGTTGCTGAGACTTGCTTGACGACGGGTAAGCAATCGTTTGTTGCGGGAGTAGTTTTTTATCTAGCAAAGTAATTACACAGGTTACAAATTCATATTAAAAAGACGTTTAAATATTTACCCTTTTAATCAATATTGAGCGGTAGAAATTCGATGCAACAAGAACTTGTTCATGATACAAATTATCAAGCCTACTTTTGAATACAAAATTTCTTTTTCAATCTTAAATAAGTATTCTATCTCTTCTACAGGTTGATTACGAATCATAAACTATAACACAAGTGTAAAGCAGACCATTAGTGTTTAAAAGAGAGTTTTATAAACATTTACTGGTAGTATACAATAAGCATTATTTCATTCCACAGACATTGCCAGAGTTTCTAACTACAAAACCGTAAACAGACCATACATCTATAATACACATGGTATGGTTCTACCAAGGTTTAAGGAATTTTTAATTAAGGTCTGATTGTTTCAAAATGAAGTTTGTTTGTAGGAAAATGTAGTTTTTAAGCCTTCTGAAAGAGAGTACTTAAATCATAAAGTGTCAATCTGCAGTCAGAGGTTTTCCTAATTCCTAACAAGATTTCACAGAACGACCAATTGACAGACTATAATACTACGGAATATAACATTGGAATAGACATTTACAAAATAGGATTGAATACCAACTCCAACTGGCGTGAAATTAGAACAAAGAGATGTAAACTTTTGACTCACTGTTAACTTTGTTAACCAAGTTCGCCGTTGGTGTTAGTAGTAGAGGACACTGCACCAATGATAATTTTTGATGCTCTATATTGGACTAATCTAATGGATCTATATTGGAGAATCTAATGTGCCTTTTACAGATTCAGACTCATGTGCCCAAATAGGGGAGCAATACTCAAACACTGGCCTAACAACAGTGCTGTAATTACTTTTCATGATCCCCAGTTTGTGCCACTAAGTTTGCTGGATGTACAATTTCTTTAGACTCATATTTGCTGTGGTTTGTATGTTTATAGTAAATTTCAGTTCTCGATCTAGGCCACTCCCAGATATTTAGGATTTTTAATGTGTTCAATTACGGAGTTTTGAATTTTTAAGACTGGTTGTAAGGTTCCACGATGTCTCCTATTAGTTGAAAAACACAATAGTTAGACTTATTGGGGTTTATAGTGAGTTGAGATCTGTAGCTCATGTTGAAATGCCTTCCAAATTAATATTCAGGAGTTTTTGGGAGGTTTTGAGATCTTAACTTGTACTCCAAATGAAAATATCATATACATAGCAGGCGATCTTTGTATTCTTATGGATGTAGGGATCGACTGTGTTCATGAGCAGAGGGGTCAAGACAAAGCCCTGAGGTACACCGGCCCAAGTTTTCCAGCTCTTGAAGAGTTCTCTTTGAATGTGATTGGGAACCGTCTGTTTCTCAAGACGTCATTAATCCATAAGTGGATTTTCCTCGATGCCAACCTCATGTTCAGTGAGGGGATGAGTTTTTGTCCCCAACTCGGTCGAAAGCAGAAGACAGGTCTAGAAAAACAGCCACTGTTTTTTCATGAGGTTTTTTCTGTAGTCAATAATGATTGGCAAAAGTAAAAGAGCTAACCACTGTGCTGTGATGAGCTCGGTAGGCCGTCTGTTAGAAGAGTATTTGTCTCTCGAGTTAGCCAGTTAATGATTCTGGACTGAATCATTCGCTCCATAAGCTTGCACAGTGAACTGGTACGTGATATCAGCCTCACCACCCTGTAGCTTTTGCAGCCAGGAACGTTTTTGCTAGTCTTTAAAAACGGAATAACAATAGAAGAATAACAATAAAATTTGTTGGGAGCTTGCCGGTAGTCCAGGAGAGATTGAAGATATCTAACAACATTCTTTTGGCTTTGTCACCGAACTGTTGAAGCTGCTAACGATGAGGTCGGCGCGTGGAACTTTCTTAGGGTCAAGTTTTAAGATGATAGAATTGAGTTCTCCATTTGTGAAAGTGCTATTCTGGGGGGGGGGGCTTAAAGGGCCTTGAATTATTCTTCTTGTGGTGTTAAGGGTGGCTTTGTCAGTTTTGCTGAAAATGAGCTTGCTGTTTCTAGCATAGAGTTTTGCTAGCATATTGGAACTTTTAATATTCATGAGAGCTAGTTTTCCACAGTAATTGATGGAGTTCAATTGAGTGGATTGAGCAACTTTCGGTGGTTGCAAAACTTGATTATTCAGGGTCTTAATGATATTCCAGTGATGTGATGTTTTCTGGGATCCAAGACAGCACAAGGATATTTCCGCTTCAACTTATTGACAGCTGTTAATGTATTTCTTCCTGTTATCTTCTGAGTTATTGTTCTGAACCTCTGCACACAGATCACCTCTTTCCGACACAGACTTCAATGTTGTTATCTTTCCAGTAGGGTACCCAGTCGGTTTTCCTCTTTCCCCGAGGAATGGAAAGTTTGGCGGCTTTTTATACGAAAGAGTTGAAAGAAGAAACCCTGTTGCTTAGAGAAGATTGCTAGATAAGGTCGCAGAATTCTTCAAGTTTTGATGCGAATTGAGGCCAATCCGCTTTCTAGAACTTCCAGGAACGTTTGATTTGCTCCGGCATATCAAGTGTCAAGTTCACCCTGGTTAGAATTGGGAAGTGGTCGCTGATAGCACTGTCAAGAACATTTCAAGATGTAAGCTGTTGGTGGGTAAATGTAGTGATGTCAGGAGCTGACGCAGTGCAATTGGTTTTTGAGACGTAACATGATTGTTGTTTAAGATTGAAAAGATCTTCAACTTGAGAGCCCCTATGATCCAGAGTAGAACTACGTGTTAAGGGACTTTTGACATTAAAATCTCCGAGTAAAATTTTCTGAATCATTTCTTGTGTTCACAAGATCTTGTAGAAAGTTTGCATGGATGGTAGACATTGACTATTCTGAGCGAATTCTGAAGTAGGAAGACGAATAGCTTGTGCTTCGTTATTGCTGTCAGAGTTTCTCTTTTTAAGTCGAGGACAGATCTTGTATTTAATGGCTCGTTGTTTAGATAAGGAAAACAAGTCCTCCACCAGCTCGATCATTCAGTCTTTCCGAATTGTGGTGTATCCTTTGATTCTCAACGTCAGGTTTGGATTTAGTTTGGTTTCCTGCAGACAGGCCACATGAATATTGTTTTGATGAAGGATGTATGAAATGGCACTGCGTGGACTTAAGGATATCATAAACAGGTGTCATTACACCGTCTCGTAATAAAAAGATATCTTAGGGTAGGTGGAAGTAGGTGAGACTGAGAAAAGAACATAATGATAGTACTGGGAATAGGCGAATATTATGGCACCTTTTGGAAATAGTGGATTACCTGAAGTATACATGCCACCCGGAGTGAGAAACTCTGTTTGGTTACATTAATTTAAGTTTTTTCCTCGAGTTATCTACATCCCTAATTTAATCCGACCTATAATTTCTTACAATCTCATTCACTACCTGTCATTGTGGATTAAGACCTATGTGCTTTTCATTTAAAAATACAATGCATTTTTCCAATCACTCAACTAGCAAATTTAAAATATAAACCCAATCCTGTTAAACATTAACGAAAAATTATCTAAAGGAAAGTGTATAACATAATTATAGTTTTTGAAATACGATAATAAACCCTATTTACAAATCCAAGTACTTCGCTTTAGGTTTTAGTTGGAGAGATGAAGGAATTGTATATTAGGCACACTCGACCACACTTAAATCTCCAGGTGAGTAGTCTTTATGGCTCATTAAGTGCGTATGGTCTCATTAACTAACGATTTATGGTTTCATTGCTAATGCGGGGCGCTAACTGGATGCGGCGCTTCTTCTACAAACTACAGCTCGTTAACTGTATTTCATATCTGCCTAGAGATGATTTCAATTGCTACTATAATTTTAGTTTTTTGATTTGGTATTAACTTAGGACGACAACTGGAAACTATGATAAATTACTTGTTCCTTTATAAAATCACGTGTTGATTATCAAAACGTTAAAAATGATTAGCCTCCTTTCTTTTAAGAAAAACAAATAAGCAAGATTTCTTGTCGTATTGTCTACAAATGTCTGAGTTAACACGACGTTAACAATACTTAAGGCAGAGGGTTTTCGTTAATTTTCTAATTTTATTTATGTAGGCCTATGTCTGTCGGAATAGACCGTTTTTATCCTCTTGATCAATAGGCTCTATTGGCTCTTTAACTTATAGCCTATTCTCATTCAACATTTTAATTTTTAAACTTTTCTACTAGAGAAAAGACACTAACTAGGGTCTTTGTATTCATTCGTTAATTTTCTGCAACTTCGTTAAAGCTATATTTTTATTTGTGTTGATGAGTATGTAATATATATTGCAATAGGCCTACTGTTTATATAATACATGATGGATTTTCGGGTTCCTCTTTGCTTTTAAGATTAGGGTGGAGAATATCCCTATAAAAAATAGGCGAATGCGATTGTATTAAAAATAGTAAAATGATAATATTCTGTGTTATTGAATCTACTACGTGGACCTATTCAATAGGAAGATTATTATTGAATAACTTTATGAAAGTGGGCAGTTAACAGAGCAAAAGGAAGTAATAAACTTGGAGTGACGAAACCAAAATTAAACGGAAATTATTCACCGGTAAAAGGATTTAGTTTTTAAAAAAAACGATATTTTTGTCAATATCCAACTCGTTTTTTAACAACCATTTTGGCTACAATTATCTTACACAAAAATTTCCTGTATTCATGAATAGCTAAACCAATTTCGTAGACTTTTCAACTAGGAATAATTTGTCTCATCATGTGCCCTTTCCCTGATACTTTTCCTTCGATGACATTAAAAGCACCATTTTATAGCAGTGTGTACCGTTTCATCGTTAAGTCTCGTGATAAGTAAAAATAATTACATATTCGTGTTTTTATAATAGTTACTGTTTCTTTTTCTTTTTATTTTATTAGCTCATGTTTATGATCTCTGTAGGTCTTAAGCTCTACGGTATGTCTACATATTAATCACGTCATTACTTCAGTTATGTCATGATTAAATACCTTACAACAAGAGCAAAATTCACTTTGCAAGTCTAGCTCGCACTAAAAGCCTTTAAATTGCCCTCATTGTAGCAAAACTGTCCAAGTCACAAATATAAGCACATCTATACAATCTAACATTATTTAAAAATTGTGTAGGCTAAGCCTACTTGCATTTACAGCGTAAATGGCTTTTTATATTAACTTTAAATTTCTATTTATTATATGACGTTATCTCATTTATTTACTTGCTTAGTTACATCTAAGCATTAGTATTATACATAAGAAAATGATACAATACATAAGAACCGATTTAATTCTTATAACTCCATTCTGCTACACTAAATATAACTCACCACATTCTCGAACTTTTCCTGTCAAGTAATAACGGTTTACTAAAAGAACCTTCCTCGAACTCCTTTTTACGCTTCTAAATCAAACTCTACGTTTGGATTCAATCGATCCTATATTCTCGAAAGTATAATCCCCAAGTAATACTACACGAAAAACCTCCCCGACCGTGGACTCGCGCGTAAAGTATAAATTATTGGCTAAGTTTTAGTAACTTAGTCATAATTCCGGAGCTTTTAAGTGAGCGCCCCAGTTGTGCATTAACATTAATTTTACAGAAAAATGGAGTTTTAACTTAAACCTTAAGTTACGGGAGGGTGAATGAAATTTACGACTTAACATGATTTGTTTTGGGGCTTCAGCTTTCTTTTTAGTTTTTCAGGATACAATTTAGAAAATTTAAGATTGACAAATTTCTAATTCCCCATAACGATTATTATATTTCAAACAACTTGCGCAATCGTTTTTTTGGAAAATTGCAGATGGTGACGAGCAATAAACATACATTTTATCTGAATAAAGTTAGACTTCTAAGACATTGACTGCAAGCGTCTGCTTCGATAGTAGGCCTAGTACTTTGAATTTAATATGGGGTTTTACTACCGAATTTACCTTATCTTCACCAATGAAATAGATGTATTAAAATGAGTTTTTTTCAATCCTTAAAATAATATATGTGATAAATTTATTTAAATGTCATTTTACAAGCTTCGAGTTTCGATACATTTTAGAAATGAGATTGAATTATTAAGAGGTATGTTTTAACAAATGTTAAACATTTTTATTAAGCGCGGCACTTAAATTAAAAACTGTTGATAATTACTGTATCGCATTCTTGCAACACCACCTAGACAGGTGTTTTCGTGGTGATGATTGTTGTCGTTTAATTGTTTACCGTTAAAATATGTCTTTTTCATTATAACATTTAAATAATATAAGGCCCTATATTGGTAAACAAAATCCTTGGTCTAGTGTTTGTGGTGAACAAGAATGCAGGTTTAATTGTTAATCATAACTTTCCATAATGAAAAACAATACAACAGTTGCAATTTGAAAAGTTCAACAATGTGACTAAAACATCGTCATTCTCTATAAATGTTTTCACAGATAAACGTATTATAAATATAATACGATGGTTATTTACTTAATTTTTATCCTAAGTTTTTATTTGGACAATAATTATACTATAACAAGATTACATATATATATATATATATATATATATATATATATATATATATATATATATATATATATATATATTAAAACAGCAAAGGTTATTCAAATACAAGAGTATTTAATAATTTATATTCAAAGCTTTTCGTTGGTAAACAGTACATTCCTGATTATGTTGGTACTGTTTACCAACGGAAAGCTTTGAATATAAATTAATAAATATTCTTGTATTTGAATAACCTATGTTGTTTTAAATTATTAAAAAAGAAAACGTATTATATATATATATATAAATAAATAATATATATATGTGTGTGTCATACGGAGTTTTTATTTTATTCTAAAGGTAAGTATTGGTAAGGATTGCCAATCTATGAAACCTGTTTGGATCATTACAACTCCACGAACAATTTATGCAACTACAAAATACATTTTATAGCATCCGAAAAAAGATCTGTAGCATCTAAAATCTTCAGATATTTAGATCACTTTAAAAACTTTTGCCTATATCCTGTAAAATAATGTAATAAATAGGCTAAATGATTGTATAATTTATAACACAGAAGAGCAGGAATTACTTTGTATACGATTCCAAATGATCACGTCAGACGTACGGTCGCAAAAAAGAAACCATTTAAAAATAGACACAGCTCATTAGGTCCATACAGTCTGACAGTAGGATTTGTATGCAGAAGGGTAGGGGTACTGTAGCAGGGGTTGCGTGAACGCGTTAAATATGAACACATTGCGACAAAATTAATTACTGCAACTGTAAATGTAAGCATAACATACTCTGCTTAAATACTGCGTTAAAGGTGTTAATTAAAAACTATTATTCATCGCAGGGAGATTAATTTAATAAAGTAGGGTGTAGGCGTTCAACAAACAATATTTATTAACAAGTCAAACATATATATATTTACAGTAGGCCGTTTCAACAATGATTTTCCTTTGAGACATAAATAACTTTTTAAATTTGATACCATTTTTTATTTGTAAGTTTAAATTGTTATTATTGATTTTTAACATTTTTTTTTCATAAGGCACAATACGTTTTAGCTTACTACAATATCCCCGTAAGGTAAATATTTTTTACACATATGAATGAACTCAAGTAGGGTTTTAAATCGTTCATTCTACCAGCATATAGATATAGACAGATATAATTTACAGTTATAATAGACATTTTAATAATATACTACTTATTAAACCAGTTTTATTCGACTCTAGTCTAAATTGACTATTCTCCTGTAGCAAATCTACGACATTGTTAACGTAGGACATGTAATCTGACTTTCACAATTTTTAAAAGGAAACATAAATTACAGAAAATTGATAGTTTTCAAAAATTAATAACAAAGCTATGCTTTGAAATAGATTAAAAAATATACATACATTATAGGTATACATAGGTTTAATTACATTATAGGTATGATTATTTATTAAAGTTTTTAATTATAGGCCTAATTGTGTTTTTTATTTAATGTGTAGCATACTTTATTATGCTGCGGATAAATCTCTTAGGCAGTTGATATTAACTCAAGTTTAGATTTATAATATTGATAATATAGTCTACTTATAATTTGGATTCAACTTAAATTTCCTTAAAATAAACTTTTAAATTTCTTTTTCCAAACTTTATTTCATCAACTTTGGAAACATCTGAAATAATACTTGATAGTGCACTATTGATAGTTTTCATAATATTTTAATCAGATTTATTTTTTAGATAATTTTCTTTGACTTTTTGGGATTTTATGCCTAATACTGTAACTTAAGAAATTATTTTTGTTTCATTTTATGACTAATTTTTAATAATCCCTATGTTGTTTAGTGCCTATTTGACACTGATACTAGCCTAAATATGTTTAAAAAATTACGTAGATAAAGCAAACTAATTTCTATTCATAAAGATTACAATCTATACATTTTATGACTAATTTTTAATAATCCCTATGTTGTTTAGTGCCTATTTGACACTGATACTAGCCTAAATATGTTTAAAAAATTACGTAGATAAAGCAAACTAATTTCTATTCATAAAGATTACAATCTAGGCCTATACATGTCCGTATAGAATGTTTTTATAAAGCAGTCTTATTTTTAAGACAAACTTCTCTGACTTCAAGTAAATATAAGCCTACTGTTAACTTTGTTCCTCTTGTTTTGTAATTTTATTACAAGTCCTCTTTCTTTCCAGTCTATATAGCCTACTTGGAAAAGTTAAATTCGTACAATTTAATTTATTTCCGTAGTGGAAAGAATATATTTCCAGTGAAAGGGAGTAAAGGTGGGGAAAGTGAAGATAAGATAAAGTTTTTCGATTTAGGCAAGAAGTATTGCGTATCAGGAATGCGAATAGACTTCTTCAAAGCTAGGTACAGCCTCGAAAGAGACAAGTTGGAAATAATTTGTTTTTCATTTTTTTTTCCCAAAAGAACAAATAATCTCAAAACTATGTTATTATACGTCGCCTCTAATGCATTACACTATTTTACAGTAAAAATAATAAACACAAAATTATTTATCGTATTTTTTCTTTCCCAATTTTGTTTGCTATTTAGCTTTAGTTTGAGACACGATTTGGTTTTAAATTGTATTCGTAAATTTGATGTTTGTTTTAATTTTTTTTAAATTATTAAACAATGGATGAAGTAGAAAACCGTTTGGCGATGGTAATACTCCATATGGCTAATTCTTCCATATTTTATTTTACAAACTGTACAAAAATTTAAGTATATTTTTAAAAAATAATTTTAAACTATATAGTCTACAGAGAAATTAATGGTTTTAACATAAATCGCTTCATATTAAATTTTAAAAAATATTCTACTACTTTATTGTAGATTCAGTTAGGAATAAGAGAAGTTTTTTAAGTACATTTTTCTAAACAATTTATTTTTAAAGTAATTTCCGATCCAACTTTGCACAAAAACTTCCTCTTTGCATTATATTTGGTTTATTCTCAGCGTGCAAACTATACCTCTATGTCTCCTTACATCTTTTTGTGCCTTCAGGCTCTTCCTTTAATTGTCCTTGTCTCCTTTGTAAAGCAGTTTATCTTGTTATTTACTTTCCCTTTTTTGAAGAGTTCTACATATTTCGTTCTTCACTCGCTATTCCTAACACAATTAATTTTCATTTTTGCTTAAAACATCCACTATCACGATGCATTATAACATTTTTTTAAATTCCTTATTATTATAATAACAGTTTAAATTTACATAAAATGAAGTAATAAATTAACTACTTTTTACCTTAGTACAAAATATTTAAAATGTTTCAAATATAAAAATTATTAAAATCTTGTTAAATTAAATTAGTGTTAGCAGATAACGACAGTTGTATATGCTATAATCCCTCTTATATTCCATAACCTATACGAGTTCCATAAAAAGGAATAAAAAGTGTGTTTAGAGAAACGAACGTAGAACTAGCGTTCAATTTCCTTCCTGTCGCAAGTCCGCACCACCGTTGCAATTGCTGATGTTTCACCGAGTGATATAAAAACAATAGAGCCTTTTAATCAGATCCTCGCCATTGTCCTACCCTCGCTCTGTCTGCCGTCCAAGTTTCTGCTGGATAAAACAATTAATTTGGTACGGTTTTGCCAACATCAGTCAAGTCCAGACTATCCCTGGGCACCCGGTAATTGTACGGGACAATACCCGGAAATTGGAACCTGCTGCTGGACTTCTCGATCGTTTAAATTATCCTCCCTGAGCGGGAGAGTGGGCAGTATAAGTTGAAGGTTTAAAAACCATTGTTGGTCGAAATAGGGAAGAATGTTTAAACCTTTGTTACAATAAATTATTATAATATGGTTTAGATAATGATAGACTATGACATTTCAACTATTCCCGATTATGTAGAAATAAAACACACCAATATACTGAAAAGGGTTTCTAAATTAAATGTTTAAAATTGTATGAGGTAGTTTTGAATAATAGTTTATTATTCCATAGAAGGAAAAACCGAATGCTCTTTAGTATTTAAGAGCCCGAGTATTTATTTTATTTCCTTCCATTATTCATAATTTACGAAATATGATTTACTACTACCACTCTGAACTGCACTTGTTTTCTGTCATGAATATGACATTATGATGTGATTTACTTATAATGAAAGAATCCGACCTCTTGTGTATAGTAAATTCAGGACTCTAATGAACTGCACAAGCATTTATTAACTAGTATTTATTTAATTTATATTTCTTATTTCGTCATCATTTTACCGTCATCGGCCATTCTCATGACTACAACAATTACAGTTAACCAACAAAATTAGCAAGATTAAAATTAAAAAATTATATTATAGTAATATTTATAGCCTAATAAACATTTCTACATAATAATGACATTTTTTAAAGTTTTCCTTTATTTTAATAATTTTAGGAGCCCAATTTAACAAAATAAATAACTCATAAAATAAAAGTAATCTTGAAATTAATTGGTTTTCTAAAATTAAAGTTCACCCAGGCAACATTTTCTTAATTTTATTGATATAATAGCTTCATATCTAAAGAATGAAATGAAAAATAATTTAATTTTCAAGACATTAAACAAAAAACTATCTTATAACTCAATGAAAGTCCTTGAGCAAAAACTTATATCTATATTAATACTAATATCTCGAGTGGATTGTGTGTTACTATTTTATATAAGTTTCTACATAATTAACAAGTTTCGGCCAAAATAAAACCAGAAACTATAATTTATAGTATAATTTAAATTATCGTACATTTGTGTTGAAGGAAAAATTGTTTCATTCTAAAAATATTTATTTAGTCAAAAACAAAATATATTAAAAAAAAGCAAGAAAAATATAATTTACAAAACACGTTTTCTGTGAAATTTGAACAAAAATAATTAGTCTACCCTATGCAATAATACCTTTCAAATATTGATTTTTAACTCGTTTTTAATTATAAATAAGACTAGTTGCTGGAATTCTTAAAAATGTAAAATAATACATTAATGGTCAAAAAAACAAACGCGCACCAGTCACAAAATTAATAAAACTGACGCCAATAGTTCGACAAAAGCCCGGAATATATCGTGTTTTTATGTGCTTGTTTGCATTAACATATGATTCACAGCGACTCCATTAAGCCGTCCTATTTGGGCCGTTGCGCTGTGCGGCTGCCAATTCTCCAACTTTTTGTCATTTTGTGTCCGCATTGGCCCCCGGCTTGGATGTATATCGATCAAAACCGATGCAGTTTTCCGCCCCCAACCCGAAGTCAATAAAACATACCCCACCCCATTTTAAAAGGACAAAAAATATCCGCAGACCGTGGGTACGATATTAGACTTATATATCAAAAAGTTCATTACACTTAAAGCGGACATTAATTTGTTTTGTAATTTTTTTCGTTTTACATGAAAAGCGAAATGTCGACGTATTGAAAAGGTTAAATGAAAATGTAATTTTAGAGGGTTTGCGTCCAAAAGGGGGAGTGAATTAGTGATAAAAACACATGGCGTGTGGGGAAAACGCCCGTGAAATGGACAACAGTTATCTGATTTTCTTGGATTTATTCCGGATTTTTTTTATAACATTTCGGTAGACGTAGATTACGTTTTTGGAATCACTATAGTGTAGAATGTATATAAAATATACCAAACAAACTTTTTGATGAGTTGTAATTTATTTTAGCATTGTTGCTTAGAGAACCTAAACGGAATGCACTTATAGAATGAACTTTAATTTACTGATAACGTACAAATTCACAAAGTAACGTGTGTATGAGTAGTAAACAGTAACATTATGAGTGTATGAGTAGTAAACAGTAACATTATGAGTGTATGAGTAGTAAACAGTAACATTATGAGTGTATGAGTAATAAACAGTAACATTAAGAGTGTATGAGTAGTAAACAGTAACATTATGAGTGTATGAGTTGTAAACAGTAACATTATGAGTGTATGAGTAGTAAACAGTAACATTATGATTTTATGAGTAGTAAACACTAACATTATGAGTGTATGAGTTGTAAACAGTAACATTATGAGTGTATGAGTTGTAAACAGTAACATTATGAGTGTATGAGTAGTAAACAGTAACATTATGAGTGTATGAGTTGTAAACAGTAACATTATGAGTGTATGAGCTGTAAACAGTAACATTATGAGTGTATGAGTAGTAAACAGTAACATTATGAGTGTATGAGTTGTAAACAGTAACATTATGAGTGTATGAGTAGTAAACCGTAACATTATGAGTCTATGAGTAGTAAACAGTAACATTAGGAGTGTATGAGTAGTAAACACTATTGTACGAAGTTACACGTTATCACACAATCTAATCAAATACATGATATCTGTCAATGTATAGAAAATTGAATTTGAAAATTAATAAAACATAACCTCTAAATAATCTTTAATTTAAGAGGTTTGCTAACCGCTGTTATAATTAACCTCCATGTTATGGAATCATAAATGTCCGGAACCAAATTCGTTGATCTCCGGATTGTTAGATATTTTTATGTGAGTGAATAAGTTATGTCACGTTCAGAGTTTATATGTGGTGACATTTCCATTTTAATAATTGAACTATTTAGCCCTAAACAAAAATATATGTTCCAGACAACAACAGTTCTCCAATCGATGTATATACTCCCTTAGTAAACCTAGTAGATCTATAGGTATTATATTTGTAATGTATTTTAATAAATTAACTAATAGGATGCTGTATTCATCTAACTTTGAAGTTTTGTATTATTTAACTTAGTTTTACTTTCCGATAGATTTAAATAGGTATTGATAGTTTTACGTATTGAAATTAAATGTATTTATTTTGTTAAAATAATTTAACTAAAATTTTATAAATAAAAAGTGACTTTTTATAAACTGGTAAATCTTACTTCGTGTACAATCTCGTTTGGGGCCCTTAAAAGAGCTATATAGATAGCTCTTAAAGTACCTATATTGTGTACTATTTAGTTAGGATCAAGGCGTTTGCAATTTGCCAGCTTTATGTACTTAACCATATAACAATATAATTTATCATTATCTTATACTCATGAATGAGGCCTTCTAAAACACGAATCTATTGTCTTAGTGTTTCTTTTATCAGACTATTTTTTAATTTTCAATGCTTCCACTATGCATGTTGAAAAATTATTCTGTGATCTATGACGTTTAATAAATTACGTCATTTATTGCCTCTCGTATTATTGAGATATTTTAATATCAGCTTTAATATTTAATATTTAAAATTTCAGGTTTTTAAGGCCTAAACCAAAAAAGTTAAAATATCCAAAATTAAAATAAACCTGAAGATTATTGATATAAATGTTATTCACGGTCTTGTAGGCGTAAATCAATTAGTTACTGTAAAACTGTAATCATTTCAGTAATTTTTTCATGGCAACATGAACAATGAAAAGGAAAAGTTAAATTAATAAAATCGCAATCCATCATTGTTACCAACTTCCTATTGGACGACCTATTATCTTAACAAGTGTGGGCGTT
This sequence comes from Prosapia bicincta, assembly GCA_036971475.1. NCBI lineage: Eukaryota > Metazoa > Arthropoda > Insecta > Hemiptera > Cercopidae > Prosapia > Prosapia bicincta. Next base: position 197,303,853 of record JBAIZL010000004.1, read on the forward strand.
TTACAGAATTTTTCAACACACCCCCGCCAACTCCACAAGGGATAGCTGTACACGCACACATAGACACTGTCCCAAAGGTGTCGTCTATCACACAAACACAATTCAGAGCATCAGATGAGGTTGCAAAGGGGAGGCGGGGGATAGATTAAACATCGTGCTGCCACCCCCACCCCGTTTCCCAGCCCGGCTACCAAATGAACTCCTCGTAAATAAGTGCGATGCAGCAAAACAAGTAAGCACTAATACTGGATGGGCAAGAACGTATATGTAACCACCTTTTGTTTTGCTGCCGGCTAACACAAAGAGTTGCTTTTAAATTATGTTTCGGTTTTGTATATGAACCCCCCGAAACCCTTTAATTTATGGAAAGTAGATTAAACTTGTAATTTAGCGGCGTTTAAGTTATGTTTCGCATACACATTATTATAACATGGTAAACATATTAACTCCGGGCGCTGGAAATTACAGCCAAATTTAGAGCTGCTAAATTTGTAAAACGCTGAGTTACTGTAAATTAATTTTAAACTGTTCCCGCGCGGGAATGATATATACATTAATTTGTTTACTTTTGGAGTTTTTAATTTTTTTTGAAAAAATTAACAGATTAACAAGGAAAATTCATTATAATGTTTCTTATGGAATTTATGAGAACATTTACGAGCACATATTAGCTTTATTATTGCACTGCAGGAATATAGGCCTAAGAGTAGCACATGGTAAATATGGGTAGAATTAAGTAAAGGGATTGCATTGGAAAAGAGAAAATATAACTAAAAGATAAGCGTTATAAATATCTATCAAAATAAAGAATTATAATCACGTTTAATATGACTTTATCATCGTTTTGAAAACCTGGAATATCAATAAGCACAAGACGAAAAGTGCTTTTACCAATGAACGTAATTCCATTCAGCTGGCGTTTTTCTGAAGGAAAACGAATGATTTTTAGTAAAAATTGGAAATATGTATAAAATAAGAACGGAAACAACATACTTAGCAGAAAAGTAAAACAGTAGGCAAAAACAAAAAATGTAATGTTGATTGATGACGTCATTATTAACAATGCTTACTTCAAGGTTTTTTTTAAAAATTAAAATCATTCCATTCATACGAAAATATCGTTTGCAATACGAGAAAACAGCAATTATTCTGGAAGGAATTCGTTATTCAATTTTTTTTTAAATAATGGTTTACATTTCGGAATAAATGTAGTACGACGAAAATAAGAAGAAATTAGGCATATTGTAGGCCTATGTGTAAAAAATTATTAGTATTAACGCAGGGTAGTGAACATTTTTGTAAAAGGCTATGAGAAAGGCGAAGACTAAATGCAATGAAAATTGGAAAAAACATATCTCTTATATGTGTTATAAAATACCATCAAATTATAGCTGACAATAACATAGACCCTGGTTGAAATTCAAAGTCTAATAAGATGTAACTCAAGTGAACAAAGATTTCTGGATGTCTAGATACAGAAACTACCTGAAATTAATAACTCTGTAGTGTGTGTTTTATTTATAAATCCGTCTACTAATAGCTGCTAAAACAATGTAGACCCTACCTGGGTTCCAATATGTTGTAACACAAAGAGAACAGGTTTCATGTATCACCCAGTCTGTAAATGCCTGTGAAACTACAAAATGCTGAAAAGACAATAGGCCAAAATAACTACATGCGTAGAATTTGTCTAAAAGATAAGCGTGGGATCGGATTCGTGCAATATGGACTTCATCCCTATGGACTGCCTACCAGAGACATAAATATGACTCTACGGACGTCTCCCTTATAAAGTGAATTAGAATTATTGACGAATTATCAAACCTGTCCGAAATATTAAATTCTTTTCATCATAGAAAGTGTATCTTGGAGATAGATCAAAACATGTTTTACCACCATAAAAAGAATTATTTTAACATTAAAATAGGATCTTCTTTTTTCAAACTCCTAACCAGAGTTATCCCAACTGATCTTCTTTTATAGTATAAGAAACATTATTGTGATTTTCATAATTCTTATAACAAGAAACTGGCGTTACTGTATTTCTTTAAACAGAAGGTTTATAACACCGTAAATTAGTAAGAAATAAGCACAAATAGTACCTACATACAATTTTCTTGCAAATATGTAGTTTTAGGCTTTTCTTTTTGGAGTGTCAAGACATACGGTAGTTATAAAGTTTATTGCCTTCGAAGGGTAGGAAAGCATTGTGAATGTAGGTAGAATTAAGGTAGGGACATAAAATCCTCAAACCTAAAGGATATGGAGGTAGGGATAAAATCCTCGATCGCAGTTAGGGATGTAGGGTAACCATTATAATGAGATCATAAATATGTGTCTGTCTGAAAAAGTATATCTAGAATGTGATTAAAGCAGATTATCGGTTGATAAGTAGGTTTAATAACCGAAAGGTTCTAGCTCTCCGATGATAGTCCTAAGGGATTGTGACGGCGTGTTAAATACTAAAAGGCTCTGGAGGCCAAGAAGAATTCCTGCAGAAAAACAATACCACAATGCAGTCTTAAATATGTACTTATTTTAGAAAAGAACATAGATCTTTCTGGAGTAATTTTCAAACATTCAGTTGAAAGTTACATCTTTTAAATAACAGGGACAAAAAAAAAACTCTAATAATTGAATAATAAGCTTCTCGTTACAAATAGGTAGTTCGTAGGAATTGAGTATGTTGCATTTAAAAACTAGCATATTTTGGGTCAGAAAAAAACAATACAGAAATTAAAATTACAGAATTAAAAGTTTTCTTTGTGAAATAAATATTAAATAACTAAAAAGTCTTTACTGTTGAAAAAATGTTTTTGCGACGTTTAATAGTATTATTTCGTCATCAAACCCAAATATCATCACACGATCTAACAATCTCCTTGGGAAAAGTCTCTCGTAAAGGTTCATCACTATACTATATATAATCTTACCTATAAAATAAACACTATTACCTATATTCATCTCCCTATGAGTAAACCGTACAGAGTATTTCCCCGGTAAAGAGTAGGTTAACTCTACTTCAGGATCAATCCTGCATACGTGAACAGACATTCTATATGTCTACAAATACCATGTAAAAAATATGTCCGTATTATTACGCTACGACTTGTAATTAGTAAATCCTATCACATCTGTAACTTAGTGGTAGTTAAACACACATAAAATAAATATAGGCTATAGGTAAACGAGACCACTTTTAAATACGACATGATTTTCTTTTATTTGAAACGAATGAAGAAACAATTACTCATTAAGTAGTTGTAAAAATTAATGTTCATATTTTTTTTGTTTCAGGTAAGGTGAAAACTTTGAGTCTGAGATCATTCGATAAAAAGAGTGAGTAAATATTTTAATTCATTGAGAAATGTTGAATTTTTTTATTTAGGACAATATTTAGATAATTTATGATCGAATAATGGAGCTTTTAGACTAGGCTGTTATTTAAATACGATAATATACTGTCTTTAATGGTTAGATCACGAAATCATTTAAATTATACACCTGTGATTCAATTAAAACTAATCGTAATGACAAAGACAAATATATGCCGGTTGCCTTCTATTGCTATAATATTGGTTTGTCTGACAAATTATCAACTTTTACTAAAAGCTTGCTAAGCAATAACTCAAGTTTAAAGATAACACTACCCCCATAACTCCTGGCTAATGGGGGTTTGGGGTTTCAACACGTCATAAACGGGTTTACTGAGACCACGCGTTTATCCGTTTTCCTGGCTCGCGTGAGACTGAAACATATTTCAACCAATCAAAACGCAGAGCACTAAGTTGCCCAGAAATCATCAGGTACAATTCAATTTGGACCGCCATTGCGTGAACAAAAATGGTTTTTAATGTTTGAATTAGAGGGAATTATGAACGACTCCATGTTAAAGTGAATTCCAGTCTAGGGCTGTCTCTATTATTAAGCTATCTAGAAGTTCATCTAAATCTAATATTTTGGTCATTTTTTGAAGTGGAGAAAGAAAATGAAACCCTTATTGTCCTTTTTTTACCAGTTTAAATCTACTTCTAGCAATTGCTGTAATTATAGGCCAACCATAGTTTACTACCTACAGAAGTATAAAATTACACTTATGAAAGTAATTTTTATGTTTCAAAACCTAAATATGTCCTTTATGAATGATATTACTAATGCTTTTCTGTATTTACTCGTATATTAGAAAGGTGTGAGTGTGCGCGCGCTCACTTGTATGCACGTGAAGGCCTATTTACTACACAAATCATTAAACTATTATTTTTGAGCAATCAATCATTAATCATTAATAACAACAAAATGTGAATTTCCTAAACGTAAAACATATACTGCTAATTAAGTCACCTAGGCGTGATGGTCCTATTTCCAATATAAGTGAAGAAAATTATATCGATTTTAAAGTGAAAGGAACTGTGTCCTTTGAGAAATGAGTGGATTTTTCAATTTTCAGCTGAAAAGGTTTGTCCATTTATAACAGGGGGGAAGATGCTATCCCTAACCGTGTCGAGCTGTCTATTACAAGTGAAGTAACCGTGAACATTTACAATTGCGGTCAGATATAGGTTATCTCTAACTGATGACACGTGTAAAATTTTCAGCAGCGAATAACTGTGTGTCTTTCAATTGAAAGTTGTGTCGATTTAAAACTGAGAGATTGTCAATTTTATCCCGATATACTCTATCAAATTTTATTTGATTGAAAATGTGTCTATTTTAAACTGAGGGGGATGTACCTATTTTCAAGCATGGGAGATGTGTCCATTTTTAAATCAAGTGAACGATGTTCATTAAAACTTGACATGAGATACTTCCTACTGGTAGAAATATGTTAGTTTTCAACTACGGATAGGTGTGTCCAGTTTTACAGAAGGATTAAAATGATGCGATGTGAATCTATTTTAAACTAATGCATAGTCTATTCAGTCTATTCAAGCTTCTGTTATCAAAGTATAAGTATATATTTAAAAAAGAAATTTTAAGGAAATTATTTCTTCACACAAAGTCCGTATAAAAAAAAACCCTATAGGCTAGCACATATAAAACTTTATTAAGAATTCTATAATAAGAATTTATATGGCGATGGCTCGAATGTATTCGAAATTTAAAAATGATAGAATGGAATATACAAATTAATAATATAAATTAACATTACGCTGTAGTTGAAAATGAAATAATCCCCATTTATAGCCTATCCTAGACTTTTATTTAAACTTGAAAAGTTTAAAACGTTATGGTATAGTCACCGGCGCACGAGTAGAGCCCTGGCCCAAGGCAAGACGATAATGTCATTCTCAAAAACATTTCAAACACAATACGTCAAAATTACAGAAAATTACGTTGAAGAAACGGGATCATATATAATTTATTTTGTGCGCCCTTACTTAATAAAATTAGTACTCTAGCCTATCTGTAAATGCTTATATTACTAACTAGAATATAACATCTACAAATTTAGGGTACAGGCAGGTTATTTTTGTAGGTCAGGAATACATCGGCAGCGCATGCGCAGAACTGAAACCCGAGCGTGACTCATTTCTGCACCAGGACTCTTCTCCTGCGCCGATGACTAAAACTACAAAAAAACTTTATATTGTGGAAAACATTTTTGACAAGTTGTATGAGTACTGTGCGTAATGCTGAGGACAATTAACAGACACTATTAACAATAACTAGACTCGTAAGTTTTTTCACGTTGGTTATATGAATTGTAAGCGGATTTCGTGAAACATAAGCTCATTGGAAGATAGGCCTATATGGGTTTCCTCCTCAAGAAGAATGAGAGAAGAAGAATGATACATTCCACAAGCCCTTGTGTTAGAATAAAATCAAATCTGATAGAAAGTTAAAACTAGGATAGAAGGGGAAACAAAAGAAATCTACTGAAAATAAGCACTTTATAAAGAAATATAATCCGTTAAGAAAAAATATCGGTAGGTCTAATGCTGATATAGATGTGTAGAGAGTATTAAAACGTATTATTGGTAATAATGACAGCTAATAGAGCCTACTTCGCAAATATAAAGCCTTTTAAAAGTAGGCTATTGTCTCAAACCACTAAGGTACGACTATAAAACCTTAATTCGGCCAGTCTTAACGTATGGAGCGGAGACATGGACTTTAACCGCCGCGATGAAAAATCAGTTGACATTGTTTGAGCGTAAGCTTTTAAGAAAAATTTGTTCCGATCCACGATGTACAGACAAATGGGTGGAAGCTTCGATCTAATGCGGAGTTGTATTTCTTATACAAAGACGCAAATGTGGTCCATTTTATTAAAACGCTACGTCTAGAATGGTTGGGTCACATCATAAGAATGCCCACCAATAGAATGCCGAACAAACTTTTACATGGCACTATGATTGGCAAAGAAGAGTTGTCCGACCAAAAAAACGATGGCTACAGGACCTTGAGGAAGATTTAAGGATACTCGGCAATACAGCATGGAAACAGAAGGCTAAGGATAGAAGTACATGGCGGGACATTGTTAAGGAAGCCAAGGACCACCCCGGGCTGTAGCGCTACGTAGTAGTAGTAGTTTTACCGGTATGAAATGATTGAATTATAGAATTGTAGCCTATTAGGTTTTTTAATACTATATGTCCAAAAAAGCCCTGTAAATCTAAAATATAACTTATATAAAATATTAATTTAGTACAATAAAATAAATAATAAATCTGTAAGTAAACAATATAGATGCACAAAACGGAGCCTACTGAAAGTGGGACTGTAAAATTGTAGTGATAACTGGCAAATACGCACACCATGGTGAAACGAAAAAATCCATACAACAATAAAGCATCTCTTAAAACTTCGTAATAAATAGACACATTATTGTCCCAAATTACCGGATATAAATTTAACACTGTATTAAACAAGGTGACGTAATATCTAAGGGATGGTTTAATAAGCACCCCTGTAAGAGCTAATAAACAACTAAATCAACAATAAGGAGTTGGGGTGCGGGGGTAGGTCCTAGAAGTAATTGCAATAATTGTCAAAGTCGATTACATGGTGAGTGATTATATTTAGTTAGGGGATGAAGGACCCCTGCAGTCCGCCATTTTGTTATCAAACAAGCACAGGCTGATATCAAGACGGCCTGAGTTTATTGCTTATGCTGCGTATATATCATAACTCGTGCCTATGGTATTGGAGGGGAAATAAGAACAGAACGTAAAAATCATCTCATTTAGAGGGTTTGTTAATTATTTTTTCTTGGCTTTCGTATTGTTCTAAAATTTTGCGATGCAGTTATTTTAAATTGAGAAAAAGATATAGCCTAATTAAAATGTATATTTTTTCATTTAATAATAAGCAATGTAGGGTCTCACAATATTTTTAATTATGGAAAACATAATATTTTAAACTTATACCCTGGTGGTGTGGCAAGAGAACTTCTGACTAAAGTTCTGACTATTTAAAAAAAAAAATATGTTGACCAATAGGCCTACATATTTGCAGACAATCTTGATATTTCTGATATTTATAACGTTTTAATTTTGCCAAACAATTTTAATTCTAAAAGAAAGCAGCAATTGTTATGGTGAGTCATTTCAGGTTTTCTTCTCATAGACCTGAATTTTATTAATTATTTTGTTCTAATTAATTGATTATTAATTAATTTATTATTATTATAAATTAAATAACTTTTTGCTATAGAACAAACAGTTTTGAAGTAACAAACATAAAACTTGGTTGTTGATCTCGCAAGGGGATATTCTATTACACATAACAAATATATATATATATATATATATATATATATATATATATATATATATAGGCCTATATAAATATCGCAGTATGTTGTCTTGTGTATTAATAAAGAACAAAAGTCTAAATATAAATACAAGAATTATAATTGAATTTACAATAGTAAATTCAATTATAATTCTTGTATTTGTATTTCTTTATATATATATAGTCTATATATATATATATCGCAATATGTATTCTTGTGAATTAATAAAGAACTAACTCAAAATACAAATACAAGAATTATATGTATATAATACAAGAAATTATATATATATATTGTATTTAATTAGTTTAGAGCTTATAAATTTAATTTTCATATTAAATAAACATTTTTAAAATTGAAAAAAAACTTTCCCCCAAGTGATTTTAAAATCCAATGTAAACTGTATTTGTTTACTTGTAGGTCTATATGTAAAGGCCTACATATACCCTTAATATTTTCTTTCCAATTTAAACAATTTTTTAAATTGTTTTCAGGTTTTTTTCTAGTCTATTCTATTCAAACAATTGCTGCGTGCAAATCCATAGGGTATATCTTAAAAAGGTAACCAAATTTGTAAAATATATTTCGATTTACAAACACCTTTTATTTCAGTCTCTATTTTAGATTAAATGTTGAAATTTATGTTTAGAATCTCTTTCAATTCACTACAAATTTAGTAGTAAGTGTTCGTCTCAAGTCCTATAAAAAAGATTAGCCTATCACTTGTTGAGTTTCACTAAATACTTTCATCAGTCTGTAACGTATTTTAATCCATTTCAATAGAATGAATATCATTCGTATAGCCTATGTAGGTGTAACTGGTAATTAAGTGTTGACATATTTCACAGTAATTTAAATTTGGTTTCTTATAACAAGTTGTCAACTTCCCCTCTTTATACTTTAGCAGTTTAATCGAAAGTATTTTGCTTCGTTCAATTCTTAACAAAGATATCAATCTGCAAGCAGACCGTGTTGCCACATCGGGCGGCTGAGTTTGATCGCGCCTAAAATCTGCCCAGACACGTGACACGGGCGCGGGGTATGTGCCCGCGGAATAATAAATAACGCGTCCTGTCATACGTGTTTTATGTCGCCATTTGTGTCTAAAAATAAATTCAAACTTTTTTATCTAAAGAGTCTGAGAGAAAATATAAATTTCGCAAGCAATGTTCTCTCTGATACGAAATTTTATTCCATGCATATTTTAGATATATATCTTTTAAAAAAGTAAGTATTTCAGGATCCGTCGCCTCCCTTATACGCATAGTAATGTATTCTCATCCCTTGACGCATCCCCTTCTTCCCTTACGAAACGCACTCTTGCGCAAAATAGACTACCCATATATTTTGTAAACAATGAGAAACTATTAAGCACTTTTTCTTTAGCCCTAATTTTGGTTTTAATTCTATAAAATCAAAACATATAAGGTAAGTATAATAATTTGAAAGTATGAGAATGTAGCTTATAAATGTATTAAAATTGTATTAGGAAATAATATAAAAAATATATACTGTATTTGATATAAGCGTAATTTGATACCGTAGGGTTTGATAAAAAATGACATGGCTTGGATTAGAATAGGTGTAACATCTCAATAGGGTGATATTCCTTCCCAATCCCTCACAAAAAAATATTTAAATCAGTTACACAAAACACAGAGTTCTGTATCTTGTTTTACGTTTTAGGGTATGTACGATATCGAATACACGAAATATGCGTAGATCAGGAATGTTGCGAAAGAAGCGTACAGGACAAGTTTTGATAGATGGTGAGGGCAAGTTATGACGTCAGAACATTGAGACTGGAGAAATTTGCGTACAGCTTTTAGGTGTGCACGGATCTTTTAAAATCATTAAACTACATAAATGTGTTTACCTCTGACCTGAACATAAATGTTGCTTAGTTTCGTAAGGGTGTGGAGATCTTTAAGATTTTAAAGAGACCTTTAAAACCTTATTTATTAAACCTGATTTCTATCACACTTTTCCAGGCTTTGGACTGGATAAATGCCCTTTCATTTTGACGTGTTTAAAATCAGCTTGAAGATTAGGTAATTTTTTTTTTCAATTTAAAAAAATTTTTTTTTATATTTTACAGAATTTGTTTATTTTAATCTATATTACAACTGGACCATTTTATTTGAACGTCCTGATTTCTTGGGCCTAATCTAACCCAATTTTTTAAAGTAAGGAAGACATCTTAAACAAGACGTTAGTCTCAAGCTTCTAGGTATTTTTGTTACTTTTTTTTATTTCGTCCGACGTAATACACTTTTTTTCAATTTCGTTCTAAGTGTAACTCTAGTTTCATGTGCATAGGAGCCGACGTTTCGGCCTCTTTTGATAAGTTTCTTTCAATTAAATCGACCTTTCATCTCGACAGTTTAAAGAATAGTGACCACTGACAAAGTGGAAACCATTTTTTTTACCCATTTTGACAGGGAAAATCCAAAGATTTGAAAGTTATTAGCAAATAGTTTAGGGGTAGATGACGTGGGTTGAAAACTGGATTCTGGTTTGTACGTTTTTTTTCGCTTGTCAAATTTACGACTTACCCTCGTCAATTGCTATTGTTTCCTCATGTACGCATATTTTGCTGTACGTATCTTTCGCTGTACGCATTTTTCGTGCCACCACGATATCCTTTATAGTTTAGTGTATCTCACGTTCAATTGTTCCTTTTAGGCTACGTGGGCCTACTTTCTTCTCTGACCAGGTAAAGGAAGCTTAATAAAGCTCGCCTTCAAGTCAGATCCAATAAGATTAAATTAATGTGAAAATTATTTTTAAAAAAGTTACGCGAAATTAATTTTTGAAACAACTTCTAAACGAGGAAATGAAGGAGGCGGTGAGTGCAATTTAAACGGATAACAAACATAACGTATCCGAGTTGAACTTTATTTCCTGCGACGAAGTTTTAATATTTATAACATTTAGATGAAGATTTACAGAAACTCGACGGAAAAAGAAGGGAAAGAAAAGAAAGAGCCGGCAGAGAGCTGAGAGAATTTATTGCTATTCCCTTATGGGCTTTCACCGTTTGATGCATGGTTTTTATCCAAGGCTAAGTAGAATGAAAAAATAATGGCGGTCTAGATAGATGGAAGTTGGCGTGGGGGAAAGGGAGCTACACAAAAAAGTAATTGGTATTGCTCAATTATATTCTTTGGAAAGCCAGGAGGACCTCCTTTCTTGTGTTCCCTTAGGATTGTTGCCCCTCCTATCCCTGCCCTTACTCCTGAATTCTGTTCCTGAATCCATTTCTGCCTGGATTCACATTTATAATTAAAAACTCTAATCATTTAAAAACCTGTTTATGTTTACAATTTATATATAAGTTATTGTATAAAAAATGAATAGGTTAAGGGGTTCTCACTGAATAGTGGATACTCTATTTCTGAAATTGGCAATAAAATAAAACTGTAATCACATATATTTTAGTAGATACTTTTTCAATAAATGGAGTCAAATATTGCACTTAACTTTTGACGTTATTGTATAATTTTCATACAATTTTATCATCTAAAAGTAGTTCTAAAAAAATGTATAGGTATTTGTGGAAAAGACTTCCGGAAATGATTATTTGTTATGGCATTCCTGACAGAGTGTAATAAACTAAAAATAGGGACGGAGAAAGGTTGTAAATATTTTAATGAAAATATTATAAGACAAATATTTATTTTTACAGTATATTGCACCGCCGAAAAGTTGTGTCCGTTCAAAACATAGACTACACAATCGATGCTAACATAAAAAAACGGCCATTTTAAAAATTAGTATTATGGAAAACAACAAAGCATTTATTTAAAATTAATAACTCGAATAATATACTGTATCTTTATATAGCCTAATTAATTGTTGTACGTATACAAAGGGCAGGGTAAATATACTATATATACAACCCATTTATAGCCTGCCTTAAATGAAGTTTTGAACTTTAAAAGCAAATAGATTTTGACAGTGATTTTAACACTTTTATTTCATTTTTTTAGTACTTTTCTTCTGCCGCATAAACATCACATTGACAGTTAAACATAATTAACACCATTGGTAATTGTTTAATAATACAAGTTTCAAGATAATCTCAAAAGATACCATACCACAGTAAAAGGTTTTGCTTTCCTAATTTTAAATTGTCCTCTAGGCCTAATTTTGACCTTGGTGTTCATTATTTAATGTCCGATAAATTTCCAAAGCGGACATTTTCTGTCTCGTAATCGTGGAATCATTCTGAAGACGAGTGATTAATGAAAGTAACGGGATGGAAATGCGACCACAATTTAGTGTGCCTGTTTGATACAACACAGTCAACCGCTTTTTAACACTATTCAAATACAGCTCTGTGACATGATATACGTGGGACGCTTCGGTAAGATGAACGGCCTTTGCCTGGGGTGTGTTGAGAAGAGTATGAGGTGGGGAGGCGAATCCTTAGAGAAATTATGTACAACGAAGGTACAACTAAAGACGGCAGGAACGAGCAACTCGTTTTGGGAGACATAACTCACCGTCATACCCCTGCATGTGTGAAGGGGTGGAAGACGGCTACCAAGGAAAGGCGAACTTCGCCGGGCTTCCCCTCTTTTCTCTCTTCTGGAAAAAAATGATACTCAACTGTGAAATCCCACAAGTGTTGTGTTGGGACTCATAGATACGGTAAATGATGTTTTCTTTATCCGTAACGCTTGGACAAATCTGAAAACCACCCTTGTTTCAAGGCGGAAGGACGATTGTGGACAATGTGGTGGATAAAGATTAACTTGAGTGTTTGTCAAGTTCTTTCTTTAACGTTATAGTTTCCAGTTTATTTTCAGGTTACGGAAATTGTTTTCGTTTATAGTCCGAAAAATACTTGATTGTAGACAAGTAAAGAAACCAGCTTGTCAGAAATTACTAAACGTTTTTCAAATTATTTTTAAAAACGAGTTTCATCATAAATCTAGGTTTGCAAGTTAGTTTTAAAGTTATTATTAAAATAAATTGAAGGATTCGGCGATTAACTTATGATTTTAATATTTTATAGTTAGGTATATATTGTTATTAGATAATTAAAATAAAATATACTTTTTAAAGACATATAAATTTTGGTTAATTTTAAAACCTTACTTTTAAATTTATAAGAGTTTCTTACAGCCTAATAACCGATGATTTTAAATACAAATTATAGTTTAATACATTTACTTAACCAGTAAACACAGAAATATTTCCCCACGTAAACGTGCTGAGTCCAACATAACTATTCTTGGTTGGCCTATGCTTGAAAATCGTTTTACAAAACACTTTCATCCCTTAAACAATATATCACACCAAACCTGATATTCAATGATAAATGGTAGAGAGATAACACAAACATGGCGTGTTTAAATTTCGATAAATCGTAGTTGGCAGTCCCGGAATTCTACAATTAATCTAAACTTTGTCATTTATTGCTTTCCAACAGTGCTTCGAGGTCTATTGATTCAAACCGAAGTAGGTAACAGGCCGCTTCGTCCCTTAGAGAGAGACTTTCTTTTCTTTATTCAGATATAGGCTACTACTTTATCGGTATTTCTTTTTATTTATACAAATTTTTATTGTAATTCTTTTATATAGCGTATATAAAATAATAGTAGAGTAGCCTATGTAGTAAATTATTATATTTGGCTGTAATATATATAGACTACATTCAATTCAGGTCTTTGAGTCAAGACGATGTAACTAGGTTTTCCAGGAAAACTATATAAAAGTGATATTTATCGTCTATAATTATTTATGGAATCTGTAAAATGAGGAGGGAAATTTATGCAGACAAAACATTGAAATCTAACAAAATTATTCTAACTATCAACCAAACAACTCTCTTGTTTGTTTAATAAAGCAGCTGCTGTTTTGGGGAAAGCAAAAAAATGTATGATATTCTGTGTAGTAAAATTGCTACCCAGGTTCTGTACAAGAATAATATTTCTAAAGACGAGTAGGCTATCACTGGCGAAAGCTATCGCTTCGGTAGGAAAGCAATTGTTAAATCTCAACCTTGAGGTAAAGCCAAGTTAATTTGTTGCAAGAAACGGACGGACCTGTGAAACTTGGAATTTTGTATACATATCCTAAAATTCACTGGTATACAATATAAATAAATATTAGATGTTAATACAAAATATGTCTTCCCTAATAACAGCAGCTAATTGTAAATGTAAACTTATTTTGGGCCAAGCTCTAATAGTACAGATGTGACGTTTTTTAGAACTTGCATCATACATATATAAACTCATACATTCACACAATTCTGCAAAGATATATCTAGGCCTACTATAGAGACTTCGTACTCGTCACTAACATTATGCTCCGTTACAGTGATGTTTTAATGGATATAGGCCAACCAAGTACTTTTAGACGTTCTGCTTGAGTATTATTACTTAAATATATGACTTTGTAACGAATAACCTCCTATTAACATCTTTCTGTGTTGGCCTACTGTGAAATTGTTTTATACACAAAAGTAACTTACATTTGAAATAACATTTTAACCTATTTACAATAGTTTGAAATTAATATGAAATTTGTTAGACAATTCTCCAATTAAAAGTATTTTTAGGTAATAAAAGAAACATTATAATCCTTTTAGGGGTTGCAACTCCAAACCCCTCTTCGATGCTCCTTTATAGCGTATTTTTTCACCTATTGTAGGGCCTAAGTTAGTAAATTTCAAATGTTTTTTTTATAACCATATTTGTAAACCTATATTTAAATTTTAATTAAAAAATGAAACTTGGTTTGTAATATTTTAATAGTTAAATTGAGTTCGGGTTTATAGAGAAATAATATTGTTACCGTAAAAAATTAAGTTTTTTTACCGAACTGCTGGTCAATAAATATTTCCAGCATAAAGAGTCTGCCACTCTGCATTCGCGTTTCTGCATCGCCCATTCATAGGGTTGATAACATATGAATTTCGCCTCAAAACCATTAGAATTGAGGTTTTACTAAAACATTTTAAAACAAGCTGTACAAAATATTGTGGGGATAAATTACACGTGAGGCACTGAAAAAAAAATAACTAGGAGTTTCAATTTCTAAAATCACCTTATTTAAAATGCAAAACACACGCTCGTATTGGAGGTACCACGAAAATCTGTTACGAGCGGCTTGTAACCGAGTGCCTCATCCATCACCGGACCCGATTACAACTCCGTCCACCCGGCCAACTCTAGCTCAGGCGCCGGAATAATGCAAGACAAACCATTCATTCCTTAATACTTCTGTATTAGTTTAAACACCAAATACAAGAGCCCTTACTGTAGCTTACGGGGAACAAATAGTCTACATGTGACGACCGATCTTTTAAAAACAGGTATAGCTCTGTAGATTACCTCGAACGTTTTACAAGGCCGCATATAGACTATAGACGAGTGAATAACAGCTTATATTATGAGATTTTCCCGAATCATATTACTCCCCCCTCCTTATATTTCCAGCTTACCCCCCCCCCCATTAATATATTCTACAATTTTGAATAACTACTTCACTAACCGACAACCTTACATTTCCTTACATAATATTCATGTTTTAGAATTTCTTCTTTTTTATTGAACCGTTTGAATCTTTTACTTTCATGGTACTCAACTTAAAGCTTCAGTAGGGCCTACTTGTTTTAATTTTCCCCTTAAACTTTATTTGCGTACCTTGAACTTCTTTTGTGCGTACCTTCTTTCTAAGCTACTAAGCTTTTTTTGTTAAATCTATTTTTGCAGTATAAAAAAAATTGTCTAAAGTATTAAATATAACTTAGGCTCTTAAAGTAGGGTATCATATAAAAGAATAACCTATTAATTTATTAAAACCAACTGAAATTAATAATCTAACTTATCCTTTTAATACACAGGTAGCCCATAGGCTACACCTATAACTTGTTTCATGTCCTATAAACCATCGGGCTCATGAAAAAAACTTTAAAGTAGGGTACTAGTAGGCATAAGTAGGGCTTCAAGAATAAGCGACAAAGTTGGTAGCATGCAATTTACAAATGAAAAAGTCATAGAAGCGTGCACCTTGTCGCTAAACGATTAGACTGCTCGCAAACGTGCTCTGACAAACGTAACAATAGACTCGAAAAGGGATGTTTAAGCATTTAAATATTAGGCTGTATGAAATTTGTAATTTCCTCCAATAACAATCGTGTTGTATTCAATTGAATTTAGTCTACTTGGTAACGGAACTGTAAGCAAGTCAATAAAAAAATTAATTATATAATAATTTTTGAGGAAAATATTTAATTATTTTTGGAAAAGACTTTATTTGTCGAGGTAGAAGAAGTGTAGGCCTATCTCTATTTTATGAGGTAGTGTGTCAGAGTCCATGACTTCAGCACTCCCGGAAATAGATCGCGATGAAGCAGTTGAGTATTAAACCCAAGGAGTTACTATTAGAGTTTAGTATAGCGTTTTGTTTGAAAAAAAATGAAATAATTTACCTCGGAACTGAATCGCGTGTAGATTTATCTAAAACCTCTAAACAACAGAACGCTAGAAAAAGAAACCTTTTTCTCATTAAAATAATAATTTTATTAAATTCTCAGTAAGAAACTCAATAAGTATTTCTGAAAATATCTATTAATAAAAACCGTAAGACGTAAGTAGGAGTATTGGTTAAAAAGATCAAAATTACAATAAAAATCTGATGGAAAATAACATAAAAAAATACTTTTACATTGTCAACGAAAACGAGATGAATATAAATAGTAAAAATTATCAACATTTTAAGAAATTGATATAGGCTAATAGTTGGAAACAATCATTAATGGTTTGAAAATAATTCAAAACAAATTATAATTAATTGTGTAGAATCCTTATTGACAATATTGTTTTATTAATGTTAATTACAGGAGAATTGTGTATTTAGATTTTGAAAAAATCATTTTTTTAGAGTAAACGTCAATCTTTTTTTTTGAGTAAAGGATTAAATTTTATTGGCCATCTTTAGGGAAGGGAAAGGATTAATTTGACATAAAGAGCTCCTCATTTTATTCCAATATTTCAGAATTATTTGGATGTAAGATTTAAATGACAACCAAACTAATCTTATTGATAATTCTATTGTGACGTGTACGGTGAATTCACATGACCAGTCTGTGACCAGGTAAAAAGGTATTGTGAATATTGGGATGTAGGAAAATAATATCATCATTTTGAAAATGTTTAAAATAACTTTGTTAAAAATCTTTGAAATTTAAAATAACCTATTCGTATCATACAGTATTAATATACTATAATAAACCGATTTTTAACTGATTATAATAACTAGAAATAATAATTGTTTGGTTTAAGGAACAAATCATTGATTTTACAATTATACTTTTGAATTAACTTTTAGCTTCTAATTAGAAACTATTTTCAATAATAATGAATTGCATATTCTACCTTTTACGATAACTTATTTCAATTTATCAGAAGAACAACCTTAATTTTATTTTTAAACAATGAAAATTCTCTTAATTTTGGAAAGGAAAATTAATTCACATAATTTTGCTAATTTAGTACCATTTTAAATAGCAAAATATCCACTAGAATGTTTAAATTGTTGAATAATAAATGACAAAAAGGCATAATATTTGATTTCCTAAAGATATTGGTAGCGAATTAGAAATGATTGCATAGACCTACTTTTATTTATCTCAACCCTTTATTTTTAATGTGTAACAATTGCGCTTTATTTAGACAGTTAACATCTAGGTTCATATCATATAATTATTAGACCATCTTAATTAGATCAACTTGTTTCTTAATTTGTGTGTATCTACTTTTTAATTACATATCTAATTACAAATGGCAGTATATGCCCAGGTCCACGACAGTAAACGTTTTTAAAAGATGAAACATATTTGAAAAATACTTCTATTAGACTATATGAAGCAAACCCAAGAACCAAGTCACTGTTCTAATGGACTGCATGAAATGTGTTACACAGTAAGTTACGGTGTCTGGAGTTTTCGGCATTGGGCCAAGTGGGAGTGATTTTTGGCTATAGAAAAATATCGTTTAAAATACAAACACTATAATACATTTGATTTAAGGTCGGAATATTTTAGACACGCATTTAAGCGCTGTAACAATATAAACGTTGTAAAAGTCAAGTCCGAATAACATTCGTCGCTTGAACCATAACTATTTAACGTAGACTTTACGGTATTTACTCGTTTTTAGTTCACAAATATATAACTACACTTTATTGATGGCATTGGATAGAGGGCTTTGAATTGATCAGTACAAAAATACAGTTGTTGATCTTGTTATTTCCTACGAAATGAAATCTGAATTTATAATCGTCATTGTTTATTTATTATTACTATATTAAGTATTATTTAAAATTTTATTTACTATCTTATTATCTGTAATAATCTAATGAATTTATGATTTTAATGAGTGATTTATTGCAACATATATATCCTGAAAAATCTTTCGAAAGAAACTTAATGTGACTTTCATACGCCGATAAAAAAAATTGTCCTGGGTAATATATGAATTTTCGTTACAAATAAATTTTTTGAATATCCTACGTTATACTGCTACTGCAATCAACTTAAACGTTACAAATAAATTGTTTGAATATCCTACGTTATACTGCTACTGCAATCAACTTAAACGTTACAAATAAATTTGTTTAATAGCCTACGTTATACTGCTACTGCAATCAACTTAAACGTTACAAATAATTTTTTTAATATCCCACGTTATACTGCTACTGCAATCAACTTAAACGTTACAAATAATTTTTTAATATCCCACGTTATACTGCTACTGCAATCAACTTAAACGTTACAAATAAATTTGTTTAATAGCCTACGTTATACTGCTACTGCAATCAACTTAAACGTTACAAATAATTTTTTTAATATCCCACTTTATACTGCTACTGCAATCAACTTAAACGTTACAAATAATTTTTTAATATCCCACGTTATACTGCTACTGCAATCAACTTAAACGTTACAAATAAATTTGTTTAATAGCCTACGTTATACTGCTACTGCAATCAACTTAATCGTTACAAATAATTTTTTTAATATCCCACGTTATACTGCTACTGCAATCAACTTAAACGTTACAAATAATTTTTTAATATCCCACGTTATACTGCTACTGCAATCAACTTAAACGTTACAAATATTTTCTTTTCAATATCCTACGTTATACTGCTACTGCAATCAACTAAAATGGCCTTCGTTACTGCTAACAGAAAAATTCTTGTTTTTTCAATACAATTCAAACTTAATTAATAACTTTAACAGTAGTTTATGACTATCCGAATTTTAAATTTTGTAAATTTGTAAAAACTTGCTGACAGAACGTTTTTTATTGCTGTGTGGTGATCTTCATCATTGTCTCTTAGACAAATTTACAAAATTTAAAGTTCGGATAGTCATAAACTACTGTTAAAGTGATTAATTAAGATTCACGGAACGCAATGGACTACACAATTCAAGAATACAAACTATTGTATTATAGGCTTACTAATTATTACTTTATTATTATTTTTTTTTTGCATTACCGACGTAATAAAAATTGTCAGTAATAGGGAGATAAGCTAAATATACCTAATACTTATAAGAGGCTTAAATCGTGTGGAACTCTCTTAAACAAGAGTTTTCGGTTATTTTTCATCTTACGTTGACGAAGTTACCTGGTTATTAATAGAAAGAGCTTCGCGTTTTGGAAAATACAACAAACTTTGTATTAAGACCTAGGATTAAACATAATAATGCACTGAAGGATATTATGGTTATAATACAAACATTTGTTGTGTATTTAGTGAGATACCTAGACCTCCAACTAAGTAGGCCTAATACCAGGAAGCATGCTTTAACAAACATTTAGGTTAAATCATGACGATTGTTCGGAACCCCTAAATCCATCCCCTAATGAAATTTTACTCTCGTTACCTATACTTATTTCATGACATTCAAATTTTAAATTAAGCTCTTACCTTCTGGTTAAGCTGTCGTAATAAATTCAAAGAGGTGTATGACACTGGTTGAGAGTACATATCCAGTGGGTTGTAGTCTTCCACAGGTCTTTCAACTTCTTTGTGGTTTATTAATTCTACCTATTAATCTCTATTTCTAAGACAATGACGAGAATTTGTTTTGTAGATAGTCTAGGATAGATAGTACAGACAAATTCTTTTGACCGATTTTTTTATTTGAAATACATTCCCTTATATATGCTTTGGAATTAAGGATACTACACGGAACGGTCATTTTCAAACTTTCGTTTTCCAAGATAAAATAGTTTCAAGAATAACAGCTTAGTGGAACTACTTCACTTTGAAATACGGCATTAGGACTAAATTCTAGATCTACTTATTCACTCTGTTATTAAGGTTCTGTCAACAATATCAAAATATTGCAATTAAATCTGAGGTAGGCCGACATAGAATAGTTTGTTAAAAATTTGTTTCTAAGGAAAATCAAGGCACTATATACTATTTACCCCAGCTTAAATATTAGTGCAATAATAATAAAAATTGGTTACTATATAAAGTTCATCTCTTTTGCAAAAGACTACTCAACAAGTAGTAGGACTCTACTACTTAAAATAATTAAACTGTGATATAATTTGTTCATGTTTTGGGTCAGAAGTCGTAAAAAGCACGGGGAAGGCTATATGGAAACATCACCTACATATAGACTTCAGTGTGTTGAATGTTCGGGCAAAAATGTTCTCTCTCTTCTAATTTTACAATCTAGAATTTAAATGAAACCGACCGAGTGACCAGGACAATATAAAGCAGTTCACTTACGCCTGTTACCAGTTTCTGTAGCCTAGTGATTGCTGATTGCAGTTAAGAATGTACCTTAATGACGCTTTGTGATTGAAATGCCTGCTACGGTGGATAATTGTTTCGCATTTGCTTTACCCTACTAGGTGCGGTTGATTCAGTAATACGAGTTATTTTATGAAGTTAATATACGGGAAAATACAGAAAGTTGGAATTCTTTCTGTTAATGATAATGAGTTCTAGCACGTTTAAAAGATCTACACTTGCACAGTAGTTTCTTCATTGCATTTTAGTATTGAGCATTTATCATATATTTCAATTATATCTATCTCGTTTCAGACCGTATAGCCTATTTATTAAAAGTAAAGGGCTTGTACTTGTAAATGCTTGTAGTTTTCAAACCTCTTACTTTAAACAATGTTATGCATAACTTATCATTCATTAGCAATGGGATATAGGCCCCTACTATCCTGTAAATGCCCTTTGCGGTAGTTAAACTTGGGTAGCAAGTACGGATGAACTACTCTAAGGAATGAAAGGAAATATGACTCTAGGCTGTTAGTTACAATGAAAACTTTAGCCATTGAAGGTAGGTTTTATAACCTAGTTACAATGAAAACTTTAGCCATTGAAGGTAGGTTTTATAACCTGTAGCCTAACAGGATGACGAGTAGTAACAAGAAGCAGCCAGTGATGAAGTATAGGCTACGGACGGTCCCGGTTATAATAGACTAAATACAATTTGTTTTTTAAATTAATATTCTGGCTACGAATAGATCTGGCAGACAACCTTTGTTGCCACTACATAAAATTATAGTAAACAGAAAAGCCCTACAAGCATTCAACATTGAATTGATATTGTACATTTTATTCCTTTGATGTTGAATGGGTAGCTAGACAGAAATGACTGGATGACCTAACCGCGACATTGAACCTGTTACTTAAATAAAATAGGCCTACATTTAGTACAACAACATTCAATAATTGATTAAATCCAGCATTTTAAAAGGAAACAAAAGTGAAACCTTACATTATGCGCGTGCTCGTGATTGCGTGTGCAGACTAGCTATGTTTATAAATGTTTATTTAGTAAGCAATGAAAGGGTATTTGTAATAACTTATTTCAAATATTCAGTAAACTTGCGAAAAGTTTTAATTTTTAATCTTTGTTCTGGGAGAATTCTTTTCTTTAAAGGTCACACAACCCTACCTCGTATTTCGGAAGGGTTGAAATCCAATTGACATTTGTGGCAATGGTCAAGGCGATCCTCGTCCATAATGCACGACGTAAAGTCAACAAGCAATGTAGTATTCCAGGTGCGAGTGCAAACGCTATCGCCTACGACACGATATACTTAAATAACTTCAAATGGAAATACACACAATGTTTATGGTTATAAAATTCACGTAACCGCATATTAATTGAAATTTTAGAGTTTATTTATTCCTTTAAAGTAGAAACATACTTCTTAATTAAATCTTGGGACATCCAAAACTGATCTTTTGTTTAAGAAATGTTTGGCTATAGAAAATATAAAAATTTTACGTTTCATAGCTCCTTTTTGTTTATGCGGCCTTGCAATTGATACCTTGAAGTAGGTCTTTGTGGGCAAACAGAGCCTTTCGTTAACCTATTTAATGTTTTCAAAAGTTGTTAATAATAAATGTGATATTTTCAACTTAAAACAAATTTGCATAAACAATAAAACCAGAAATGTAAAGGTCTTATATGATTAAAAGGTTTTTAAACCAGCTACGGAGTAACAACACCTATAGGCTTATAGTTAGGCTATATAGGTTAAAAACAAATTAAAAAATACACAAAACTCAAAAATTAATCATTTATTTACTCATACGAGTTTCAATGACTAAGTCATCATCATCTGAGAGTTGTAAGTTAGAGTTTGTAGTAGTAACACTCACTGATGATGATGACTTGGTCATTGAAACCCGTATGCGTAAATAAATGATTAATTTTTGAGTTTTGTGTATGTTTTCATTTGTTTTTAACATAACCTCACTAGCTAAGCTCAAAGAATATTTGTTTATATAGGTCAGTCTAAATATTGCTAAAACATAAATAACATTAGCCTATAAGTTATCGTATTAATAACAATTGATGACATAGTATTAGGCCTAATAGAGTTAATAAGCCTTGGTATTTTGTAATAAAAGTTAGTCTGCAGGAAATGTTTCTGTATAGGTCATTACTATAAATCAACTTTTATTATTATGTTTAGGTAACCTATAATTTGTTATTATTGCATAGATAATAAAATATTAAAAGTAGTAAATAATGCTTAAATTAACGTTGGCCTAACTATTATTATAACACATCGTGTGATTTTATTAAGAATATGTTAGATATTTTTATCACAGGAATTATTTCCCACTAAGGGTCTATAGGCCCATGTCTACTTATAGTTTATCCATAGCCTATAAAATTCACCGCAAACTCATATAGTACGCCTATGTCGGTATGATGATTTGTTTGTCCAATTTCACAGATAATTAATTGTGTGATTTAGTTCACAAATTTACCGTTAGAGGAGAACGAGGAGTATTAATAGGGTAATTCTAAAGGTTATAGGGTTATACGGAGCACTCCTTTTTAGACTTAATAATTTCATTTTCGGAATTTGCAAGAACTAAATATTAGGTTAAAAACCTAGAGTATGTATTAGGTTAAAAACCATGTAGTATAGCAACTACTTTTGCATAGCTGTGAATGCTTGCACTGTGTAAATTTACTTCATATGATATTTTACACCACAATAAATATATTAGGATAATCATTATTTTTTTAAGTAATTATTTTAAAAGTGATTAAAGTTACTTGTGTTATAAAATGTCAAAGACATTTTGAGTTATATAGGGAAATCAACAAAAGGGAGTATTGAAAGTCAGTGGGTCGAGATGGAGATGTTTTGTAG
This sequence comes from Prosapia bicincta, assembly GCA_036971475.1. NCBI lineage: Eukaryota > Metazoa > Arthropoda > Insecta > Hemiptera > Cercopidae > Prosapia > Prosapia bicincta. Next base: position 197,327,277 of record JBAIZL010000004.1, read on the forward strand.
CCAATGGCGGAAAAGGAATCGTTAGTTAAAATGCTTGCCGTTAGAGCGCTCTGAGGTAGAAAGGGAATGGTATCTTCTGCATATATAAAGAAAATATTGACTACTTAAAGTGCCTTCTTTTAAAACAATAAGGCAAGTAGACAATTTGTATTGTATATTCAACTTTAGACTTATTGATGAAAAAATATAGATGTTTTAGAAAAATTGTTTGTTGTTTAAAGACGGTTTGTTCACGAATAAGAAAATTATATTAAGTAGGCCTACCCTAAAAAGTTGAAAATTTAGATGACATTTATAGAAATGTATAACAAACTTGTATATTTCTGCTTAGTTCATTCTATTGTCACCAGAGTGCAACGTCTGTTACTCAACGTTATCTTTATGTTTTGTGAAAAGTTTAGGACATTGCGTACCTTCCTCTTAGAGTACTTCCCTCTTCCTAATTAATTGTGTACACTTTAAAACTAATAGTAGGCTGGCTACATACATACATTGTATTTATATTTAAACGGAAATATATAATTCCAGTTTATAACCCCTATTTTATTAATTGTTGTTAAAACTGAGTTTAAGAACAGCTTTTTTTAGTATTTTTGTATTTCATTCCCTAATTCCAAAGATTCAGATTTGAAAACGAAGCGTGCTAGAGTATCATTACAAACATTTTTATTTAAAAAAAATATATTTACAGGCTTCTACTATTAAACCTCACCAAAGTCCCTATTGTTGACTAGGTCCTTAGATCTCTTAAAAGTCATTTATTTAAGTTTTTTCTGATTTCAGCTTCATCCGAGAATGTCTCTAGCTTCTACCTTGAATTGTAGGCTATCTCTTTTATGGCCAATTGTACTGTTCTTATAGGCCTTTTTCTATACGACCTAACAGCGTGATTCTATTCTCCCCTACCATAATGACTCAGTTTTGTCAGATTGGCTCTTGCTTAGGCCTATATCCATATCTATCAAATACTTTGGAATTCAGTGTCTTCTGATTACTTCTATAGTTTCAGTCTCTTACTTCTAGATAGCCTAGACAAGTTATCTAGATATTATTTTCTATAGTATGGTTTTGTTCAGTAGATTTCTTTTCTGTATCGGAACTTCCTCTATTTTCTTAAGCATTCATGTCACATCAATTCACTGACGATAGACACGATGCAATTAAAGAAAGTAAAATAGATAGGTTCATAAATAAAAGCTCAGAGAGTATATATGTACCCATTTGTTTTAAAACACTGATGTTTAAACATAGTCGATCTAGAATAGCCTATAGAATCTTTCATCAAATTGAATATTTGTGGTCTGGTTGTGTAGGCTAGTCTACATATTCGAATATCTCTCCTTATGACGTATTAACTTCAAAATAATTCTTTCCTCTGAGAAATCTTCTTTCCTTTGAAGTTGTACCTTATCTAGACTACATTTTCTAGAATGTGTTACTTTACCTTTATTCAATCACAATGTGGCTACTAATTTCTTTAGCTTTCTTTGTTCATGTGGCCACTTGTCCCTGCCTATTTCCATCCATAACAGTATTTACCCAAAATAGTTTCTTTTTTATGTTACTGTTAAAAACTGCTATAGCTAGTACTATCGTATTTTCTAAAAGACGTGTAATTTCCTTTTATTCCAGTTGTGGGCAGAACTAAATGATTTTTAACTTATTATTCTATATTGTATTTTGCTTCTTTTTGATAGTGAAGAATATGAATTGGAAAACAATTTTTAGTTCTCCTATTTAGATTGTTATTTATTCTTGTCCACTGTCCAAATTTCAAACCAGTGGTGTTTATTGAAGATTTTCATGTTTGTAATGTATTCAGCAAAGTTAAAAGTAATAATTCACTGTCAGAGATTGTCATTATCAGTTTATCTTCATTATCGTTTCCCTCCAAAACGATTCGCCGGCCAATGGAAGCATATTCTAGTATTCCACTTTGTGATTGGTCGGTAGCTATTCCCATACTTATTAATCAATACGGTTTAAAGCAAACTAATATGATATAGGTAATATAAATGAAACACAGTACTATTTTTTTAATATATATTTTCAATAAATGTTCCCCTTATACTGCGACCGTATGAATTTATATTCAAATATAAGGTTTTAAACTTGGTACTGAAACATGTGTTCTGCGCATGCGTAGGAAAGGAGTGGGGAAGGCTATAAACCAATAGCGTGTGAATATTGTGGAAAATGGCGGGATTAGTCCTTAATAGGTTAATATGAAAAACAATACTAAAGCCAAAATTTTTTGGTAATTCTAAAAATGTGAATAACAAATGTTTTTATTAAATATTATGCTTAGGAGATTTGAATAAAATAAATATCGTGAGAAATATTTTTTTGTAATTTAAAATAAAATACTTTTTCATTTGTAGACTAAAGTCGTCATTATAACCTATTTGGAATAGGTTGTTCAATTAAAGTTAAAACTAGCTTTATTTTATATATTTTTTTATTGCTCCAATGAGCATGAGCGCCCATATCCAGGGGAAAGGGGGGCCACGACCCCATCTTACCCCAAGATTTAAAATCACAAAATAAATATCCAAGGGTTATAGGCCTATGAAGACCAGTAAATTGTTTTTAGAAGTTTTTTTTAATTTTTGAATTGTATAACTTGACTTAAGACGAAAATAGGCGGAATTTATATACAAAAAATGTGTTTTCTTGAATACTTAGGCCTACATATTGTTTTTTAAATAAAAAGTAGGCCTACGAGTAAACTAATTAGATTAATGTGTTTATTTCCTTTAAACATCAAGTGTCATGGGTTAATGAATTTTTTTGCAGCTAAATGTTTTAGTACCTAATACAAACTTTTATATGGGCGCCCTTGTCAAAGTGTAGCCTACATACTGTAAAGTTAACATACGGTTAAAGTGATGATCTCGCCTGTCTTCAATAAAGTTCGTGAAACACCGAAATCAGTTACAATGTCCAAACGTTAATATTACTTACATTGGATGGGAAATGAGATATGGAATCAATCATGACAGAGAAAGTTGAAATAATAAATTGAATGTGTAAATTTTACAAAATTCAGAGTATTCTAATGATAAAACACAGAAATAAGATTAGTAAAAAGTGACCAACTATATTAAATTATAAATTGTTAATTTGCATAACCAATAAAAGTAACGTTTCTTGTGAAGTAGACAGTGAGAATACTTTTATAAAAAAAAGCTTTAGGGATGTTTTTCAGGTTTATTGAGCTTTATAAAACTAGGATGTTTGTGTTCCGACAGACTATGAGCAATGGAACATTGTGTAAGGAAATGGAAAATGTAGCCTATTATTCTATTTTTCTTTGGTCAATAAATAAGGAAAACGTTATTTTAAAAAATCCAATAATGTGGTGAAGAGACGTTTGTAGAAGAGATTCTTCTGAGAATACAAAATCTGAAAAATACAATCATTTAATAAATCTACAACTAGTATTTATACATAGCCCTGTATCTTTGTTGCGAGAAATTTAGGCAGCATACTAGTTCTGTATACTTTGTATAAACGATTATTCTAGATTGTCAGAAAATGCGAACAAAAACGTAACAAAAGTGAGACCTATTTAAAGTTAAACCCCCTAATAGTTAGTAAGACAGGTCTACTTAAATCCGTAAATGTTGACAAAAGCGGAAGTTTTTGTACGTTCCCATAAGAATTGTATTGAAAATTATAGGAGGACTAACTATAATACAGCTGGAGTGTCATTATCAAGGGAGAAAAGACACAGAAGAATTTGTGTCCTGTGAACACAAATTCTTGAGAGAAGAGCCTGTAATGAAACTAATTAATAGTTATTGTACGCCCAGTACATCGAACCTGCATGTGAAGAGGATTTCATCGAACCACCAGAAGAGGACTGGATTCAATGCAATAAATGCAAGAATGGTGGCATGATGCATGTTCCAATTACGAGGATGGGGTAAATTTCGTATGCGATTACTGTTGAGAATAATGTGAAATAACTTTCAATTGGTTTAAATAAGTTATTTTTTGTAACACTCAATTGCATATGTAATTGTATTAATAAAATCTTTTAAAGGATATACTGCCTACTTATACCCCATAGACTGCGAACTCTTGCCCCATATACGGGGCAAGAGTTCGCATATGTAATGTTTTCGTAAATATTTTTTCAAGAAGATTGTATGAAATATAAAAGCGTAAGTTTAAAGTATTTTGGTTAACAACTATTTGAAGATATTTTCCTAAAAGTTTTTGTTCGATCAACTATCAATTGAACTGTTTTTTATGGTTATAAACCATAAGTGCGTGCTCTTGCCCCGGGTTACTCCTACTCATAGAAATAGGACCCTCTATAGAGAATAATTTTGTTGAATGAACAATTTTAAAATGTTTTATGGAAAATATTATTTTAATTCTTAGTAATTTAAAAGACAAACAAATGTTCTTTTTCCGTTCCCGTTTTTATTTTTTCTTCCGTTTCTGCAGACATAATTTATATTAATTAAACTCCCCTCTGCTGTAATAAAGTTTTTGTAAAAACGAACACAAACTATTTACCCACCCGTGCGGAACAATCCACGATCAAAACTTACATTTGTCTTGATTCACGAACTTAAGTCACTATATAATGTTTCTTTTATCTGAAATAAAGTTCCATTCGTTGCTTGAATGTGGAGAAGGGGGGCGGGTGGAAGGGTGTAAATAAGAACTGACTTGGGGGGCTAGAAAGGGGGAGAAAGAGATAGAAGCACAGAACAGTAAATTCAGCTTTATCAGTAACGCAGTCTGTACAAAGACTTCATGTGACAATTTTATTTCCATTTTCGTCGTGGTGGATGCTTTGTTTTGTACAAATTCTAATTTGGCACAAGTAATTAAGGGATGTTGAGACAGTAGAGTGGTTTATTAATAGGGTAGGCCTGAACTTTTTGTTTGTTTTGTTTCTTATTATTATATTTTAAATAATCCTTGTAAAAAGTGTAGATTTTTTAAAATCACTGTACTAAAAGTTTTAAAATAGTTAAAAATCATTCAGCCGTTTGTAAATTACCAAGAAGCCCGAACCAAATGTTTGATATTTGTCCAGGCAATCTTAACAGTATAACTGGAATACAAATTTATTTTTCCTTTTGTTCATAGATATGAAAGTAAATATTGAATAGACCGGTGGTTTTCTACTTCGCTATTGACAATGCATTAATGCAGCCTTTTAGTGTTCAAAGTGCTGCGATACAAAATGGTGTTATAGGTTTGTACATTTTTAGATTTTTTTTCTATAAGTTTATTACATAAATAACACATAGCCTGCATTTATTTTTACGCTATCCCTTTAATGAATGAAGTAAATGAATTATGTAATTTTCATTGCTAAAAAATTTGGAAACTTGAACATTTCCAAATATTTATCTCCTTGAGAGAACCATTCCCATTTTCTTTAGTAGGATATATAGGCTAATATGGTCCTGTTTCATGAACATTTTTTTCCTGTTACCAGTGTAAGAATATGACTAAGCTATTTCTGTACTTTGTGAACTTTACAAGTAAACGATATTTTTGGATTGATTGAAAAATCCAAGTAGAGATAAAATATGAAACTTAAAATCTTTTTACTTTTAGAATATTTAGGGCCTACCCCATTTTAAATACATTTCATATTCTATGTATTAATGTAAAAAGACTTTAAGTAGTTTATTAATATACTAGAATTTGCTGAACAAACAATTGTGCATTTCTAACTAAAACATTCTCTGATCGTGCAATTGCTATCATCAAAGAGGCTTTCGATATTTATTATGGGGACCCATGAAGATCTCGCGACAGAACAGGGTACGAAGTAATGCTAAGCCGTCTATAGCAGTTTGTAGTCTAGAGGTTTAGGAAGTTTGTAAAATATTTCGTTGTTAATAGGCTATATTTGAAATTAAATTTTCTTAGACTCATTTTGTTTTTAATACAGCCTAAGAATATAAACTTTGGTAGAAATTTTGATTAGTATGGGAACTCAAGATTCAGATAAATATGTTATACGGAGAGGGAAAACAGACCAAAAGCCAGTTAAGGATTAGGCAGACAAATAGAATAAATAAATTCCATATAGGTTAGACCTATACATAGTATTGAATTAAATAAAAAAAACTGCTGATTTCAAGTGACAATGCTCAAGACAAAATAACAATAAATTTATAACTTCAATATATTTTGCTATAGGCTATAGGCTATATTTGAAATTAAATTTTCTTAGACTCATTTTGTTTTTAATACAGCCTAAGAATATAAACTTTGGTAGAAATTTTGATTAGTATGGGAACTCAAGATTCAGATAAATATGTTATACGGAGAGGGAAAACAGACCAAAAGCCAGTTAAGGATTAGGCAGACAAATAGAATAAATAAATTCCATATAGGTTAGACCTATACATAGTATTGAATTAAATAAAAAAACAGCTGGTTTCAAGTGACAATGCTTAAGACAAAATAACAATAAATTTATAACTTCAATATTTTTTGCTATATAGGCTATGTAAATTAAATTAATTTTGTTCAGTACTTCTGAAGATGGATACCTGGTAACCGAAATGTACACCAAGTGATTAAATAAAGTTATTTTGTGGTTATTGGGTTTGTTATCTAAAATATTATACTATACATAGTAATTTAATATTACGAGGCCTATAGACCTATAGCCTAAGTCTCTCTCTTTCTCGCTGTTTGTGTGCGTGTGTGTTTTGTATCATAGACTATTCCTTAATGATATGCAAGATATTTTTTTTATAACACAGGTTAAGCTAGGCACATCCAGTTACTTTATTTTTTATTTATTTAAATAGCGGTCATCAGTGTTCTCTATTCTTGGTTACAATTAAATTGGACAAAGTGCACTTCCATTCGAATACATTTATAGCAATTTTCATTTTTTAAATATAGGTCTATAGGCTATAGGAAAACAGTGAACAATTTGTGACAGTACATCACAATGTAAGCAGTTTCACACACAATTAGCCTACCGAGCGCAACTATTCCCGTTTGTGACAGACTGAGGACATTTCCGTAATTCGTCTGCTGAAATTTCAGTAAGTACAATGTAAGCAGTAATTATTAAAACAGTGAACCATGAAAAACATTTGTTGTGTATTTTACAAAAACAGTTTAACATTAAAAAAAAGTTAATAGACTACATAAATAAATGTCTCCCTAGTTGCTCCAAAAGGGGTTGCAGAGCCTTATTAGTCACATTAAACACTTCCAAGTGTGATGTACGAGTTGGAAACAAATTAGCCGTGAAGACGGACGACGCATTGTAGGCAGAATTAGCGGCTACTGTGCTGTGCGAGGCTGCACGATTTCGACAGACGAATGGTAATTGTGGGCATTGGAAGTTATGGTTTCCTTAAAACGGCTACAGTAATTGGGCAGTGTTAGACATTGTGCGTGAAGATGCAGTGCTCAAGATATCTGACTATGGGGAATTCGTGTGCATTCTGTAGTTTTTCTTTCAGATATATGGTTGTGTTGAAGCATGCAATAGAATCGGTCCTTGTCGGAACAAATAGAGGCGACCTGGTCACTTTGTTACATGATTGGAGTGATTTTAATTTTACATTATCTAAATTTAAACTGAACTTTAACACTAAAACACCCTTTTTTAACGTTTGAATGAACATTTTTAACATAATGAACTTTTATTTCTTGCTATTTTAAAGTTTTAATTGTTTTAAAATAGGATTAGGTATATGTTTGAAAAAACATAGGCCCAATATTCCATTTCTTCCTTACATTTTCATACTTAATAAATCGATTACATTTTTACATTCGACACCTTATAGTCATATAAAAAATAAAATGTACAGCAATGTAAACTTTAAAAATTAAAAAATTTCTAAAATACCAAAAAGGATGTTTTGTTTGCACAAAGGGACCGTCTGCAATCTGTCAGTCACAACGGGATAAATTCATCAGCGACAAGGGCCTTGTCTGTTTTGGCGGGCAACAACTGTGTGATCAGAGTTGCCGTTTTTTGTATTGTATTGTTTCTGTTTGTGTCATCTGTAGGACAAGTCTGTTAGGTTGTTACACAAACCGCAGAAAGGCACGCGTTGAATTTTGGAAAGAATTCTCTGAAAAGAATTTTCTGTGTGAGGTATGTTAAACATTATTTGGACTCTGAAGAGATATCTATGTAACTGAACGTCAGGCTGGGGTAGAGAAAATGGTTTTAATTTTTTAATTGATTTGTAACGTTACTAAATATAAAATTAATTAAAAACAAATGCGTACAATAAGTTCACTTTAGTAGTTAAATGACAAAAATATTCTTTGAGCAGTTATGTGATTTGAAGACTATTTCTCTGAAACATCTGAAGGAATTTGACTCGTTAACGTCTGTTTAGACCTATATAACCTATTTTGGACAATCAAAATTGCCTGGAACGTTGTATTTACAACAATCACAACACCCGCAAAATATTTCTCGCCGTAATTTCTTATTAGTCTTGAACTACTTAACATTTGGTACAGGGAAATTTGTTGACAAACCTTAGTATCTAGAATAATTTTTTATGAAGCGTTTTAAAAACAAAAATAGAAGCATTTCACAAACAGTTTTATTTAAGTATATAAATAAAAAAACAATAGGCCTTATAATGTCGATTTTCAAAGGGCATTATGCCTCTTGCTACAATTAACTTTCATCATTCATGACGATTGAGAACGTTCCACGTTTTTGGATGACAATTTATTTCCCAATTTCTAATTGATAAAAATTAAAACATTTTTATAAACTGTTCAAATCTACCATACTAATTACAATTTTTAATTTACGCTATAAGATAATTTATCTTTTTAATATTTCTCTTTGTCAAATTATTATTTTGAATAAACGCATGATTCACTTTTGAAAAAACGTGATTGTTTTTTAATTTTCAACGACACAGCCTGTTATAGTCACCATAGAGGGTTTTCCTGGATTCGACCTATAAGTAATTGAAATTCGTAGTGTATCCTACAATTCAAGAGAAGTTTTAAGATATAGTAAACACGTAGCGTAATTTAATTTCTGACAGGTAATTATATATGGCACTATCCACATTATGTCTGACGTGGCCCTATCCACGTTATATTTTTTTAAATGTCTGTAGGCCATAGTAGAAACTGACCTTTTAGCGATTTAAAATAAGCGACTGTTCTGACAACCAATCGTAATCGCCTTTAATAACTTGTTTAATTAATAATTTTAATAATTAAATTACAGTAAATACTTATTATTTAGCCGTTAAATTTTTTAAAAAACATTAAATAACTGTCAAACTAGTTAGACATACTATTTCAGTAGTCGTGTTTATTTAGTAGTAGTCTAGTAGTAATATATAGGCCTATAATAATCACATTTTAGTAATTATGAAGTCATGCTCTTTAAATAGTTTACATTATAGACCTACGAAATCGTTTTAATAATTTGCTTACACCTGGAAAAATTCCAATAGTTATTTCTTTCTCAGTGGAAAACTTGATTTGGAAGTACAAATTCAATTTTCTAAATTTTTCCAAAATATATGTAGGCCTAATTCGATTTCCTTTGAAACGCTATGCATTCCTGTGAGACAACAATACATATCAAAAATATCTGGGCTTGGTTTCGTGTCACAACCGTGGCCGATACGACACCGGTAATGTCACAACTGTCATACCCTTTCATTCCGACCAGATTTATTGAAATGTGAAAGGCAACAGCCTTGTTTCAACTTATTAATGTCTGTGCACGATTTTAATTAGGTATCCTATAGCCTATCTCTGTCTCGGGCGAGTTAGGTATGCCAACTGCACGGAGTCACAGTGGAAAGAAATGAAGTAGATTTCGGAGACTTGCCGCCCCGGTCACAGACGTTTGGTTTAATTTGAATTGTGTGTAGGGTTCTGTCGCGTAGGTGGCTAGTGGAGAGATGAATAGGTGGGTAGGACCGAGGTGGTTTTGAACACGAGAAAAAAAATTTGGATTAGCTGATACGCTTCATTTTGAAATGTTTTTTTATTGAAAAAAAAGATAAGGAGGATGTAACTTTGGTTCATTTTCAAATGTTATTCATTAGTAGGCCTACTATTTTGTGAATGGTTAACATTACCAAATTGTGAAAAAAAGAATCATTCATTTGGATATGCTATATATATATATATATATATATATATATATATATATATATATATATATATATATATACAAATATCTATATATATCTAGATAGTAGATATTGAGAATGCTGGAACTGTACACCAGCGAAAAGCTTCAGCAAATTTGTAAATGTTGAATGAAATATACATCTTGATTATGAAAAACTTTTGAAATTATTAAATAATTATAATAAATCAAGAAAAAATAATCATCTTTATTATAATTTATATATATATATAAATTTATATATATAGGCCTATATGAAAAAAACAAGAGAAATACGATACAAGAATAATTTATTGAATTATTATAATTGTACAATTCAAAGCTTTTCGTTGGTTAATAGTACCAGGAATAATACAGAAAATCTTGTACTGTAGGCCTATTATAATATATATTTATATATATATATATATATATATATATATATATATATATATATATAATACGTTCTCTTGTTTAATAATTTAAAACAACAAATATTCTTGTATTTGAATAACCTATGTTGTTTAAAATATATATATATATATATATATATATATATATATATATATATATATATATGTGTGTGTGTGTGTGTGTGTGTGTCTGTATAGAATATAAAACACTTATTATAACTTTAATTGATGTGTTGTTTGAAATATATCATAAGCTAGTATGTAAGGCCTACGTTGGTTTTTAAATTGTCATTTAAATATTTGTCGATTATAGGCTATATGTAATACAGCTAATAGTAGTCTATTAATAGACTTAATTTATTGTTAAGTAACCTTGACGTAGGTTTACTATCAAAACTAGGCAAAGTAAATAGGAATAGGCCCACCTAAAAGAAATTTTAAATTGATATTTTGCTATTTAGGCTACAAGGTATTTTCATGTTCCCTATTTATATAAAAATGAAATAATCAATAAAGCAAATCTATGAAATATACCTTAAATACTCTATAAGCCTAGATACAAAAATATGACTATAGCCTATAGCAAAAGCTATTTTACTCAAATCGATTGTTGTGATAAAACCTGGAAAACGTTTTTATCCTGCAAATGTAACTAATTCTATATCCAAAAGGATATATTTCCCAAAAAAACCACATGATTATATGTTGTGAGTAGAAACGTGGGATATATTTTCCTAGGCATATTGGATTTGGACTGCATATTAATTTCTCACATGTGGTCTGAGAACATTTAGTTTAATAAACAGATAAATAAAATATATGAGAAGTGTGAATCTGAAGACTAGGATCCGTAAACTCGTAAATAACCCAGAGCATATGCCTACTTGTTGCTGATGGGTTTCATAACACGCGCCAAAGACGTGGTCGCGCAAGGACAGCAAGGGAATATGTGTATTGAAAAATGGGAGGGAAAGGTCAAGGCCAAAGAAGTTATGGATGGATGATAAGTCAGACAGATGAAGGATGGCACTGAGATTTTCTACAGTTTTTGTAACATTTCAAAATGTCATTAAAAATAATTTAGATTTATACGTGTTCTTAATTTGCCCTATAGAAAATTATAGGTCTTATTTACACATAGGTATATTTTGGTATTGTTTGGGTGTTGATATGGTACTTATTTGCAACCTTTTTAAAAAGGTTGCAAAAACACCCTTGCATTTAAAGTTGTCCAGTCAGAGTAGCGACAAACGACCATCCCAAAACAATTTCACTACTAATTTCCGGGCTTGTTTTGTTCCCCAACCAACTTGAACGTAAGGGTTTTACCAAAAATCGAGAGCTTTAAAATGTTCGGAAACGTTGGAAATATTGCTGGTATAACAAGCCGAACCGCATTTCTCGGGTCTTTCGCGACCACTCGTGAAGACTTATGTGGAAGCAAGTCCAGAGATTAAACACCCATTGTATACAAACTTATAATATATGGACTGTATTTACAGATAACATCACTGTCCGCTATAGTACATTCATTAGAAGATCGGAGTGTGGCTTTAGGATTTACGATGCTCCTCTGCAGATTGAATTGTTGCGATTCTGAGAGATTTTAATGCAAGGAATAATTGATTCCTAGCATTTCATGATCTTTTCGTCTTAATTATTGGTGCATTCAAGGGTTTAATAGGCCTACTCTTTTGAACTCTGTTGTAAAAGGTAGCATATTAAAATAAAAATAGGCTATCAAAATATTGCGTAAATTCTGCCTACTGTTTTATTCCTGTCCCTAGAAATCTATTTTAGTTAGTTATAAACTGTAAATGTATTTCACACCTTACCCTAAAGCCTATGATCTCGAAATTTAATATTCTGTTTTAAAAACTTTAATTTTAAAGTGGAATATTTTGGTTACTTTAAAATGTTTCGGGTTTCTAACTACAGGAAAACATTAAGAACGTCTTCATTTTATCGCCAAATAGACTGTATATCTGTCGAAATACACATCTCTGTGTTTACGTGTGTAGCGCCAGGAAAACAAACAACATTGGAAGCTGTGAATCAAAATTAAATCGTAAGAATAACAAAGACGTAGCGCTCATGTTATGTAACTGAGTATACTCTGGGAAATGCTTTTTGTTTGTTTCAAAGTTTGTTTACACACCTTGCTGACTATATGTAGAGCGGCTAAAAGTAGGCTGTATTAATTAACGTTTTATAGAATTTGAGATAGGCAGTTTAGAAACTGTTTGTTTTATCTATTCAGCAGTTTGACACATACAAATGTTTATAAATAAAATTATGTAAACAAGTGGAAGGTTAGATACAATTTCTAGGAGGTGAAAAAAATTAAATATATGAATTAAATAAATTGTTTATAGTTACAGTATGCAATATCAACTCTCTTAATTTCATAGCGTTTGCGGAAATAAATACGTTTTTAATTTTAAAATAAAGAACTTCTCCAAGGGTTTTATTTATTCTCTTGAAAACATTTTTGTAGAATTATAATCCGGAATATCATCAATTAGCCATCCCTCCGAAGGTATCCATTAACCCATTTAGCTCAAATAGACCGTCTATTATTTCAGGAAATCCCCTAATCATACAACGCAATAAATTCATTGTGACTAATGAGGTACAGAAAACAAAGGACTAATCAGATTATATAGTAATTTAGGAAAGGATTTCAAGGGACATTAGTTTCCCATCAGCCCCAAAGTTGGACATTTTCTTAGACCACGGTTTCGTGGGTTACCATAGCTACATCATTTGCATTCATCTCCCACTCACCCCTACGTGTAATCCTATCTCACCTCCCTTTATGCCTTTATGTACGGCCTATATTTACGGTTTCAACACGGGGTAACAACGGTCTCGTATAAGTATATTTTTATTACGACCTTGCATAACTTATATAGACACGCTCGCCTACGAGTGTAGTAGTGTGTAAAACTTAATATTTGTTAGTTAAACCATTGATATTGTTTTTAGTAAAGCTAGTAACTTTTACGCACAAGTTTAGTTCGTCATACGATGTAGACTAATTGAAGAGATCACAGATAGCTATTAGTAATTGAAGGATAAATTTGTTAGACATTTGTAAGAGGGAGGTGAATAACGGAATAACGCCCATGAAAGGTTTAAACGTATTGAGTATTAGTTGGAACAATATTGTGTGAACTAGAATAACCTACTTCAGTATTGTCACAGGAAATCTTAGGACAATCTGAATAGCCCTAAGTACAGATGGGATGAAAACAGGACGGATCGTGTGGAAACTGAGAGTGGAGTTTGTATTGGACAAGTGCTTGTAAGTAAAAGTTTTAGACGGACCATTTAAGTTTGAGTTTTAAAGGCCTCCTCGATTTAAGGGAGGATAAAGTTTTTAAGACGTCTTTTGATTTTGACATGATTTTTATATTGAATCCGTGCTTTCGACATAGATCCATGCAGCTAGCACAGAGGAGACATTGCGGCATAGACCAATTGTAAAAGCCTTTTTAGTTTCTTGTAAAATATACGTTTTTACGCAAGTAATAGGAACAAAGTTGCTAATTATATCCTTATCTGACATTTTTACGATCTGTAGTTGGTATGAAGAAAATAAGATTTAATATTTTGATTTTAATAATAAATCAAGATTTTATTATTTGTGTTTAAATGGCCAGTTGTGATTAACGTGGAGTATCTATTAAACATGTTTTCAGTTCATTAAGCTATAAAATTTTAAAATAATATTATACTTCAAATACTTCATTAAGTATGATATAAGTACAAAATATCCGATAAGTTTGAATTGATTTATTTATTTAAAAAAATATGTGCGAAAAGTGGTTTACAAGTTAAGTGGCGTTCACTTTGGTAGCCTATAGCCCTCCGTTTCATTACTGCATGGAACAAGAAGAATGTTTCACTTCACGCATGGACTTACGGCCTATAGGCTATCGTAGTAAACTTGAATTAAATAACAAAAGTCAAACCTGCTACAACGATATAATTTGTAGTTTTATTATAGCGATATTATAAAACGTTTGTGAATATTGGGAAGTGAATATACTTTTTTTATGAACTATTGGGGTATAATACAAAGTTTTATTATTTTTACGAGTTGGTAAGGGTTTTATATTACCTTATGTATTTGTTTACATTATCGATGAGGCTAGGACAACCGATAACTACTGTAAATTTTAACAACTCTACAACGCATTTATAGGCCTATAGTAAATATACATTTATAAAAATGATTCACTATATTCCTATATGATTGAGTAATCCAAACCGCTCTTTGATTACATTAACAAACTTCGTTTAAACTTGTTACGCTAGGAACTAATTATATTACATGCGATCAGGAGATTAGCATTTTACTGTGAAATTATAGTTGCCTATTTATTTACCGGCAGAAATATCCGGATAAAAGCTGAGGGTTCAGCGGACATGAATCAGATGCCAGTTAGCCTATAAATAGCCGATACAGCTGTTACGGTAGAAGATGGACCAAGATGTGATTGGATTGGTCGATTTGTGATGTCTTTAGGAAAACATTTTGAAATAAAGCTATTTCCAAAGCTCCTTAAAGTTTAATATATTAGCCTATTTTCTATGAATTGAGATATTGAGAGAAAGGAAATGGGCCTATATGAAGATTATAATTTTAATAGTTTATGATTTTCTTATGGAAGTTCTTAATAGTCCACTAGTATTTTAACTTAACAAATTTTGTCTTCTGTACCATTATTAAACAACTACCAAATTAAAACCTAGGTATACCATTGTTATGGTAAAGATGAAAATTAACATCACTATATTTAAAGATGTAGGTAATAGATCTACATGTTTTCCTAATACGGTTACTAGTTTAAATATTAAAAAAAAACCATAACCAATAACCGACTAAAACATTAATTTATAAATGGCAAACATAACTTGATATAATTAAGCTAACTGTAAGAGCAGAACATTATCAACATGTCTGTAATGTTGGCATTTTACGAGAGATTTGTTTAAGAAGACTAAAAGCCAGATTTTCTTAAAGTAGCTCATTGTTGACCTGGAACAAAAAATTCATAGATTGTAGAATAATTAAAAACAAACAAAATGTAGCTTTTCTATATATATGACCTAAGTAAACACAAAATTATAATTCACTTCAGGTCTATGGTAAAAATAACAACTTTACTGGAATTCTGCAAAATTACAAGGAAGCTAGAACCTACGACCCACTGCAGGTTGGTGGTGAAATTTCTGTAAGCAAGAGCTAATGACTCAGATCTGTGATGAGATGTCGGTAAAGAAAGAGATAATCATTCACTGCTGATTTCAAAAGAATTTTAAGTAAGCAGAAATCTATTACTCAAGGCAGTTTGATGGTGAAATTTCAGTAAGTTAAGGCGTAATGACTCACTGCAGTTCTGTTATGAAATTGAGTAAGCTCAGAAATAATCACTCGCTGGTGGTTTCTAAACAAATATAAGCACAAGAACTCATTACTCACTGGGCTCTGTGGTAAGTGTCAGGAAGGTAAGAAATAATGACGCGCTGGTGGCTTCTAAACAAATATAAGCAATCAAGAACTCATTACTCACTGGGCTCTGTGGTAAGTGTCAGGAAGGTAAGAAATAATGACTCGCTGGTGGCTTCTAAACAAATATAAGCAACCAAGAACTCATTACTCACTGGGCTCTGTGGTAAGTGTCAGAAAGGTTGACATAATGAGTCACTTCTGGTTCCTATATAATTATAAGCTAACAAGATCCTATGACCCACAGTAGGTTGGTGGTGATGTGCGAATAAGTTTGGGAATAGTGTCTCACTTCTGGTTCCTAAACAATTATAAGCTAATAGGAAGCTATGGCACATTACTGGTATGTAATAAAATTTCAATAAGCTGATGAGACTCACAGTAATTCTTTATCTTGAAATATTGTGAAAAACGGAATGACTCTAAGTGGTTCTGTGGTAAAAAGGTTGTGAGTTAGGGAAAAGTTATTTAAGATGAGGAATGACTCTCATGAATGCTTGTGGTTAAGCGTCAGTTATTTCTACATTGTAAATACACTAATTAAGCTAAAGAAGTCAGAATAACCACAAAAGTTTACAAGATAAACATATCTTAAAGAAGTTCTTCTATCCTCTAGTAAGACATTATAATTTTACTTGACCAATTAGTTTTATATGCTTATTATTAAATAGTAATAGTTATTGTTAATAATTCAAAGATACACTAGGTTAAATGTTTTTATAGTGTTTGCCTAGATGTTATTTCCTCTTCTGTTTTTATGTTTATATGTCCTCTACACAGGCTATGGTAGTATGTTATCATTTATAAAATAATATGTAATTTTGTTTAAAACATGTCGAGATACAATGACTAAAAAAATGTCTTATAAATATGAAACGTAATTTTACGTGATTAACAAAAAAAAATACTTCTCTTTATTTCTTTCTTATTGTTTATTTGTGGGAAGAGCAAAAAGCCTCGAAATTCTTTGACTTGGAAGTTTTCAAGTCATACATTTGTGTTGTAGTTTACTCCATCTATCTTGTTCTATAGTGGGTCATTGTTTTAACTTGAGATGTTATCATAGCGGGGAACTGCTACCTACAAAAAAAAGAAACAATAAACATTTGGGAATATTAATTTAGAAGTTTTTGGTGCGAGGAAATGAGACAATCGATGAATAGGAGAACGTCTTGAACAAGAGATGACACGAGATCTATAAAGGCACAGGGAAGGGTTGTTAGGCCTAATATGTACTACGTAGGGAAGGGTTGTTAGGCCTAATATGTACTACGTAGGGAAGGGTTGTTGGGCCTAATATGTACTACGTAGGGAAGGGTTGTTAGGCCTAATATGTACTACGTAGGGAAGGGTTGTTAGGCCTAATATGTACTACGTAGGGAAGGGTTGTTGGGCCTAATATGTACTACGTAGGGAAGGGTTGATAGGCCTAATATGTACTACGTAGGGAAGGGTTGTTAGGCCTAATATGTACTACGTAGGGAAGGGTTGTTGGGCCTAATATGTACTACGTAGGGAAGGGTTGTTAGGTCTAATATGTACTACGTAGGGAAGGGTTGTTAGGCCTAATATGTACTACGTAGGGAAGGGTTGTTAGGTCTAATATGTACTACGTAGGGAAGGGTTGTTGGGCCTAATATGTACTACGTAGGGAAGGGTTGTTAGGCCTAATATGTACTACGTAGGGAAGGGTTGTTAGGTCTAATATGTACTACGTAGGGAAGGGTTGTTAGGCCTAATATGTACTACGTAGGGAAGGGTTGTTAGGCCTAATATGTACTACGTAGGGAAGGGTTGTTAGGCCTAATATGTACTACGTAGGGAAGGGTTGTTAGGCCTAATATGTACTACGTAGGGAAGGGTTACAACTAAAAAAAGGGATAAACTGTATAATAACCTACCATGTTAACTTTAGTCAACACTGCAATGATCTTCTAAATAATTTGCAATAAGACTCCCCCTTCCGGGATAATTTCATGTAGGCCTACTCCATCCGGAATAATTTCATGTAGGCCTACTCCATCCGGGATAATTTCATGTGGGTCTACTCCAACCGGGATTATTTCATGTAGGCCTACTCCATTCGGGATAATTTCATGTAGGCCTACTCCATCCGGGATAATTTCATGTGGGTCTACTCCAACCGGGATTATTTCATGTAGGCCTACTCCATCCGGGATAATTTCATGTAGGCCTACTCCATCCGGGATAATTTCATGTGGGTCTACTCCAACCGGGATTATTTCATGTAGGCCTACTCCATCCGGGATAATTACATGTAGGCCTACTCCATCCGGGATAAGTTCATGTAGACCTACTCCGTCCTGGATAATTTCATGTAGGCCTACTCCATCCGGGATAATTTTATGTAGCCCTACTCCGTCCGGGATAATTTCAAGTAAGCCTACTCTATCCGAGATAATTTCATGTAGCCCTTTCTACTGCATTATATTACCAGAGGATTATTTCGAAACATAGCCATTCAAGCTAATGTGACAAAACAAAAGAATATGGGGCTGAAATAATATTCTTGTTTCACTCTCTTTTTCCATCTAGACCTATACCATATAGCTTATATACCCTGCACAAAACTTCGATAAATATTTATAAACTGCAGTTTATAGGCCTACAAAAAAGAATTTCTCACAATAATTTCTTTAAACAAAAATTTATATTTTCTACAAATTTTACGTAAGTAAAATAATTCTCCAACAGTCTCTCTTTACGAATTACAATTTTTTTTTTAATTACTGGTATTACAAATTAATTTAAATTTAGGCTAGCATATTTATAAACGTTTTCAATATTAATTTGAAAACAAATAAAAATTTAAATACCCGGTAAAAATATTTAAAAAATTTAAATAGCCAGTAATAATATTTGTAAAGTAGGCTAGAAGGAGATGCATTTCCTGCGTACTCCAGGCCTGAGAGGGGGTGGTTTGGCCATTCATCTTGTCTGCAGGGTAGTCTGTAGGGGTAGCGGGAAGGGAGGGGGTTCTTTGTGTTGCTCTGCTTTATTGATCTATCTCCCCTCGACATATCTCCACCTATACACCCCCTCAAAAATCCCTATTCTACATTGTTACCTTTCATTCTATAGTCAATTTTCTCAAAACTCGATAATTGTTAAGCGCAAAATATAAAATACTGTTGAAATAGTTTTAAATAATTATCATTTATATAAATTTACTGCTATTTTATTTATAATAATTATGGAAACCAATGCACATGAGGGGAAAATAATGTTCTGTGAAGTATAAATTGAGACGTTTTTATCTACCGTTATAACGCATTTCATGTTAAAAACATGTCAGTGATAATCTAAGAATCACTCCAGAAGAAATGAATAACTTAAAACGTTAATATTTTCTAGCGCTAAGTTTTCTTTAAACATTTTACAATTAAATTTAAACTAGGTGAAACAGAAAAAAGAAATTAGATAGATATATGGCTTTATTTTCGAACCATAAATTTTGTGTGAAGATCGACACAAACTCCTGAGACACTGGCCTGACAAAACGTCACAGAAAATATTTGGAGGTTTGTCGGAAAATAGGGTATGGGCTACAAACGTAGTCTTTCAGTAAGTTTCAATTTTCTGTATTTTTTCTTTACATGCAGAAATCACTGCTTAACCCAGGATAAAAAAGATTACTTATTAAATATTTTACATTAAGGTATGAAAGAAAAATATCCTATTTTATGTTCAAAAAATTACGTTCATACGATACATGTTAGCAAAAATGTATTACATACAATTCATACGAGGAATGAAACTAAAATTAGATGACTGCTTTCATAATTTTTAATATTTTTCATTCCTGATCTTTTGCGAATTTTGTTTGCTTGTTTAGTAATAAAGACCTAACTTTGAGGAAAGGTGAGAAATAATAAAGTCTTCCAACATTACGTTGGGACAAGCATGAGCTATGAGGTTGGCAAGCTTTCGTCATGAATAGATTATTCCTTTACTAGTCGGTATTGTTCAGATTTACCTGACAGACTTGCATGCCTTGGAGTAATCTTTGCGTTCTGGTTGTCATATATCGTATTTGTTTAGAAATAAAACAATTTACAAATTAAATCATACTGTAAACTACATGAATCCTTGATTTACTACTGTTTTTATAATACCAATTTTATTATTTAACTATTATAGATATAATAATTTTGTAAAACTGCTGAATATTTCAGTCAAAGGAACATCTTATGTTTTACCTTCTTTCATGTAAAGTAAACCAATATTTGATTTTAACAAGATTTCTTTCAAAAATGTTTGATTTTAGATTTTATAGGTTCTCGGCATTACAGCATGGAAACAGAAAGCTAAGGATAGAAGTACATGTAGCGCTACGTGGTAGTAGTAGTGTAGTAGTGGTAGTAGTAGCAGTAGTAGTAGTAGCAGCAGTAGTAGTAGTAGTATATCTATTAATTCAGGAAAATTTCAGTATATTCTGTGTGTTCTTATAAATAGACTATCTATAGGTGTATAAACATTTTTTGCATTTGTAAAGGTCCTTATTACCTTTTATTTTAAAACACAAAAATTATCAAAAATAACAACTTATCACCTATATCATATAGCATGTCGTTTTCTACCCTTGCCTTGTTTTATCTACTCGATCACTCTTCTTACAAGGGGTGTAACAGGTAGACAATTCTCTATGGCTCCGTTACAGAGTAGGCCTTTTTCGGATGTGTAACCTTGCATACTTGATTCAACGGCCACAACTATCGCCTATATCATATAGCATGTCGTTTTCTACCCTTGCCTTGTTTTATCTACTCGATCACTCTTCTTACAAGGGGTGTAACAGGTAGACAATTCTCTATGGCTCCGTTACAGAGTAGGCCTTTTTCGGATGTGTAACCTTGCATACTTGATTCAACGGCCACAACTATCACCTATATAATATAGCATGTCATTTTCTGTATTTGCTTTGTTTTGCCTACCTGATCACTCTTATTACAAGGAATGTAACATGTAGACAAGTCTCTGTGGCTCCGGTAGAGAGTAACCCTCTTTTAGGAACGCAACTTTGCACACTTGATACAACAACCACAACAGTAGTTGTTACTGTCTCCTAAATGAGATGTTTTCTTTCCCTGCATTAATCCTACACAGTATTCCCCTATTCTCTTAAGGGTATAGACCCTAATAATTGCAGCCCTATTCCAACAGCTCCCCTTAAAACCAAAAATAACACTATCTAATAATGACTCTATCTTTTTTAAACCAACTCTCTATTTGTGTTCCTAACATCTTTTTTATGATTTAATCGTTTTGATTTTAAGTGTTAGTATTTCGGGTCATATTAATGTGCCATAAAGCGTTAATAAATATAGTTATTACTTAATTTTTAAGTTAATTTAAGATGTAAGATTCAACCATTTAATAAGTACTACTGTATATTTTAGAAATATTAATCCAAAGAATAATATTAAAATAAATATTATATTGAAATGCTTTTTTTATCTGAAATTATTGTTGAGGGTCTTGTAAAAGTCCAATAAACTGTCCCAGTTCAGTTCATTACTATACATATACAATGATTGGTTTTATTGGATATTATCCATTTTTCTCCCTATTAGTAGAATACTGTAGTATGATTGCTTGTCCAGTCTTATAGTTAAAATTAAAAATGGAAAATAACACTTAATTATTCTGTTAAGTGGTGATTTCAAAGAATACTGTAGTATGATTGCTTGTCCAGTCTTATAGTTAAAATTAAAAATGGAAAATAACACTTAATTATTCTGTTAAGTGGTGATTTCAAAGAATACTGTAGTATGATTGCTTGTCCAGTCTTATAGTTAAAATTAAAAATGGAAAATAACACTTAATTATTCTGTTAAGTGGTGATTTCAAAGAATACTGTAGTATGATTGCTTGTCCAGTCTTATAGTTAAAATTAAAAATATAAAATAACACTTAATTATTCTGTTAAGTGATGATTTCAAA
The DNA here is from genome assembly GCA_036971475.1 of Prosapia bicincta. Taxonomy (NCBI): domain Eukaryota; kingdom Metazoa; phylum Arthropoda; class Insecta; order Hemiptera; family Cercopidae; genus Prosapia; species Prosapia bicincta. The sequence goes on from JBAIZL010000004.1 coordinate 197,349,292, forward strand.
GAATACTGTAGTATGATTGTTTGTCCAGTCTTATAGTTAAAATTAAAAATGGAAAATAACACTTAATTATTCTGTTAAGTGGTGATTTTAAAGAAGAGTTAGAGTTAGAAAAGAAAAATCTGGTTAAGGAACTAAGCAACTAAGTAAAGGTTAATCAACTAACTTGGACGGATCATTCTCTGCAGAACAATAACCTCTGCAAAGAGTAACAATTCTGAAATTTTGTTAAGATCAGAAATGGTTAATCTGCGAGAAATAATTTTACAAATTTGTGTTTGTTCTGTAGTACTTTCATTTGCGAGCATGCATTTTAGTTGATGAAATCTATCAAATCTAAAGCTCTTACGCGTTTAACTGACATTCACTTGGAATCAACATTGAAAATATTAGCTACAAACATTGGAATAGACATTGAACAATTATCAAAAGGAAAACCGTGTCAAATTTCCCACTAAAATCAACAATTTTCAAAATTTATTTCAAGTAAAAGTTGATTTATGTTTTGAATCCTGGTGTAAAACTTTAAATAATTGCTGTAATTATCCACATTGTAACATTAGCAAGATAGAGAATTTGATATCCGGATACTTTATAAATAATTAGGCTATCAAAAATCATAAAGTGGCTGTGTATGTATGGGATATACGCTTACATTATAATTTAAAATGTAGGCTACATTATTTGATAGCTAACCACAACTAGATAAGACGTATTCCAATTGTTGAACCCGAGAAATTTTAATCCTGCGGCCCGGCTCAAGAAAAATGAATACTTAATTTTCCCACCCTTCCAATAAGGTTGAGTACCCCTGATCTATTCTATCGTGAAACCTAAACCCTAAAAATAACCATGTTAATGGTAGGTAGCGAGGAAAGTTTTTCAAAGTATAATAGGCCTATGATAGGCGAATATACTATCTGAGGTGAATTTTATTTTTTCCTCATATTCAAATATCTACAAGAATATTTAAAAAAAAAATTATTTTACAAGAGTTGAAAATTATATTATCCAACTATCTGTATTATTGACTTCTGGATGTAAGCCTAAGTATAGTTTTTTTTTTTAGCAAAATACGTTTAGAGAAAAACGCTCTATAAAAATTACCCCTTCACAAATAAGTTTATTTAGGCAAATACGTAATTAGGTCGCTGTTCAACGTGTGATCGAAGTGAAACATTCCTTCCACTAAACGCAACAGTGTCTCTGTTTCCCTACGACCTAACACTGACACGTTTGCGTGCGCCCGGTTCGTGTGGCACTTTGGTTTCAGCCTGTTCCTCCTTATCTGTCACAAAGTCCTCTTCGTCCTTTGTCCTTAACAACGGACACATCTCGGTTCGTGGTTGGGAACGGTCCAGAGCGCGCGATCTATCTAGTTGGCAATCTTTCATTTCTGCCCAGCTCGCGACACGCCTGCACATTTCCTAATAAGCTTGTTTCTCCAGATAAGGCCGAGATGAAAACATTGGATAATCGACGAAAGTATTTTTCTATATAAAATGTTTAAGAAATAACTATTCTAGAGGCTAATTGTTTCTAACTGGAGGTAAGAAGTAACTATTCTAGAGGCTAATTGTTTCTAGCTGGAGGTAAGAAGTAACTATTTTAGAGGCTAATTGTTTTTAACTGGAGGTAAAAACGAATAATGTTATTAGTAACATAGGTTAAGAGTGTGGTTAAAAAAACATTTTAGAAAATAAACTAATTTTGAGTTAAAAAGTAATAGTGTTATTCTGACACTTGCTACTTCAGGTAGAAAACAGTATCAATTTAAATGTTCACATATCATTGATTTTGGCAGTGAAAGGTATTTAAGAAAATGACACCTAATGGATATTTTAGCCATAGAATTTGTTTTATGAGAGCGCGCAAGAAATGTATTTCATACCTATGAGCTATATTGAAACTTTAGTATGAAAATTTATACATTATAAACATTGTTTTCAGAGATCACATATTTGAATATCTATGGCTTATTGGAGTAGGTTTTTTAAGGTTGCAATGTGTTGTATCTGTATGTAGGTAGTATGTCTGTATGTAGGCCTATGTTTGTTGCGAATGTTGAAAAGTAAATTGTGAGGTAGGTACACTTTCAAGGAAAATGTTTTATATCTCAGCATTAAAATTTGTTTTAAATTTATTTTATATGATTTTCCATTGAGTCGACCTATTTTTAATATCACAACAAACAAACAAACGAAAGTTGTATTTTTTTAATAAAGAAAGCTAAATTTCTAAATGTAGAGAAATTTTAAGATTTTTTCTGTCTTAATATTTTGTATACTTTGTTGCAACAAAAATTAGATTAACATCTTGACAATTCTTCCAAGTATGACAGAAAAAAATGTAAACAATAGTAGCACGAAGTTAGGGATAATAGACTACTTGTTTAACATTGTAGGCTACTACTACATCAGTGATGGGCCTAATATTATTCTTAGCTGCGCTCATATAAATATATATATATATATATTACGGTTGATCATAAAACATGAGAAATAGCCCTCACTCAGCTCCTTATAGACTGGTAAAATGCTTCCTCTTAGAACTATTCAGTAGGCTATGCCATTGATTTATGTTTACATTGTACCTATATAGATATTATTTGTGTAACTTATTATTTGGCGTTTTCTTCAGATGGTTAGCCTTAAATAAATAAACTGGTTTAATTATTGATACGTTTTCTTGATATTTTATTATAATTTATTTATCAAGTGATTTTTAATAATCTATCATTTAGAAGTTAAGCAACTCCTTAGATTTTGCTTTTTAAAGAAACTGTTCCTTATATTAAGCAATAATATATATTTTGGAATTTTATCCTCTGAACATGAAACAACTTATGAGAACTTTGAGCGATTGCCTTTAAATTTACCCCAAAACAATTAGTGCCCTAAACATCTTTAGTTCAAATAAAATTGTTGCCCTTTCCAAAACTGTTTTCGAAACATAGGCTATTTTGGAGTGGTGAACATGAATTTTAACTTCCAATTTTTATTAATGGATACGAATTTGTGTCCGTATAAGTTATGTTTGAAATTTATTTTTGCAGCTCTCTACAAATCGATAAACTACAAAACTCGGACAAGGGCTTGCATTTAAAGTCTGAAGCTAAAAATAAGTGGTTTTGGAGAACTTAATCTATAAACATTTACGAAATTTAGTGGAACTAACATAAAGATGTTTCCTACTATTAAATGAAACTACCCTATCGGTACTCTATACTTACAGAACTATTTTAATGAATAGGTATAAATACATAAGTCACAACCCCTTGCGACAAAATCCAAAGAGAAAACTTACATTAGTTGAATTGAACAGTTGACCAATTAAATGATTTAGATAGACTATTAAATCAGCGTTTTAAACCATATCCTCGAATGATTATTATGCATCCTCGTAAAAAAAAATAGTTATAAAATGGCGGAAGCATAAAGATCTTTTGTAAACACTTTAACTATAATTAGAGAAGATATTAGAACAGGAGCTTCTCCTGAGGCCGTATCAGATAAACGAACATGCATCTCATTTCTTGGTTAAAAGTAAGTAAGTCTATGCTTAATTTTTAATAGGCCTAATAAGAATATTCCAAAAAATCTTCTTTCTATATGGTCTAGGCTGAACATTTCCTACTGACCCTATATAGGTTTACCTTTATTTGTAAATAAATATATACACACATAGGCCTGTAAATAAATAGTTGAATTAGTAGACTACTCAGTCTCCTGCTTGTGTTACTCTATGATTCTCGATTGCAAAATTCAACATACCGTTTCAGCATCTTCCTTTCTTCACAAGACATATTAAAAAATAAAACAATTTCTTATATTTTTTCATGCCCTTTTATTTTTCTCTTGCTCATTAAAAAAATCTGTAGTTTTTTTCAACAGGCCTACTATATTTATTTCAATAGATAGATCCTCAAGGAGCTGCGGAGCGGTTGTAACTGGTAAGACCGCAATGAAACTCAATTCCAATAAAATCCCTATGCACTAATGCTATGTGCCTTCATTTACATTTAAAACTATGTAAAACAGAAATACGTTAATAATAGCTCCCTTTTAATACAAACAAATAGGACATCCTTCACGGAGAATTTCGAATTATCAGATTACTGAATGACTACGAGTTTGATAAACTCTCATCTGGAATGACTTTCTGGACGTATCTTATGACAGGTTTGTCGCAGCTTCTTTATTTTGCGAGTGACCACAGTGCATAGGTGCACGAAATTTCCAGTCGCGACTGTCCAATCAATCGAGCTTGTAACTGACTCCAAAGAAATGGTTGGACATTATCGACAGTGATCCAATGTTCTTTTGTCCTAAATTACATATTTTTAGTCGTTTTTCTAAATTGGGCTCTGTTTCTTTAGTACCTTTTAAAATTTACTTCAGTTTTAGTTATTCTTTAGTTTACATTATATTTTTTAATCTTAACAAATGTATTTAGCGATATTAAACTCTTTGTTTTTCCTTAACTTAGTTATATTTTTCAAGTTATCCTACACGTAGGCCTACTGTCTTCATTTTACAGCACCAAAGCAGTTCGATCCAAAATAGTGTTGGTTGTTCTTTGCTGCTTGCAACCCGATTCGATCTGACCAAATAAAGCTAGGAAATTACGTCAGAAGATGGTAACCAAATAGTAAACATTGCTATCACAACTCGTGTTAATTTCCTCGGGTGTTTTCCAACAACAGGTGAAGGGCCTATAGGCCTGTGTTATGTAATTTGAATCTTTTCATTTTCTTCTTTTCCAAAAGAACTAAAGCCCATTTTTGCCGGAAAAAATATTGTCAAAAATTAAATTATTAAATTTATTTTGTAATAGTTTAACCTATTTTCACTACACTATTTTTATGCTTACCAACCAATTTACTTCGAGCCTTGGTGTAATATCGTAAATACCAGTATAAAACCTCAGTCCAAAGTAAAATGCATTATCCACTATCAGCTAGGTGGAATTATCTACCGATAATTGTTAGCACTATCTCCTTTATATTTATGCCAGGTGATAATCGTTAATTATTTTTGCAGACACGATAAATCCAGTGGACATTGAAATCCAGGCGGGGGCGATATTGAAGGCTCACGACTTCATAAACACGAGATGAAAGGGGTGAAATAATCGGGGGTGTTTTTGTGCACGGAAGAGTAGGGTAGGTCGAGACCTGTTAATTGTTTTAGTCCGTATGTCCGGCTGTCCCTCCGTGCATTGTTGCAACGAGGTTCCGCTAGGAGGCACTGCGGCACAGGAAGTGACGTCACATTCAGTTGGAACGGCGCCAAACCTTCCCCTTTCCCTTCAAACCCCCTGAAATCCACCAGACTGAGAAATCTCACCCACCTATCGGATGTCATCATTTTGGCAAATCGATATTTTATGGAATCGTCTGGGTGATTAAAAAAATTAATCCATTTGCAGTATTACCCTTTGTAGTTAAAACACGCAATGAATTTTTTTTTTTAAAAAAAAGAGTGCACTTTTTGTCCACGAGCTAACCTATTATGCACCATTTTCCCAAAATGCGCTTTTTGTTGCTTAGAGTAAGTCAAAACAAAGTTTCAGAATCTATATTTTCGAAGGACTTTTGACTTCAACAAGACTAGTAAGGCCTATCTGTAGGCCTAAAAGTGCTGATATTCATTACGCTAATATTTCAATGAATAATCACAGTTGTTATTATACAAAACTCTACCCTATATATTTAACGGCTTTTAAATATATAAAATGTATAATATTCTACACTTTCTAAAGTACACGTTTTTTTCTTACTTTAACCCAAATGGTAACCATATTTTTAATTCTTATCCATAGAATTCAATGTTGGGTGAATATCTGATTCAGTGATATCGGATGATAACATTTCAGTAAACCAATATTTAATGGAGTGTCCGAGTTTCAAAAAAACATATAGGCTATCCTTTGGAGTAGTCTATTATAGTTTTACAGTTATAAGACGCATCAGATTTTTCAAAAGTATAAGTATATTTTTCCAATTTTGTCACGCATTGGAAACGTTACCTCCTTAATACATAACATATTTCCAAATTGTTTCATAACTTCTTTAAAAAGGAAAGAAATTAATTGCTAATGTTTTAGTCTAAACATTGTGATAAATAGGGCCTATATTGGAAACCTTCCTTCTTATTACAGAACCTTTTTCCAAATTGTTTCATAACTTCTTTAAAAAGGAAAAATATTCATGTCTAAAGTTTTAGGCTATACAATATGACAAATAAATATTAATAATGTTTCAGCTATATCTGCCACAATTCCTAATCACCTGGTCTTAACAGTTTTATTCGGAACATTTTAGTAAAATATAAGGTTAGATTTGGTCTTTTATCACTCTGAATACTTCTGGAAATAGTCTAAATAAATAAACGTAGGCTATTAAAGAGATTTAATAAATTATTGTTAGAATATAGGCTATTTGGTTTTCTATGTGGAAATTGAAACAAATTTTCCCACTTCAACTCAGAGTAAGATAGATAAGAACGAAAGTGAAAATATCAATATTAATTTATTCAAATGTTTATATTAAAGGGTAAAGTTCACCTCATAATATTTGCTGTTCATAGGCCAGGACGTAAAGGCCTTTATCTTTTTACGTATGCGACAACAGTAGCAACAGGATCACTGCCAAAACGTAATGTCCACATATTAAAATATATATATATATATATATATATATATATATATATTCTTGATATTTAACGTTATCCATTGTTTTTCCGTTCCGTTGAACTTCATATATATATATATATATATATATATATATATATATATATATATATATATATGGGCCTAACAGTTTGCTGATCAAGTTTCGTTTACTCATAGCCTGCCTGTCTTCATCCTTTAGCGTTTCCTTACTCTCTGAGAAAAAGCCTGCAAGTTGCTTGGCAGAACAAAACCTCAATGAATTTATTTATTTAATTACTTAATTTAATTTTAAGAAAACTGTTCTCTTGTTTAACATTTAATGCATTAATCATTACATGACCTATATAGGCTATGTTAGTTAAAATTACCTGTAAATGCATGTGTTACAACTCCCACAACAATGCATATGTTAGTCCACTTATAAATTTAGCCTATTACCCGCCCGAGTAAACATTGCAGCCTAATAGGGGGAAATAGATATTGCCTTTAAAGGCCCAAAGGGAAGAAATAATATTTCTTTCTTAGTATCTATTCATCCTCATCCTTGTTACTATATGAGGTGGAACTCGTAAACACAGCACATGATCAAAATAAAAAAATAGGCCTACGAATACTTTAAAGAAGAAACCCTGTACAGAGTTTTCCTATAATTCACGATTGGAGAACTTATGTCCTAAAATTAATACGTTCTATCGTTAAAAATTCTTTCCACATTCTGCATAGGTTTAGTGATTATAGTGTACAGTTCCCCTTAACACGAGTGGTAACAGTTGTTCTTAGGAATATTATTGCCGACGTAATCAGTGACAACTGGTTTTTTGTTCTCTTATGTATGAAATTTATAAGAAATAAAACATAGGCCTAGGTATGAATCGGCAGAACCGGCAGATTAAAAAAACTCACACGGAAGCAATGAAGTTACAGATATGGAATAAGTGAAGCTATATGTAGGCTATATTTTTTCAATTAGGCCTACCACATAAAGATTCTTCAATCGTCTCCTAGAGTCTTGAAGATTGACGCAAAGACCTTATGAAACATTCGTAAAAATAAACTAATGTTTGTTTCTTGTTTCAAAAGACCAAATTAAGGATAAATGATATTTTAGCAGAGTAGAACTTTCTTTAATAGAATTTTCTCAACAATAGTAAAATGATTCTTCGGAAAATGGGAAAACGATTAACGTATACAAAATGGGATCTAATACGAGTTTCACTAAGACAGAATGCTTGTGCTTGAGTAGGTAAACTGAGGACGTAAAGTTTACTGATGCAGGTCCAAAACGTACGAAAATGAGACTTAGCGTTCCAATCACTAGTTCCTCGCCGAAACTAGTCTGTATTATAAACTATTGTGTTTGTTTCTATTAAAATCATGTGTTGTGAGATTCAGAGTTAACTATTTAATTTTTTACAGATCTCTTTATTGTGTAGATTTGGATTCTTACATTTACAAACCAAGCAGGGGGACAATAAAGAGATATTGTATGTAATAATAATAAGAGGGTAATATGCTTGATAGGATGGAAAATAAGCGCCCTACAGTGGTAGCGATAAATCATGCCTACGTAAGATAATAGGTCCATAGAATTCTGAAATATTGCTTTAAAAAAATAGAAGTATAGGTCCGAAAAATTCTGAAATATTGCTTTCAAATAATAGAAAAAATATAGCCTCTTATTCAAAAATAATAAAGAAGAATGTGATTTTACATTAAAAAAAAAAAATTGTTTAAAACTAAGTTAATTTTCTTCAACAATATTACTTTAGAAGCAAATTCATTTATCAAGTAGGTAGGCCTAATTCTTAAGAAACTACTGGTCAGTTGTTACTATATTACAGTATCCTACAGCTATAACTTATACAATATAGCTACACATTTGGATTAAGTTTGGTCAATATTTCAAGTTTCCCAATGTAAAAATACCTAAACTGTTAATGAGACAAAGCAGGACAATTTTCGTGTAAAACTGTCATCGGGTTTTGTGAAATAACAAATTGAATTTGTTATATATGTGAGCATAAATAAATCCCTAAAACTAAGCTCTTTATAAAAACTGTGCTAACTTAAGTTCTTTAATTCAATATATATTACTCGACGACTAACTACCACCCAATTTGAGTTTAGATATAAAAATACAGATTTTCTTGAGAACTCTCGATGTTATTTAACAAATATTTATAAAGCAGATGTTAAGGATATTTTATGGAGAACATTAAGTAAATTTGTTTAGAAGAATTACTGCGATTCCAGACATTAAAAGTAGTAACTATTTTGTTGGAATATTCTTTGATAAATATACAAGGCCTATATAAAAAAGCAAACGTTAACCTTATACAAACATTTTCTGGTTGTTATTTATTTTGCGACTAAATAAGCCATTGCATCTAATGGGAATAAATTTAATTTTATGTTGCTAGCCTTTGTCTGGTGGCCTTTATAGGTCAAGACAAGCAAGGATGGGGTTATTGTTCTAACGTGAGATATAGCTCATTTTGGTTTCACTGTTCCGCTGCAGTTCTTGTAGACAAAGTGACATTTCCTCCACCTCCTGGGGGTATTCAAGTCTGCAGTATAATAGAGGTTGGGGATGGGGTATGAGTGATATTACAATAAAGCAGGCGAACTATTTTAGTGCTATCATTTTGAAATAATGGGTTGAATTCTTGTACTTAGATTTTGCTACTTAAATTCAAGTCTAACAACTACCAATTTAAATATCAACATTTCTTTTTGTCATCCTTGCCTACAGAATATAAAACCTAAATAAAGAAAAAGCCTAGCCTATAAACAAAAACGAGGCAGTTAAACTATAGCTTTAAAACTCTGAACGGATTAAATTTTCCTAAATTAAACACAGATAATAATTTATTTCGACTAATTAAGGAAAGCTTAACCTCAAAAATATTTTCCATTTTTTTTTCAAACATATTGTTGAATGATTTAGCCAATGGTTCTTAGTCTTAGGTTGAATGATTAAGCCAATGGTTCTTAGTCTTAGTTTTATTAGAAAAATTATTAAAATGGTGATATTGATCAATGTCCAAAGCTGAAAAGATAAGATAATATTAAGATAAGACAAGACCTTATGATAAAATAAGGCCTATTAATGGGTCTTATCAAACAAAATTTGTGTTTGTAAAATGTTGGTGTTTAAAGGTAAGATAATTGTAGGCCTAAATGAAAATATTCAATATTCTATAGGCTACCTCAAGTCAATAATAGCCTATATCTTACAGGAATGGTAATCTATTAGGCTTATAACATTTTTTTGTACTTTTTAAAATTAAATTTACCCTGCTATAATCATTTAAATTATATCTTTATCTAATTTTTTTTCTGTCATATTTTACAAATTCACCCTAAATATAACAATAACCTATGACATGAAAATAATTCATTAATAGAATATGTTTGATAAATATTTTATTTTTGGATACCTCAAATTTCCATATAAGATTAAAAACTTATCTTAATTAGCGTATGCCAACATTTTACTAGTAGGCAGTATTGTATCTAGTATCTCAACTAGTAGGCCCAGTCTATACAGACGTAGGTCTATGGCCATTCTTATGTTTTCCAACACATTTTCCTAAAAGACAAACCTTAAATTAAAAGCTGTAACTATTTACAAAAAATAGGGAAATCTTTTATTTTTAAATAGACGTCTTTCTGTACATTCTAAAGTTATATTCTTACAACTATAATACAAACTAGAACTATAGTAAAAGAGCTAGAATTATAATATTCTAGAAAATATAAGTCCACATAGCCTATACTAAATTGGTCTGCGCAACAATTTCGCCGTCAAAATAGTCTATAGATAGCAAATTTAGTCCTTAAACTCCCAACAAATTTTTTTACACTGGAATATCGTATTTAGGCTTAAAAATTCCAACTGAGTGCCCAATTTTTACACTACTTTATAAATATATTTATGAATAGGCCTATATAACTAGTAGAATATAGTTTTATGATACTAGAATATAGTAAAATCCTCTCAAATATAGGCATAGTCTATGTCTTGAAAGATTCCTACCATAATATAAAGGCAGACTATAAGAAATTTTTCAACAAAAATATCAAGTCGTTATAAATGACCAATTATTGAAAAATTTATACAAATAAAATAAAGACCACTAAGGAAGGCCTACATTATATCATAAAAGAAAGGCTTATCCTCAAAATTAGGTCTTCCTAGTTAGAATTAAATACCTTGTTTGGGTAATAATCAGGTAGGCGTACAGATCCCACAAAAACAAAATACAAAAAACTAAGAAAGTTTTCCAGTTTGTACTCGCTTTCTCTGGTTTTTTCCAGTCAAAATATTTTGAGTTTAGGACACATTTTGTGCCACTGAATTCTTTCTTTAAACTGTGTATTGGCTTTCCTGTGAAAAATTTATTAAAATAAGATTAATTTTTTGTTGATATCTTCAAGTATTGTAAAATATTTTTTTTACACTGAACAGTATTTCAGAGCCTCTATAAAACAATATAAATCTATAAAATTTATGAAATTGAATCATTACTATATAGCCTACGTATAATTTTTGATTAATTTTATACGGATTAAATTATTATATGTTTTAATAAACTAATTAGCCAAACAAAGCAATAAAAAATGGTAATTTTTAAATAGAAAACACATTAGTTGCATTCATTAGAACACGGCTCCGAAAATGTCGGCCGAAGGCACGGAATGGCTGCCCCGGAATTGTAGTAACAAAGCTGGGAACGAATCGAAGTTCCCCCGCCCGGGTTACAATGGCGGCAAGTCTTAACCATTCCGATTTAAAATTTTGGAATATAACAGTCTTAAATTCTAAATAAAATATTTTTTTTGTAATAGATTTTAAACCGTGTTTAAGAATTTAAATTTATAATATTCTAGACAGTAAGTTACATTAAAAATTTAAATTTAATTAGTTATGCTGTGGTATTTTGATCTTGTAGCCTACAGATTTTGCTGTTGTAATGGTCTTATATATATATATATATATATATATATATATATATATATATATATATATATATATATGTATATATATAAAATTTTTAATTGATCTAAAGGCTATGTTTTCTTAGTAAAAAATGTTGTTTATAAAAATAAACTTTGTAAAATATCTTTATTCTAATAATTTCCTAAAATAAGTGGAATTGTTTTAAAATGAATCTAATGTAATGTAAATGTCAAAATAAAATGTCAATAAACGCTTAAAGTTATTTTCGATTGGTTCTAAATATGAAGAGCAGACATATATTTTTGTTTTGAATTAACATTCAGATCATGATAGGCTACATTTTTCTGAAATATTTTTAAATAGTTTCCGTTTTCTGTTTTTAAAGAATCGTTTTGGTCGGGGAATTTATTTAGTCTTTTGTAAATTTAATTTATTGAGTTTTAAGTTGTTCTTACTGTCGGATAATCATACTTCATAGATTACGCAAAACTATCAGGCCTATATATGGGAATGTAGAAAGTACTCATTAACATCAAAAAGTAAAAGTCTATAAACGTAGCTCCAGCGTCCAAAAATTTAAAAAAAAGACAGCTACACAACTCACAAAATGTTTTAATAAAGGAGCAATAGTTTATACAAAATTAGAATATAATTGCAAAGTATCCGTTTACGATGGACTTGGTTATAGGCCTATATATAGCACTATGATTGATATGTAGGCCTAAGTTAGCCAGCCAACCCTGGTGACAAGTGAAGTGTTCATTAATTTTATATAGGCCTACCTACCTTCTTTTAATCGCCCCAAGAAGGAGGAGGCAGTGTTACCCTTTAAGAATAAATTATTTATTATAACATGTACTGTATGTCTATACGTTTTTAAACTATATCTATCCTAACGAGATATTTTTATCTATAGGCTAGCCTATTGCAATATACCTAGGCCTATATCCTAATAAATAGTTTATTTTAAAGAAACTTTGGGTTTTTAAATTTTCGTCTACTTTGAATGTGAGGGTAAGTGTATGTTTTTAAAATTTTTAATTTTTGGTATATTCTGTACCATGTGTAATTATTTTATTGCGTCTTCCTGAGGACTTTCTACACCACCCAGTACAATTTTTGTTGCAAAATTTATTATGTTTGGCTAGCCTATAATTAGCCTTGTTTTTTTTTATAAAAAATATGTTTTACTCATAGTTACATAGTAGCCTACTACGAAATTTATGCAGGGGAAACACAGTCCAAATAAAAAACTTCAACCATGAATTCGTGTTTTTTTAGAGCAGCTGCTCTTTAACTTATGAAGAAACTAAGTTGCCTAAATATTAGGCAATAAATTTTAGGCTACGTCAACACATAGCCATATAGGCTAACAATTTTGTTTAAACATGACTATAAAAGCACTTACTTTTGATATTTATTGCAAGTGGGCAATTTTAAGAGATTAATAGCCTTTAGCTTTATGAACCAGACTGCACTTGAATATTTAGAGCAATTATAGTCAATTTTTTTACTTAGGTCCATTACAGGCGCATACTATGTTATTGCGTATTCTTCTATAGGCCTAACTTAAGTGAATTGTAGTAATTTAAGTATAAATCGAAATAATGTGAAAAAATAATTTTAAAATTGATAATTCTTAAATTTCTAGTTTTTTATATTTATTCTTAACAAGTGGGTGGCCACAGTTAGAATGAGTATAGACTATATTTTTTATTTCCACTTTGAGGGCTTGTTTTGTTGATTTTATTAGTCCGCATAAAACTAATATCCCTAAATATCTCGGTGCAACAAATCATTATGTAATAGAATATTAAACAAATCGGACTTGGCCAAAGAGTCCTCATGTTGCCTTGACCAGGTAAATCTTTGTCACCTACTTGTAATTCCCTATCTATTCCAAATCTCCACCGGGAATATCGGTTTTAGAAAATCTTCAAGACTCAGGCTGACATATTTTTAATAGGGTATAGGCCTACTGTGTTGTAAGATGTGCCAGTGCGTCGAGTAGCCTCTAGAAACGTAAACTAGTAGCCTATATCTGCTACAATTTCAAGTCATCCTAATTTAAGATTTTAATTTTAACATTGCCTATATAGAAATTTTATTCATACTTAGCCTATAAATTCTAGTCCTGCATATAGGCCTTTTACAACTCATATGTTGCAATCCAAGTAATAAGGCATAAAATAATATTAAAAAAACGCATGCTACAAGTCTAGATTAACTAAAAAACTGTCTACATAACCTACTTACACTTGTACAACAGCTACACTGAGACAACATGAATGTTCAACTCCACTGGCTAAACTAAACTAAAAGTGCTAGGTTGGGTTAGGGTCCAGAGTGATTTCAAAGGTTTGTTATACCTCTAAGGGTCAAACTTTCTCTTTTCCCTTTCATTTTTTGCTAAAGTATAAAAAAAGGTTTGGGCCAGGAGGAAAAAAACTAATGAAGAACAGAATTCAAAGCACAGTTAGGTTGAAATAGGCCCACTGTTGGTAATTTATAACCTGTCCAGACCTAAGTGAAACTAATGGTGCAAGTTTTATAAAGCCTACCACTGCATTTCAAACATTTTTGCCACTCAATAGGCCTCATATTTAATTATTTCAATATTCAGGTTTTTTTATTCTAATGAAGGTATAGAAACTGAGAATATGTCAATTTAAACTTAAACATATGTTACCAAATATACCCAAATACAAAATAAACAGTTTTGAACTTGAAGATGATAATTTCACAATAATTATTTTGTTATAATAGGCTATAATTTATATGTTGATTTTATCGTAGGTTTGTATAGCAGCATTGTCTGCAAAAGGAAACTGTAATTTGAGACTTATTATTAAAATGATAAGGTTATGTTCTGTACTTTTATTAGTTGTGTTAAATTGATGTAATTCTGACAATTTCCGGTTCGCATTTACACAGGTAGGCGACTCAATTCAGGGTTTACTAATAACGTGATAATAGACAATGACAGAACCCATCAGAGTGAAACTGATAGTTTGATGAATTAAGAGGAAATGATTACCTTTTGATTATAAAATTTCACAGCATTTTACTATTTCAAAGTATGCCTAATATTCGCGTTTTTATTTCTTTCAAGCGAAACTTTATTTTTTAACATTTTTGCAGTATGCCTATAACTAGCTTATTCATAGAAAAATTTAAAAAACTTTCAAACTGTAGATAACTTAATAAATCCTATGAATTTCCTAATAAAGTTGAATACATTGGTATAAAAATGTAAGTTTAAAAATACACCTCTTTGAACATAATTTCGAGTTATTATTGATTTAATAAATTACCACACTAACAAAAAATTTATCATTTGAAAGAGTAAATGGATAAGCTAAGTGAATATGTTTATTTAACACAGAACCAATGAGGAAAATTAAAGAAAATTATTTTATATAATTTTTTCTCTATGAGATTTAATGAACAATTTTATTTTCATATAGGATCTAGGCCCTAAATTATTATAAACATTCTACAGATTATAATAAAATTAATTAACTGCCTGGCCTACAGTTAAACAGAAAATTCTCTGTATGTGAAGGCTTATGTTATCAACATTTGAATTTTTTTTCATTCTATATTCTGTGATAGCTTTATTATAGCTGATATTACATAATGTTTATTTAATTTAAAAAGAGATCAGGTAGCCTAAACGTAACTGTAAATAGGTCTTAAAAGACTGACAGTTTATTTGTTTTATTATATTATAATATATATATATTCTATTAGTTTTTAGAAAAGTTTTATAAATAAACAAATTATTTCAGTTTCATTTCATGGCATCGTCAACTTAATTTCGCTTCTCCACTACTGAGTTATTATAGGATGTTTCTCATTATTTGACTTATTTCATAGTCTATAGGCTATTAATACTTTTAAGATCGTGGTTTTGTCTATTCTGTAATTTTTATATGATAGAAATGTTTGTAACACGTCTAGAATATTACAAAGAAGTGATGTTGTATTACTATGTAGCCTAAAATGTCGTGGATTATGTCATATTTTGACGACGTTCAAAATATGAAGTGGTTTATACTAATGTTAGTGGTGATATGTGTCTAATATCAGATATTTAAGGTTTTATGTAGCAGACAAAAATAATTTTAAGATAGGATAATAACGTATAGCAATTTCAGGGTTGTTTATCCAGTTTTTAATCCATTTTGAGCAAAATTTAACAAATTTCTATAGGCCTATTAGTAAGCAAGACGTTGTAACAGTCATAGACTAACTTATATATTTTGTAAGTCTAGGTATTTCTAGTGCTATGTTGAAAGTTATAGGTTGAATGAATATTAACCTTAGGAAATATATCGTAGGCCTACATAAAAATAAAGCCCTGGCAAGACAAAATTAATGACATTTACAAAATGTGGGCTCATAATTTGTAATGTGATATTAAAAAATGTTTTACATTAAAACCGTTAAAATTGGTTTGTCCGTAGTCGTTGTAGGTCAGATCCAAATTTTTTACGGTTTAGGATAAGACTGTTGTTTCATGTAAATTTGGTTGTAATTAATATAGGCTATAAGAAAAATGTTTGAAATTAAGCTTGGGTACACAAAAAAAGTAGACAACTTTCTCAATTTTATAAGTGTCAGCTTCTATTTTCTATTTAAAATGCCAAAGCATGTAATTCATATGCGGTCATTAGCGCAGATGTTTCATCAAAATCATTGCAGTCGTTATGCGGTGATAGTACAATTTACACATCGTAAACTGTCGCGAAGTAATTCATTATCCGTCCGCTAGACAGCAGCAGGATATTTCAAATTTAACTATAGCTGTGTCCGGAGCTCTGCATCCGTTATGTTGGCGAGTTATTGAGCTGGGCGATATATAGGTCATAGCTTAATCAGGAGGGCTTTGTTTGGCTAGACTTTAGCCCGTGTTTATCACTTCACTTCACGGTCTGAAAATTCCGCTCAGCTCTTGCCCCGCCCCGTGAGCCAAACATTGGTCAGTCTTGCATCCATCCATTTAGAATACATTTATTTGTATAATTTCTTTGTATAGCTTGTTCAAGTCTTACAGATATTGAGCACTTTAATAAAATCTTGACCAACGGAAACTAATGTAGTTGAAGAATCTTCTACACCTCTACAGAAACTTGTATTAGGCCTATGACATAAAAAATCGTTGTTGCCAAATTCAGACAATTATTTTGAAATTAACAGTCAACCAAAAATAAGGGATGTAATAGGCCTATAGGCCTATGACATAGTAGACAACAACTTATCATACATAGAATTTTTACAGCCCTGGGCAATAAAATGATTTATAGGCCTATAGGTGACAGAATTTAATTATTTTTTGAGATAGGTCTAGGACAAAAGATAATTTTATATAAAATTAAGTTCACTAGCCTATAAACAGATGCACATCTTATAAATTCGATGCGATGTATAGGATATATTGCCAGTTTCTGTATTTCTTATTTCGTGTTTATGCCATAAGAGCTTTAATTGATGGAAATTGAATATTGCCTAAATATTTAGTGAATATATAAAGGTTTTAATGGGATAAAACAAGTTACCATCCTGTGCAATTAAATACTTTGATCTACAAAGTTAATATTTCATATTACATTGTTATCTATATGTGTTTTTAGTTACTACGTTACATTAAACAAAATTGTGTTAACAATATCAATATTGATATAGAGTACTTCAAGTTATTGGTAGAGGATGAAATTATTTTATTCCTGTTAATAAGTCTAGAAGCATCATCTTCAAATCATCCCTATATGACGACATTTCATCGACATTAATTTAGTGGTAGCCAAGCACTGAGCAAGGTGACATCGTCGTCGAAACTAGTCTGTTTCTTTATTAAAAACTAATTTTTTGGTGAGATTTTGAGTTAACTATTTTAATTTTACATTTAGTAATATGAATGTTTTTCAAAATACATTTGTGTGTATTTAAGTACCATATTTATTTTCTACTAAGGCTATTTGTAGTGTTGTCCACTACTGACAACACTTAATGCTGTGAACTTATTTTAAAAAAATCTTATGGCCTAAGTTGGTTATTGATTTAAACGCAGTCATTTGGAGTTAATTTAAATATATATATTAATGCGTATATAGACTTATCTATAGCATCATATTGAGTTATAGGCTAGATAGAGTATCAACTACACTCTTAATTGGCTAATTATTAAACTTAATTAAGAAGTTTCTTAGTAAATTATTAAATACATCTGAGCAACAAGAAAAACCATATTATCTAAATTTACTTTTGTTTGTTTTCATATAGCCTATGTCCTTTATAAAGGAAAAATTGTAGGAAATAAAGTAGGCCTAAATGTAAACAAATTCCATTTTAACAGCAGTTTCGAAACAAGAATCCTGAACACTGAATCAATTAGTCTACTCTATATAAAACTACAGAATTTAACATAGTTTTGTTTACACTCCATTAAACGTTTAACAGAAAAAAGTTTCTGTATTAAGTTTTACCCTAAAGTTTTTGAAAATCAAAACACCAGTTGAGAATGAAGAAATATTGAAAGAATAAATATAAGTAGGCTGTAGGCCTCTATTCTTACAAAATAGTTAGGCCTACATACTTAGTTTATTAGTGAGGCCTACTTGTATTATATATAACAAATATTAGGCTCATAAACTCACTTTAGGCCTAAATAGAACCTACTGATCTGAAAAGTTTTACAAGGATGTTTACTTTTAGCTTTTAAACAGTTCCCTTTAGGAAACTATATTTTTTCATATACAGACAACACTTCTATATTTAATTAAACTGATATTTCACAAAACTATCACAGGTTCTGTATAGCTACTATTATTTATGTACTTAAAAGACATCCTTATTAATTCACATTTATGACATTTTTAGATAAACACTTTTTCATATGTGGAAATAATAATGAAGGGAAAAGAAATTTCTATAATATAAACAAAATTTGTTTATAAATATTTTAGTCCTGTTTAAAAGTATATTAAATAGTCTAAGTCTTACCTTGTCTTCAAGCCAAGGGATGTTAATCAATTTTTTTTTTTATAAACCTTTTAACAAATTTAGAGGTTATTTTTTAATTGAAGTTATCATTACAATTATAAAAACTGGCAACCCCAGTCACTTATTTTTACATTTATCCAAGTCAGTTACACAATAAACTAATATTTTAATAACTAATCTTATATTTTTATTGAAGAAGTTGGTTAAATTGAATTGGCTTGTTCATTTTTTAATTATGAACACATATTTCTGTGCCCAAACCTTTGTATTTATGTGTAAGCTAAGTGAGAATCACTTTTAAAGGAAACCACCAGTTATCTTCTTTCATATGAAATAAACATTGAAATGTTTATGCCAATTAAAAATTTCATTAGTCTACTTTTATTTCAACTGAAAATTATTTACATGCAGGCCTATTTATTTATTTCAGATTTTGTTTTTTATTATTATTGTTTTATGTAGATTATTGTTTAAAATAAATTATACTTAGAAAGTAAGCATCTAGAGAGTTTTCATCATAGCAATATAATTTTACTCCTAGGCCTATATTTCTAATATCTAATTTTACCAGATATTATTACTACAATTATTCTTTTCATAATTCAGAAGGTTACAAATATAAATTACTCACTTAATTTCTGTTTATTTTCTGTGGCTATTATAAAATTATTACTTAGTGTTGCTGTTAGAAAAAGTAGGCCTACATTTGACTAAAAACTGTAGGCTACTTCCAGGTTAAAAATGCATATAAAATTTGTTGAATTCTAATTTTTGCAGGTTATTCATTAATGTATAGGCCTATGTCTAAGTAGTTCAAACAATGTTATTAAATCTATTGGCTATGTGCTACATCCATAGCCTACTACTTTGATAAAAATGAACATTAAATCTAGAAACAATATCCAAATTATTACTATGATATAGCCTATATTATTTTGAAAATGTGGGTTATATTTGAACATTAGGTTCTTCTAATAATAAAAACTTTTTCAGGTCAACCATCTTTAAGAAAAATAATATTTTTTTTAAAATAATATGTTATATTCTAAAACTAGGCCTATTTACAATAGGTGAAGTATTATAATGTGTCATGATTTTAATAAAGCAACTTTTCACACAGTTTACTCTGATGTTTTTAAAATAATTTTTAATGTGGAATTACAAAATTTCTCAGTCTAAACAATGTTTGGGCACCATTTTGAATTCAAACCATACTACCAGCTACAAGAACAAGCATACAAACCAAAACCACTGTGAAACTTACAATATAAAACCAACTGATTGATGAGTTATTCAATTTTGAATTAGTAATTTTTCTATAATTACAAAATTTTTCAAAAATTACTACAAAATAAATACAAAAACACCAGAAAAGTATCAGAACACAGCAAAAGGCTTGGTATATTCACCGGACTGTGTGTTTTGAGTAGTAGTGGGGATAAATCAAGATGGCCGACTAATACGGGGACTACACGAAGACGCGCAAGGACCCAGTGGGCGTGGTTTCAAACATCAGCCTTGGAAAACATCTCAACTGGGCTCTGTAGACGTACTTCTTTTGTTTTTTTTTTAATGTTACATTTTTGAAATATTCTAGGAAAAATATTGATTTTAAAGCTACAAAGATGACTTTATAATTGTTTTGTGATGTTTATGAAGCTTTAAATTGAAATTAGCTTCGCTTTTCAGTTTTATTTGTTTATGAATAAACTTTCTTACTTTAGCCTAAAAATTTGTAATAGTCGGAAAAGAGGTTTTTTTATTACAAAACTTTGTAAGTTTTTTTTAAAATAATAAATTTAGATTATGTTTAAATACTGAAGAAAAAATGTATAACCCAGAGAATAACTTAATAAGTTTAGGTTTTCAGAAACAAAAAATTGTTTAAAGTTTAAGAAATTAATAATTTCTGCCTAATGATTTAGTGTTTAAAAATGTCACATTCTCATTAAGATAGTTTTTCACAAGTATTGGAAAAATAAGATAATTAGATTAAGATTAGTAAAATACAAACAAAACCTAGGCCTACTAACATATTTCTGAAGAAAAATGAAAAATTCAAATGGTAGTCTATTATGTATTTCAGGAGACCACCTTGTTATAAATTTTTTCAAATTCTTTTTAATAGTCTATCAATTTAGTTAATTTAATTCAATGCCTTTTTTTTGGAAATACCATATAAATTAATTAAAATGAAAATACTCAGCCTAAAGTCATAAATCTTAAGAAAGATTAATTTTCCTATAATAAAGACATTCCGACATAATTCGTGGCCAAGGACATATAATGGGTCATTGAATCTCGCCTCAACACGTGTAGCTGCTTCCAAAATCCATCAGGCCTATCTCTTTCACAGCTTACATTGACGGTTTTTTGTTACTAGACCTTGGGAAACGTTTTTTGTCCAGTAACTGCAGCTTAACCCTAATTGAAATGACAAAGGTTATAATCACCGTCCACTTGCTTTGTTTTTGAAGGTCACCCTTTGAGACATAATTGCTTAATTGTATAGGCTCCAGAAGATTTTTTCTTGTTGTCATCTGTAGTGGTTTTTCAGTTTACAATAGGCTATAATCCAACAGTTTCATTACTAATAGAATGGTAGGCTACTAAACAAAATAAACCCGAGATGTTCATATGAAATTTTATAGATAAATAGCTTTGATTTTTTACTTTTACTTTAGTACCATGAATGGTAATCGTATGCTGTCCACTGGCATTAACACATTTGGAAATGTCAAGAAACATATTTTTATAAACTGTGTATCGAATCCAGATTGTTGAGTTGTAGGAACAAAAGTTTTCTGTAGTTTTTTAAAAGTTTAAGAATCAAATTGTTTTCATATAGCCTAGGCCTATCACCCTTTATAATTAAAGTGGTAGGCAGTGTTTGTTCCCTACCTTATTATACAAATGGACAATATTTAATAAAACCTGCATTACACTACCTGCTATTTAAAGAAATTATCTGCCATCCCTGCGTACTATTGCAGTGAATCTGTTGATTAGCTAGTACGAAATTGTAAGCATCAAAAGGTCAAGTACCTAGATGAATAAATGTTTATCAACCCAAAAGTAGATAAACTATTATAGATTTAAAAAATAAAAACATTAGCTTTATAAAAATTCTATATAGCCTACAGCGCTAACGGTGAAATTGACTACATAATGCGTTTTGACTGTAGGCCTACTTGAACTAAGTGTATGAAGATTAAAAATAAATTAATCGTTTTCAATTAATTGTTTCAACTAAGAGTTTGGGTATTTTTAAAATAAAGACATCCATTTGGCTACTCAATTGAAATACAAAATTCAGTTTTTAGAATCACAAAATGCAAACTGCAGAAAGTTTCATAACCAATTGGATTAAACGAAATTGGTTAATGGGGCATTTTGGTTATTATAGTTAGACATGGTTGGTTGTTTTTATAGTTACATCCTTTGAAATCAGGAAAGAAAAAATCGTAATAATAATCAATACAAATAGGGTGTAGGCTATAATTTAAATAAATTTCTCATAATACATTTAAAAATCAAAAATGTTTAGATCTATGTAAAATGTTTAGAATTGTATTAGGAATAATAATTAGTCTAAATAATAACGAACACCAAGTTTAAATCCCTACTAGTAATGAGGATGGCTTTATCTCTGTCATATTATTCTATTTAATTAACTTATAACATGTTGGCACTAGCGAGGCTCAAAATATCTATTCAAATTGCTCATGTTATTTTATTTAAATCTATATGTCTACATTTGTTGTAAAAAACTTCAAGAGTATAAATTAATTAATGGTTTTTAGTATATAACTAATAATAATTGATACTAAAAAATAAAGTTGGTGAATAATCAGATTGATCTTCAATTTTCACAGCTTAAACTATGTTTGAATATTTCAAATAAAGTGCAATAAAGTATGAAATCAACCCTATAGATCGTCTAATTTAATGTGTTTTAAATTAGATCGAAGCGTTATTACTTAAAATAGGGATAACATATTTTAGCAGTCTAAAATTTGTGGATGTTAAAAAAAAAAATTAAAATAATAGGCCTATATCGCCTAGTATAGACCAATAGTTGTTAGTTGAAACTTCAGTTTGTGGTTACTTTTAAACAAGGTAAATATTATCTATTTAAAAAACATTTGATCTTAATTTGGAATAAATTACATTTACAGCTAATGTTATGTAAGGCTTAAGAATTTTATTTAACCTAGGGATAGTAGGCTACTATGTAAACAAATTATATTTTTTCATAAAGTAGGGATACATTATTAGTCTATTTGTTGTTCTAGATAAAAATTTGATTAGACTGCACGTTTTAAAAGGTTATTTTAAAAGAAATGAAACAACTACCTGTTACTCTCTTTAAATACGGTCACAAAGGCACTTTAATAATATACTTGAGTTTGATATATCAGCCCTTAACGACCGTCGAATAAGACATTAAACCCTTAAGGCTTGATTACATAATCTACAGTTCTAACAGGAAATGTTGGACCTACCGAATTCTTCAGAAACCAAGATGGCTTCCCTCCCCATCGGCTCTCCCCTTTCATCACTCAACAATAGACCACCTTTTGACTATATCCCTAGCACCGATTTAATGTCTATTTTTTGTTTGTTTGCGACTCTGCAAGTTCTTAAGCTTTCAACTAGATCTTTAGTCATTTGGTCGTTACGTTAGGAAGCGGTTCAGGAGTGTTGTACAGAATTAGATACGATGTGTTGAAGTGCCTAGTGTTTTTAGTTTGTAACCAAACAATGATTGGATAAAATACAGTACAGTCGTCTGGAGTGGGTTATAATGTGTTTAGTGGAAGAAGGAAATTGATGTAAGGTAGGCACACTAGATTTTGCATGTTAATTGGAAAATATATTTACTGAAATTAAATTAAATTTTTTTATTTAATTATGTGGGTTTTTTAAATAAATTTTAAAGCTACAAAAACAATATTATCAGTATTTAAGATTTGTAGTTGTTTTTAAGATTGTTATAGAAGTACTTTACAGTTTTTGTCAAAACTAAATTATTTATATAGGCCCCTAATTCCAGGTTAATCAGAATATTTTACATTTTTAAGAAA
This sequence comes from Prosapia bicincta, assembly GCA_036971475.1. Taxonomy (NCBI): domain Eukaryota; kingdom Metazoa; phylum Arthropoda; class Insecta; order Hemiptera; family Cercopidae; genus Prosapia; species Prosapia bicincta. Next base: position 197,373,019 of record JBAIZL010000004.1, read on the forward strand.
GAGGTATTTCAAATATATTTTAAATGTGTTTTTTGGCAGGTAACATTATTTTTTTTATAACAATTTGTTATTCAAGGTTATAATTTTTTTTACAATTGGACACTAGGCTAGCATACAGAAAACGTACCATATAATATAATGTAATGTATAGCATACATTCTTATGTAAGTCTACTAAAATATAGGCTTAGGCCTAATTTGAGCCAAGGCATGTATAGTGTGAGTAATCTTTTTTTTTGTAGACTAAGCATAGGTTAAAAAAATATGTATTGTCGAAAGATTAATTTATAAGATCTATAAATGTAATAAATATTATAATAATCTTGAAAGGTACAATAAATGCTAACAAACGCTATGCAATTTTTAAATTCATGGATGTAACTCTCATTTATTACAGATCTGGGCGAAAATTTACGGAATTAGACCTACTATGTGTTGAGATTCAATAAATTTGACTTTCAAATATTTTCAATAGATCGAAGCGTTATTACTTAAAATAGGGATAACATATTTTAGCAGTCTAAAATTTGTGGATGTTAAAAAAAAAATTAAAATAATAGGCCTATATCGTCTAGTATAGACCAATAGTTGTTAGTTGAAACTTCAGTTTGTGGTTACTTTTAAACAAGGTAAATATTATCTATTTAAAAAACATTTGATCTTAATTTGGAATGAATTACATTTACAGCCAATGTTATGTAAGGCTTAGGAATTTTATTTAACCTAGGGATTGTAGGCTACTATGTAAACAAATTATATTTTTTCATAAAGTAGGGATACATTATTAGTCTATTTGTTGTTCTAGATGAAAATTTGATTAGACTGCAGGTAACATTATTTTTTTTATAACAATTTGTTATTCAAGGTTATAATTTTTTTTACAATTGGACACTAGGCTAGCATACAGAAAACGTACCATATAAAATAATGTAATGTATAGCATACATTCTTATGCAAGTCTACTAAAATATAGGCTTAGGCCTAATTTGAGTCAGGGCATGTATAGTGTGAGTAATCTTTTTTTTTGTAGACTAAGCATAGGTTAAAAAAATATGTATTGTCGAAAAATTAATTTATAAAATGTATAAATGTAATAAATATTATAATAATCTTGAAAGGTACAATAAATGCTAACAAACGCTATGCAATTTTTAAATTCATGGATGTAACTCTCATTTATTACAGATCTGGGCGAAAATTTACGGAATTAGACCTACTATGTGTTGAGATTCAATAAATTTGACTTCCAAATATTTTCAATAGTTTTTTTAACATTTAGAATGAAAGGTTTTTCGTTAATGTTTAGGCCTACACGAAATGTTTTGGAGTTCAGACAAATTAATGAACATATTAGTTAGTATGATAGACTATTTATTGTAGGATAGTTTATAATAAGCTTGAAATTTATAAATAAGTAACCATAAATAAACTAGATTAATTGATAAGTAAAAGATAAATGCATGTTCAGTTGAGGCCTAACTAGCAGTAAAAATAATTATAATAAAGTAGAATACATTTATAAACGACATGTTGAACTAAATTTCAGTAAAATGTTTTACATAATAGGCCTATAGACTTCATATTGTAACTAGCATAAACATATTTTTGGAAGACCTTTCGAATTTGGTTATTTAAAGGTTTATGTCATTTCATGTTTGAAAATTCAGTCCTTAGAAATTATTTTATGGAAAGCGAAAATTATACGACTTTATATTTGTATAAAAGTATTAGTATTATATTATTAAAGTAAGAGTAACTTATTATTTATTTATATTATTGAACAATATCATTTACTTACTCGATTATTCAATTCGTATTTCATTTTCCGTAGTTTTTGTACTTTGAATCTAAACTTTGTTTCTAATAAATGGTTAAAGATTCCTACAGGTGGATTCATCCTACAAGAGGTTAACATATAGGCCTAGGCCTATTTCTTATTTCCTTTATGTCTGTATGACAACTTTAGTATCCCAGCTTTAACGATTTGATATTATTTGGAGAACACTAAAATACGGTTTTTGGGTTAGCTCACCATTCACTTTCGGTCGAATACTTAAGATTAAACTTTTTTTTGAAAAAGCCTGTACATATATCTTGAATGAACTTGAGCTTAAGGTATACTGTGTTTTAGTCAAAGTTTACACATACAGTATAATAATTGCGTTACATATTTCAATTTCATGTTAGAAATTTCGTGCCACATTTTCAATTTAATAATGACATGAAATGTCTTTCCTTAAGGTAATTTTAAATAGTCGTATTATTACATTTAATGCAACTGTTCTTAAAATATTACTATATTAGTCTAAAATACTGTAAGTATTTGTACTTTTACAAACTATTGCCACAATATGAACCGATATAACCTAACTGAATTTAACTTTGCCCAGTTGTTAACTGCATTAATTTTAAATTAAGTAATATTTCATTGAAGACAATTAATTTAGAGATTCAGAAATATAATTGCCTCAGAGTTGTGTTGATAGATTGTTCGATAGTATCGAGGAACGCGTTACCAAATCTATTTAGAGTATTTGGAAGTGGGAGAGGGCCGTCAGAGTCGATGATGTATGGCGGTACATTCGCATATTTATGGCCGCTGCAGACATCTCTTATAAAGCGATTATTTTGTTCAGCTTCTAAGCGGTTTCAAATCTGACTCCTCTGTTTTTGTCTTATCTTTTTTCTCTACTGGCTAAAATATCACCTTCCATTTTATTCTAATCCCATGTGAATATCTTGGAATATTCCGTTTTTAGTTTTCACAACCATGCCTACGCTAAACGTTTCCATCCCTATTTCTAGAAATAGGCTATATTCTATTTACAATAACACTTAACAAAACAAAAAGAATTAAGTATGGCGTAAAATATGTGTTATAAAATTATTTTTTCATTTATTTTTGTAAAATTAACATAATCCACATTTATTAAATTTATTTAGGCTCTGTAAAAGTAGTTCAGATTCGATTATTAATTTATGCATATACTCCTACAGTATGAGTGAAACTCCATCTTAAGAATTTAACTAGGTTTTGTCCTTTTAAATATACAGGCCTATATTTAATATCGGAATTTAAAAAAAACAAGTGAATTACAGGGAGTTTGATATTTTCTATGATTTATTGTAGGTAAAGGGCTATAAACTGTAGGCTTAGTTAAAATTTTTAAATATGTACTGTACAATATTACTATTACTTTACTTTACTTAACGTTCATCACAAAATAGGCTCTAATTATATTTTAAAAAATACCACCTATCAGTAGGAGATATTACATTTCTATCGAATTTAGCATTTTAAAACTTTTACCAAATTTTTAATGAAGATTTTAAACTGAATCTTTTAGTTTACAGAGAAAAAAAAATATTTTTTCGTTGAACGTTAGTCTGTGTTTATAATTATTACTTTTTTAAAGTTTATTTTATTACTGCCTTTCCTTACCGACAGTGTTAGGAGGTTTCAACTATTTTCGGTAGTCGTTCTTAGAGAGCCTTCAGTGGTAAACCAGAAGAAATCTTAAAAAGCCAAAAGTAAAAGTCTCTACAATTGACAATTAAAGTTATAAATGGTAAAAAAAATTAAGGAGTATAAAACTCATAAAAGAATTAATATTCGACGACAAAGGGAAAGCTGGATTCAGTTGCCTATGTAGCTTTGTATTTCTACGTTTCAACACATTTCTATAATTCATACCATGCATGAATTGAGTGCTTAGAAATAATAAAGTAGAGTACGAATATGGAAATAATACGAATATGGAAATAATTAACAATCTATTTTAAATTTAATTTTTTTAAAGGTATTTATAAAATACCTTAATATAAAATTAGATGTCCTAAAGTAAGATATTTAAACTATTAAAATATTTTCTGAATTGAGATAGCAAAAACAAATTTTCGAAGAATTATTGCAATACATTACGTCTTTGCAGCCATAAACATTATCATGCTTCTACTTTAAACTTACATTTCTTTATATTCCACGCCTGTTGCACTTATTAGAGTCAACGTCTCTGGAACGTACTTCAGAATCCACGACTTCTAACACACTGAGAAGGGTGCAAATATAAAGGCATTCCAACTTTCTCTTAGCTTGGACAATGTGACAAAAAACAAACAAACGCTTTACAAAAAACGATTTCTTTCAACCTAAATCTTTTATTAGGCCAAAAGAAAGGTAGTTATTGTTGTGCACCTTTTTTACCTCTCTTTGTGTTCTATTTACCTTTTTTTTAATGCTTTAAGAAGAATAGCTGAACATACTTAGCATTGCCATCTTCACCTTATTTTAATTTTTTATACTTTTATATAAGCATAAGTATGTAAAATTATCCAATACGTAACTTATACAAAAATTTAAAGTGGGAGAATTAAGGGTGGGTTGGTTGAAAAACCCCAAAACATTATATATGTAGTTTGTAGTGTAAATGTATTGACAAGAGCTATACTTATTTTAATTTTTTATACTTTTATATAAGCATAAGTATGTAAAATTATCCAATACGTAACTTATACAAAAATTTAAAGTGGGAGAATTAAGGGTGGGTTGGTTGAAAAACCCCAAAACATTATATATGTAGTTTGTAGTGTAAATGTATTGACAAGAGCTACACTTTTAAAATTAAAATTAAGTGTGCACTGGCAAATAATTTTGTTGGATCTTTGGATAAAGCCCATAGGTTGAAGATAAAGCGAAATGTGCTCTAGTCTAGGAATAGCCTATAAGAAGCTGAAACTTAAGAAACAGAAAAACCGATTTGAAATTAAGGAACATAAATAGAAACCGATTGAAGTATTTTAAATATAAGTACTACTATGTCCGGTTTCTAGTGGTTCTTTGCAGTTTCTGGTACGATGTCTGTGTGGTTTCTGGTGCGACGTCTGTGTGGTTTCTGGTGCGACTTCTGTGTGGTTTCTGGTGCGACTTCTGGGAGGTTTCTGGTGCGACTTCTGTGTGGTTTCTGGTGAGACTTCTGGGAGGTTTCTGGTGCGACTTCTGGGAGGTTTCTGGTACGATGTCTGGGAGGTTTCTGGTGCGACTTCTGGGAGGTTTCTGGTACGATGTCTGGGAGGTTTCTGGTGCGACCTCTGGGAGGTTTCTGGTGCGACTTCTGGGAGGTTTCTGGTACGATGTCTGGGAGGTTTCTGGTGCGACTTCTGTGTGGTTTCTGGTGCGACTTCTGGGAGGTTTGGGGGCGACTTCTGTGTGGTTTCTGGTGCGACTTCTGTGTGGTTTCTGGTGCGACTTCTGTGTGGTTTCTGGTGCGACTTCTGGGAGGTTACTGGTGCGACTTCTGGGAGGTTTCTGGTACGATGTCTGTGTGGTTTCTAGTGCGACCTCTGGGAGGTTTCTGGTGTGACTTATGTGGGGTTTCCGTTGCGACTTATGTATGGTTTCTGTATGATTGCTGTGTTCTTTATGTTGCGATTTCCGATTAGATTCTGAGCCGACTCCTGTGCTGTTTCTGATGCGACATTTATGCGGTTTCTATGGAGTGATTTCCGAGTGGTTTATTATGACACTTCTGTGCGGATTCTGGTGCGATCTTAGTTTGGTTTATTGTGCGACTTCCGTGGTTTATTGCGCGACTTCTGTGAGGTTTATTGTGCGACTTCTGTGAGGTTTATTGTGCGGCTTCCGTGAGGTTTATAGTGCGACGCTTTTATAGAAAATCGTGTTACCTTTTTAAAATAACCTCCTTACAATAGCTTTTATATTACACATATAAGAGGCCTGGAATTTTTGGGATTTTTAAAAATACTAAAATATCTCTAAAAAAACATTTTATGTTGACATTAGAGTAAGTGCGAGAAAACAGTATAATCTAGAGACGGAAATAGGGTGTAAACTGCATTTTAAAGTGTTGGGGTCAGTTTAGGGGCTTAGGGCAGCTTTTGTAACTTGCTAAGTTCATTTTCACACAATTATTCCAAGGGTCGGCCTTGTTATTATCCCAGGTATTACTGAGCCTTCAACTCGCAGGATATACTTTTTGCAAAATATGCTGGGCAATAGGAGCCAGGTGCGAGAAGGGTGAGTTATTGATTTAAAACTTTCGTTGTTCTGGGGAGAATTGGAGAGAGGTAGGGGAAGTAGAGGGGTAGGTGTGTTTAAACAAAATTCTCCTACTAAAATTATTAAAATTTAATTATAAAATAACCAATACAAAAACCTCTACAATTAATATTCCTTTTGTATTTATTAATATACCTAAATATTTATATTTTTATATTTCATTATCTTCAAAAGTAAAAAAAAAACATTTTTGAAGATAAAAGTATAAAATTACTAGGGGAGAAGAACTATAGGCTAGAAAATTCTTAAAATGTTTCTTCGATGTTCCTTAATTTTTAAAAATAATTTTTCGATTTTTTAAAAGGTGCATTTATTAATAGGAGTAAATATAGGCCTATAAAAATTAGATGTCTTATGTTGAAATTGTTTCGTAGTTCAGTCAGAAGATCCCTTGGAAGAAGTGGGATTTTATAATGTAATTTACAAAAACATTTTGATATTTCAATAGATGACCTAAATCGTAGGTCGTAAGTAAGGTTACCTAAAAAAAGTGAATAAGGGATACATCCAATAGGTCATACATGGTATGATGTTGAGTGTTTTTCTAAAAGAAATATATTTTGCAATTTTTTTGCTGATTAAAGATTTTATTTTGCGTTAGATGGCATGTATTAAACCAGTCTTATATCCCTTCCAAGAAGTTAAATTTTAATAATTTTTCTTTTATAAATTAAAAAATGAAGACCTAAGTCATTTAAATCTCCTTTATAGCTATTGATATTATTTATAATATATGAGCCCACTGTATTTTTACATTGTGTATTTTTTTGCTTGTTAGCGTTTAAAAGATTACTGTAAAATTTTCATTCCATACAAAATAATTTTTTGTCCTGGGATACCCGTTATATTAAACCATAGAATATGACCTACAACTATAGGTTTACAACTTGAGTAATTGTTGACTTTACCAAATCCACACAGCATTGCTTATTAAACAGAATTACAAGTGTAGCTGCTATTTTCATGGTTACTACGTTATATTAATGTTGAAGAGAAATATTCCACGAAACGACTCCGGGAGAATCAGGTGGAAATAATTTAGCTTTAGCTCTCCAAAGAAATGATACACAAGTTGCCTGAATGATATAACCAATAATATATCCGTATTCGTCTAACAAAGCTTTGACTGTTCTTTTAGAATTCTCGATTAGGTAAGATTTTATCAATAGATCCAATTACAATACAATATCTACAAACGCAATAGGGAAGGTCATCCATTATAGCCTGAATTTCATCGTTGTTTAATGCATTTTTCGTTAAAAACAACCCACAAATAATAGGGCCTAAGTTGCACTCGTGAGTTGGTCAACTCCAAATTCTTCAAATGACATCATTTATATAAATTATTAGTAATATAAAACCCGTATGTAGGTCCGATGGAAGGATACAAGACAATACTTTAGATTCTAGAGGGATCTTATAAAAAAACAAAAAAGGTAAAATTCCAGTTCATAATTGTCTACAATTCTAGGAAAAGATAGTGTTGTTTTTTCGTAAAACATAATCCTACTAACTGTCTGTTTATTTCATGCTAATCTTAGGATTTCATGTAAAGTGTAAAAGTAGATCAGCCTCCTGGTACTTTTAAATGCCCTCGGCCGGTTAAACGTTGCACTCAGCCTTATTTATTAATAGATTGTATGATATCGATTAGAAACAAGACAAATACGAGATAACAAGGAAAGATTTAATAACAAAATGTCAAATTAAAAACCCTATATGGAAAAATGTATTAACCCATATTAGACTAAAAGAATCTGTTTGGAAAGGATTTATTAACCATTGTTTAACAAAATATGTTTTGTAAGAGGTTTTTTAGTTAACTAATGTCAAATTGAAAACCTCCTAGGAGAAAATTCAATAACCAATATTATATTTTAAAATTTTTGGATTGTATTAACCAATGTTAAATAATAACAATTTGCAGGGGTTTTAATAACTAACTAATGTGCAATTAAAAATATTATTGCTGAAAATTTTCAACTAATGCCAAATTATAAACCTTATCGTGAACCATTTATTAACTTATCTTAATTTTGAAAGGTTTTGGACAGATTTGTAACCCAAATATATAAAACCTTAAAAATATAACTTTTTAAATTTTTACCAGTAAGAGTAGTTACAAATATTCTTGTTTTCTACACAATTTTTCCATTTCGTTTACCTGTCCAATATCAACTGACTTGATTACCTTCTTTACGACGTTAAGTTTCTTAAACACAAATTCTGCACGTTTTCAAAAAAACCAACTTCCTGTCGTTGGGCTACTGTTTTTTGTAGGACTAACCTTTCCTTAACACATATTTTGCATGTCTTGCCAAAGGTTTTCAATGTACTTTGAATCAATTTACTAGAATTATGGTTTTGTAATCTATTGAACCAATATTAATCAAAGTGAAATACAATGCCCTTTTTTGTAAACTATAAAAAAAGTAATTGTTGGTATAAAAAGTGAACATTAGACTTGAGAATTTGTTAAATTTAGTCTATATAGCCTTAAGTAATTTAAATACCACATCGAGTTTGCACAACAGTCTAATATGGGAAACAATAACAAAGTTGTTGTTTCTTTCTTATTATTACTATTTGTATATTAAGGAACTTCTTAACTGATTTCTTTTTGTTTTTTCAGGTACGTGAATATCGTTCATTCCCTATATAATAAGGTAAGCTATAACGTCTATGGTTTCCTATGTAGGCTGTAATTATTGCAAGGTGATTTGTGTATTTTGTAATTATCATTTTTGTTTGTTGTGTTATAGATTAATATTTATTAATAAAAAAAATAATAAAATAATTTAAAAAGTATAAAAGGTAAACATTGAGTCAAACGAGCAACAGTTTTTATTTGATTTAGGCTATAAGAAAGTAAATATTTATTTTACAACTAAATTTGTATGAAATTAAGTTTAAAACTGGTTTATATTGATTTATCTACACAATTTAAGTATTTAATTAAACATCTAGATTACAAACCATTCTATCTTTGTATTTTGAAATAGATTTAAATTTTTACCCCACGTAAATAGAACTTAGGCTAAAAAGAATTGTTGTCACTATCAAGATTTTAACCAGAAGACAAAAGTACCAAAATTGTTATCCTAATATGGTTTATAGGCCTACAAATATACGTAGTATTGAGTAAAAATTTTGTTTAAGTTGATGAACTACAAATTAATAAATATGTTTACACCATATATTTGACAGCATGTTCTTCTTCTCCATAGGCTATTTGACAACATGACATGGCAAATATGGTTAACTGCAGGATTTAATTTTCGTAAAGAAAGGACCTCCATTGAAACCTCTAATACTTCAGCTGCTTCATTTAAACATTTGTATTTAAATATTACATCAGTAATATGAGTTAACGTTTTATATTGTGTCAACATCCAAATGTTTTTAAAACTTTTTTAGTGAGTGATATTGTATAGGCCTATATTGGCTTTACTGCCTTGCGTCGTTTTACTACTCGTTGTAAATCCTTGCTCCAATTTCTTAACATTACTTTCTCTATGTTCAAAATGTTCGACATTTTTCGAATTCCTAATGAAATTGTATCCGTAATTTCTTACCTTTGTCCAGTCCTTCATTAACAGGTCTGGGGGAATCAATTTATTTTGGAAACTTGTTAAAAAAGTTGTTTTTACGCCTTTGTTTTTTTCCCAATAATATTGTTCTGTACATTTTATTCACATTTCCGAAGAAATATCCATGTCATAATATATTTCAGTGGCAGAAGTTGTAAATAAATAAATATTTGTGTAAGATATAAATTACTCTTATTGAAAAGATCGGGAATGTTTTACAGTTTCCATTCTGATTTAATATTCCAAAAGAGTAAGCATATCAGAAACGTAAACAGAGCGAGTTCAAAACTCCTGAAGTGATCATTTATTCAGCGTCCAAACGTAGAACATGGCAGGAATAAAACCAATGACCAGAATTAAACGGAAAGAATTTATCGTTAGTTCCTCTTTTTGTTTTATGTGAGAACATTTTTTGGTTGTTTGCTTTAGAAGTAAAATTTATGGGTTGGAAGTGGCGCCCTTCCCGACGGCCGAGGGAAGTGATAACTTAGTTTCATCCTGCATAAACGTATTTAATTTTCGTTTATAGTGAAATTAGAGTTTTATTATTTCTTTTTTGAATTTACAAATGCGTACTGAATGAACATGTATGAATAAGGTATCTCTTAAGTAGATTTATTCGAATAGTATCTTTAAAATAATATTTCTTTAAATTGATCTATTTTCTTGGAAAGAGTGATTGATATTGAAATACTGTTACAAATAAATGCCACTCTATTGTCTATGCTTTACCAGTGTATAATTCCTTTTACTTTCAGATAGATATATAAAGTACAAAATACAAAACAAGATAATATATAATTTTAAAAAAAATCAATAGTGTTACCTCACAACTTTTACAACTTTATGTATACATTTTTATTTTAAAATAACAGTTTTTATACATTTTACAGTTTATGCCTAAATATCCCAATTTAATTATTAAGTTATTTAGAAGCTAGTAACCACTGGTCGAGGTCCTGATATGAGTCCTTTCAGATTATGATTGATGATTAATGTCATTTTCAATAGTAGCCTATATGTTTAAGTTTGTCATAGTCTATAGGAAGGATCTAACTACAAAATGAATTACAAAGAGGTTAGTTAATATTGAAAAATGGTTTATTTTGGTTAGTGTTAAACATTTTGATCTTGTTCTGTTGTTGTCAGGCAAGGGTTGACTGAAAGAAATATTTGGGGTTTCAAAGTAGACGAAATTGATTAAAGAGGTACAGCTACATCCTCTCTCTCTCTCTCTCTCTCTCTCACACACACACACACACACACACACACACACACACACACACACACACACACACAAACACAAGTTGGTATAATACAAACATTTTATCATTAAAAAAAAAAACAAAGTACTAATTAAGTGTTTAACGTACTTAAATATTAGTGAAGATATTGGGCCGTAGATATTACTTTCTTGACGATTAATTTGTAAACACTTAGTTGACCATTGATAACCTGGCGTATTTTAATGGTATTTTGGTCTGAGTTAAAAATATTTCAGTAAGAGAATAGGACTAATTTGTATTAATGACGATTTGTGCTTTATAAGTGAACGTTTTATGAGTGTTGATAAAATAAATTTAAAAATAGTCCAAGATCCATTATCTATGGAGGTTAAATGAGATCGTCTGGTCGCAGTGCGTTATGGGTGCCGGCTGGCATTATGCCAAAGGGCCTAACTTTACAATGCACCTCATTAAGTGCATTCATTAAGCTCCGGCGCTAAGCGCTACCACACCAACCTCTTTGTCTGTATGCAACGGTTTTGTGATTTACTTGACAAGGAAACACAACCCTAGACCTTCCCCCCTTTTGTTTATTGGACACTTCGTTGGAATTCATGAAGTGACCTTTAAAACCCTTAATTTCGTATATCACAAAATGCATCGAGGAATATCAAAAAATATTGAAAATATAATTATCAAGTTATTTATTTAAATAGAAATAAACCAAACCCATTTAAATATATTTGTTTACAAGTAGGCCTATTTGTTAATCTCCTTATAAAAAGAAATAATTAAAAACCTTGTATCTGTCCAACAACGTTTTCATTGAATACATTATTATTATTAATATGTTATTAAAAAAACCTTCCATTGAGGAAATAATAAGTGTCAAAGAAGATAGAAGTAAAAATACTAGAAATTGTGCTCCATAGCTTATTTCAGTTTAACAGACAAGGCTTAGGTATAACTACCATCGCATAAAAAATAAACTAGGCCTATATGATTTTCTATATTAAAATAAATCCAGTACCCTGAAAAATGTTATTCAAGAACAAAATTAAATTGGTCTTAACGTAGCCAACTTTTACTAATGGCAGTGAAACAATGATTATCGATATTCAGTTAATTGCTTAGTGGTAGCGTTGCGGACAATTCTTAGACATCGCAAAAACATTGCTCGAGCAATTAATCTTCCTAAATCATAATATTTATTTAAAATTTAAAATGTAAACGATCGCCATGTTTTGCAGTTGTTAGCGAAAATCGTGATCGGAAACTTGGAGTTTGCAAGGTTTGGCGTTGTTAGGTTGATCCTTGATTGGCACGACGAACGAGCGAGAGAGTTAGATTGGCTGATAAGAAGTGGGAGGGAGACAGAGAAAAAAGAGCTACTGGCTATTGCCCAAGCTTCAATTAGAGGTCGGATACTAACGAGCTTATGCAGTCGTGCTGAAGGGGTGGCAAAACGGTTCAATGCCAACTTGAAATTCAAACACTCCTTGTAGTTCACTTAATTAACGGTATTTGTAACCAATGCACAGTGGATTTTCATTAGCTTGTATTGGTTCTGAATTGTATTAGAAATTATATGATTCTAAGCACTGCGCGCGCGCGCGCACACATACACACAAAATCTAATTTTGTGCGCACATCCGGACACGCTTATATGTATGTATAACCTATAATTTATTTATTTGATATATATGTCTATAAGATTAGGCCTACATATTAAATACATATGTGACTATATCTAAATATGTACACACTACCTAAATGTTCTGATTATTAGATTTATAGCAATAAATTTCTAAATAAGTATGTATTTCTGTTTACCTTCAATAAATTTCATTCTCAATTAATAAAATTGAAAATTTTATCTCACTCAAGGAATATTAAACAACATCCAGTGTAGCTTTGACATATTCACTTTACACAGGAGGAATCAGATAACTTACTATTTTTTAATTCTGTCATTTAAATTCTTGAAACATGAGATAGCGGTCATTTTAGTGTCTTAATAATAATGCCTTTAATTCTAGCATTTAAATTCTTGAAATATGAGTTAATGGTCATTTTGGTTTCTCAATAATAATGTTTTAAATTGTGGCATTAAAATTCTTGAAATATGAGATAACGTTCATTATGGTTTCTCATTAATAATGTTTTAAATTCTGATTATTATATTTTGTAATTTCTAAACCAATAAACTATGGGATTTCCGGTGAATTTTCAAAATTCACCTCTCGCCACCAATATTCTGTGAGAACGACTCATCACAGAAAAGATTCATAGTTTTACCATATCAAAAGTGTTGTTAAAATATATTTTTGTTTTAAAATGACACAAAATTCAATAGTCATCTATTATTAGTAGTCGGCTGTAGTAGTTGACAGTAGACTAGACTAATTAGTGCATTTGGTGAAACATTGTAAAGAATTAAAAATTAAATTAAAAACTTTTTTCAACCCACAGGGTATTTTATAATTCTAAAAACATTTAATTTAAATAACGAGTAACTAAAAACGTTATCATAGGTAATCTAAGTAAAATTCAATTGCATTATTTTACACTTTATATATCTAGATATTTTACACTATCGAAAACATTTATTTAGTGTCTCTGGCAAACGTTTTGTTCTTCATTTCCCATCTTTGTCTTTTTCTCTATTTTTGAATGCCTTTCAATGCTATTAATAATCTTCATCGGTAAAAACATTCTAAATAGGCCTACTGCTCGCCTCAAACGGAAGCCGTATACATATGCAAGACATAGGCTATAATATATAGATCCTACAATTTATATATAGCAAACATTTAGATTATAACTAATTATTTGGAATATTTTACATCATCAATTCTTATCCTGACACAACAATTTTGATCAGAAAGAAAAAGTGAAGTGAAATACTTCAGTTCTTTGAAGTACTTTTTGTGTTGTTAAAAACCCTTATTTTACTTTTTACAATTTTACAATGTTAAGTAGAAGCAAGATAGGTATGTGCCGTATCATCATATTCTACGTTCTTATCAACTCGTACTCCAGATGTAAGTCTACACTGAATGCTCGCTAAAGGTGTCTTCTGTATCATTATTTCAATCCTTAGCTATCTTAAATTAAATGCTTACGTAGGCTATTAAAGGCCGAATATTGTGCTAATATAATGTAAATTATTGAAGCAAAAGTAATATTTAAAAAATTAGAACATATAAGAAAAGTATCCCCTTACACGTATGATCAACACGCCTCATAATACATCTGTATATAGGCCTTCTTAATTACATAGACGCTTAGGGCAGTCACAGATGTATCACGACACGGGACAACCTCTGCTAACAAACAATCGTAATAAGAAAAACTACTCTTGTTAACAAATTTTTATTACATCCTAGGATTGGAAACAGCGTTTATATTTACGGTGAAAAGGCCTCTGTTAAAAAAAATTTCTGGTCCTATTAACTATATTTAGAGGTAATTTATTGATCTTTGTTTTGTAGAAATATTTGGCTTTTGTAAATTCATAATGACAAGAAAAGAAAAATACATAAAGGACTAAGCTTGTCCTTGCATTGCAAGATCTATATCTGTAGGCCTATATCTCGTAACAAGAACTATCGAGTTTTAGGGACACGGACTCTGCGGTTTTTATCTTTTTCTCAAGAAGAGAGAAGGGACCTTCCTAAATTCAAACCAGTATTACCTTACGCAGATTTTTAAAAAGAAATAAATTTTTCTCATATCAATATACAAACCAATAAGGTGCATATTACTATTAATTTATGAGTCAACATCTGTTGAGAAAAAAGGTACAGTCCTTATAAAAAATTGTAAGAATTAGATAAATTTTGAAGTAAGTTATTTGGAATTTTAAACATTCATTCTGAAGTAGTGTTTATTTTTCTGAAATAGATCTATGCACAAATTGCCTTTAATTGTTTCAAAGTAAATAATTTTAAAGCAATTACAGTAAAAACTCCTTCCTTCATCTACAGCTATCAGATGAAGAAACTGGATTTCTGGTTTTTGCAATAATCTCAATTTCTTAGTATTCCACTTGAGTCCAATAGAGCAGAATGCGTCTTCCAATAAAAAGTAGTTCTCTGTAACAATAAAAAGTAGTTCTCTACTTTATCGACCAATAATGGCAGAGTTCTCTACTTCTTCAGGTGTCTGGTTCAACACCTGCCCAGGATACTAAGTTCGTAGAAAGTAACACGTCCGTCATGTGGCGTCCTTATACAGCTGTGTCGAGACTTATGTCGCCCATCCGTGACGGCTTATAAAATCCTGCAAATAATGAACTTAGACCTGTAATGTACAAAATCGTACAATACAGACGGACGCAAGTTTTAATTAGTGACAACAGTTTATTGATTCGTAACTCATTGAAGTAATCTGTGACTTACTAAATCAAGATAAAAAAATAATAGAATCTTATTTTGGTTTCAAAATCTTTAATGTACATAACAACTCTGTAAACTTTGTAGCCCTATTTTGGTTTCAAAATCTTTAATGTACAGAACAACTCCGTAAACCATGAAGGCCTAAGTGTCCTTTTCCCACACAACCTTCCACTTAAACCATCTGGTAATGTTTTAGAAATAGCCTATAAGAGCTGACTAATAGATATTCATTGTCCTTTTTAAGATCTGTTAAAACCTGTTAGTACGATAAGATCTGCGACTTTGATATCACAAACCGCTGGACCTATTCGACGTAGCTCATTCTCACACAAGCGTCCTGTTACACAGTCCCCGTATTTCCCTTCGAGAGGTATCTACGCTCTTGTCATCGTTCGTTGAAAGATTAATACGTTTTGCCATTAATACTTTATTAAAATTAAAAACAACTGTTTTAGAAAGATTTTACTATTAAAGATGTGTGTTAAGGGTGTAGTTTTACTCCTGTGCTCTTGCTACACTTCCAGTATTTTGTGTTCCTAGTAACCTTTCGTGAACAGAAGTTAAATTTATGTTTTTTCTTAAGTAAGTTATTTCTCTTTTAGAATTACTTTAATCTAACATTAAAAATACTTCAGTTATATAATTCCAAAGTTAAATATTGCAACTTTAAAGTTACGAATTGAAGTTAATTCATTAAATTAAATGGAATAAGGGTTTTCTTAGTCATACAAGAGCTGGTTTTGCAAATATATGTTTGTAGAAACCATCCCTGATCTTTAGTTTTTTCCCATATCTTAGAATAGAGTATCTTAGTTGTACACGAAATCGTACATAATAATCACACACTTTTCTTAATCTGCAAATTATGATTAAATGATCTTCGTAAAGGAGAATATTAAATAATGTACATGAATCGTAAAGCAATAAGTGGAAAAGTAACTATATAGTAACGCTAATAAAACTGAAACGTTGAGTAATATTTGAATAAAATAAATTCAGCCTTTCTACCACCACGAGCTTAATATTTCTGAGGTAGGATGTGCTTCAAACAGTATCTTGTGTGTTAATGCAAGAATAGAAGGCTAAAACGTTGAAGGCGAGTACTTTGTAGAGATGAAGTCTTCTGAAATGTCTCAGATGCTAAGGTTGTCCTGAGAGCTTAGGAGAGGGGACAGATGTATTGGATGAGATGAAGAAAAAGGCCTAGAAGTAGACAATACTTTGAAGAATAAAAAATTGTACTACATTTGGTCTTCAGAAATGATGAGCTAAATGTTCTAATGATGATATTGGTAAGAATGGACGTCTGCAGATCTTTAGGAGGAAATTGGAGCTCTTCATACTTACATTTATTGATTCCATCTTCGCGTGAGCTACTAGTAATTACTAAACACTTTTAAATGTTTTATACTTGCCTATAGTAGCACTTACTTTGCTTGTTGAGGACGGCCGTTTCGGGAGATGTGTCCCATTGTCAACTCAGACCGTCCACTCGGTCTTCTTCTGAAGGGTGTACTCTAAACAGCTTTCATAAAATCGTCAGTCAAGTAAATGACCTTATTAAAAAAAAAAAATCACTTAAGAAAAACTAACAGCTAACGGTATTATGGTGTCGTAATGAAGTTTTATTTAAGAAGAACTCAGATTTTCTTCATGTTTAAAAACAATAAAATTAAGAAGTATTTTATGCAGACTCAACGTAAACTTGCTATGCGTGTTACAATGCTAAGATATGTGACCTGTTCCTTTGTTCGGTGTAGATTTCTGATTGTTTACTAGCAAACGTTGTAGGATGTTTCAATTTGTAATAGCTCAACGTAATATGGAGTATTAACAGTGCGTTTCAACACAATCTGAAGAATGTCGAGATTTGATAAACAATTAATACTTAGATACGAATGATGATACGGTTATGCAGGAGACTAGGTTTGTTATTCAAAAAAAATCAAGTGATATATAATACAGTGAAGAATGGTAGGTAATAAAGTGATCTGTTGAGAATAAAATATTGTGGCATAGTTGATAATGAAATATAACACTGCAAGAAATAAAAAAGTTGCCTATTCCAAATAATTAAATGACCTTATTAAAAAAAAAAAATCACTTAAGAAAAACTAACAGCTAACGGTATTATGGTGTCGTAATGAAGTCTTATTTAAGAAGAACTCAGATTTTCTTCATGTTTAAAAACAATAAAATTAAGAAGTATTTTATGCAGACTCAACGTAAACTTGCTATGCGTGTTACAATGCTAAGATATGTGAATTGTTCCTTTGTTCGGAGTAGATTTCTGATTGTTTACTAGCAAACGTTGTAGGATGTTTCAATTTGTAATAGCTCAACGTAATATGGAGTATTAACAGTGTGTTTCAATACAATCAGAAGAATGTCGAGATTTGATAAACAATAAATACTTAGATACGAATGATAGGTTATGTAGGAGACTAGGTTTGTTATTCAAAAAACGTCAAGTGATATATAATACAGTGAAGAATGGTAGGTAATAAAGTGATCTGTTTGAGAATAAAATATTGTTGGCATAGTTGATAAGGAAATATAACACTTTAAGAAATACACAAGTTGACTATTCCAAATAATTTTATTATTATTTAATATTACTTTTTTAAGAAATAGGAAATTAATCAATAACTGTACACGTACTCACAGGGTATACTTTATTGTCATATGCATTTCGATGACTTAAATCATCATCCGTGATAACATTACAAATTTATAACTGCCACTCATAAAGTATATTGTTTTGTAAGTTCATGTGCAGTTATTTATTTATTTTTAATCTTGATTAGCAAGCCAACTCAGTTATCACTTAACTAATATCTCAACTAGAAACCTCTAAACTTTTTTCGTATTTATTTCTTTGCTTCAACTTAACAAATACACATTTAATACAAGCAGCTGTAATATTGTGCAGTTTTAAAAATGTTTTAAATAATTCAAAAGTTACGCTCGGTTTATAGTAATTTCTAACTGGTTTTACGATCTCCATTGTAGACAGTTTCTCTAAAGTTTTTTCCTATTTATTTCTTTGCTTCAACTTAACAATACACATTTAATACAAGCACCTGTAATGTTGTGCAGTTTTAAAAATGTTTTAAATAATTCAAAAGTTACGCTCGGTTTATAGTAATTTCTAACTGGTTTTACGATCTCCATTGTAGACAGTTTCTTTGCGAGGTTGAGAAAGAAAGTTAAAAAAGCCCAGAAACGAGCATTCGTCTTATTATTGGGGAGAGTGAGTCTCATTAGTGGAACAGGGAAGCTGGGCGCCTGGATTCCTCAGGAAACCGGTTCTGTCACCGTATGAAGAGTGGACAAAAACATCCAGCTGGAATTATTTTGTATTTTTTATGTAATAGATAATTGGCTAAGACATGAGCGCAAAGAGACGCTGGTCGTTTCGCTGCCTAGTCAGTTACAGGTGCATTGTTAATTTTATTACATTGTACAATATAGCCCTAATAAATTGCCAACAGATGTCGTGAAGTGTAAAATACACCACTTTGTAGTGTGGTTTTAAACTTTTAATGTAAAAAAAAATTATTGTACATCATTATTAAAAATGAAGAATCTTAGAAGAGATAAAAGGTGATTCAGGGAAGTTCTCAGAGAAAAGTATCTGTGTTTCAGATTAAAAGAAATAATGCATAGAAAAGACGTGAAAGAATAAGTGTGTGTTACTTTTGTCTAAAACGCCTTCTTTTATTTGCCCACTTTATTCGTTTGCTGTAGTCTTCTATGATCAGTCTTTTCACACTCTTCTTAGTCATTCTCTTGCTTCCGTTTTGTTGTATTTCAATTTTAACGAAATAGTAACTTGAAAAACTACAATGGATATTTTACTAAATTACACGTTGTAATTGTATAATACTGTATTATAATTTTTACAAGTTAAGCAGATTGTAATTCTAAAACCTTACAAATTAGTTAACTGTTACTTGGACGAAGTACAAATAATTCTAACACCCTCAAGTCTGTTGTACAATTTATGTTATTCATGCACGCAGGACAGTTTTATTTTACCCCAAGAACTGAAACCACAACTCTTCAAAGCTGTACGTTTAATTTCTACTGCGTGCTTATGAACTGGACTTACTTCAAGTATTCGAATACCTAATATTAACCTCTAATGCCCGTAGAAGCCAGGTTTTCTTAGTTGACCATTTTAGTTATTAGTAAAGTGAAAGTATTTACCCTTCTCTTTTCTCACTATATAAGTTACATAACAATAGAAATACTGAAAAGCAATCCTAAGTAAACTATTCTAATGGGTTAGTTTATTTTTGAGTGAAATCTGCTGTAGTAGACCTACTATAATCTGTACAGTTTCATGAATGCTTGGATATTGGATTGGGTCTTACCGTATGCGTCTATATAAATCACGAGGTAGGCTCCCTTAATATATATTTATTATTATTATTATTTTTTAATTTTTAAACCCATTTGCCGCTTTATAAGTATTATGCATTTCTTATTTGCTAGTTTTATGAATAAATAAATTTTATTTATATTTTTAATAAATAAATAATAAACATCTACAATAATAAACATTGCTTGTCAAGATTAAGAAGAAGTAAAACAATAAAAAGTGGTATTATAAATAAATAATGTTGATAGTAAATTGTTAAACAAATAAGCCACAGAGTAAAATACCGAAACACAATTATGACCCAAAATTACGTCACTAAGGACAAAGCTTTCATTTTAAAAATAAATACTTATTTGAAATAATCGTTTTGTTACAGTTATCTAAACCCCCGGATGTAAGTTTTAAAGACTGCATTTTAGAAGTTTTACTATTACTTGCAAGTAACTTACTCGCTTTGGCCAGGAAGTTCAGTGTAGTGACTAAGTCTCCAAGTTGTAACAGCACTAGTTGCAACCCTGTATAAAACAAACTCTCGTTTAAGTATAGAACTCTACTACATTAGTGTAACTTCATGAAAGGACTTTGAACTATGGACAATTAATTTCTACTTTGTAAATATTGATTTCAATTTTTACTTATATGATACAATTTATTTTGTGTTATTCCTCGTATGTTATACAATAATTAAAGCATTTAATAACACAGAACCTAATTAGAATACAGTTTTAATACGTAAGTTTATAGCCAAAGTATTTCATTATGGTTACTACAGTTATTTCTATCATTTTATATTTTGCATCATAATAAATGTTTTGTAGGCCCATCCAATTTCTAAATGTTTTTGTTTGTTTTACGCTCATTTCTTGTTTATAGATATTTACCATATTATTTGATTGTTTTTGTATAATATCCATTAATAAAACATGGCTTATGAACCGATGCCAATATTTATATATAATACATTTTTATACATTTCAATAGGCCTACATTTCGGTGGCAGTGTTTTAATTTACAAAGTCAACTGACGAGCATATAATTTTTAAACTGTAGTAGGCCCTAATTATTATTTATTCCAATTGTGGTTGATGATTAGCATAAAAATGTTTTTGAAAGAATAAAAATATTTATTGAGAGTTTGTTTTGAATGTGCCTTTATGTTTGTAATATTGTTATAGGCTAACTCATTACTTAAATAGCATTTGTTTTTGTTTAGAATATACTACATTTAATGTACTCTAAGGAAATATTTTATTTATTAGGTTGGTATTTAAATGGTGTTTCAAGTGAAAAAACACATTAAAAAATTCCTATAAAAATGTTTAATAGGCCTATTTTTAAGACCCATGAAAAACAGCAATATCATTGAAAGATAATTAATATTAAATATATTAACTGACTTTTTCTTATCAACTAATTTTTTCGTATCGGATAAAGTTCAAGCATTATCTTTTTTTTAAACAGTACAGGAAAATAACCAATTTACTAATTGAATAAATGCATTATTTATATATTAAGGGATTTTACATTCGGTATGAGTGAGTGTTGCGAAAGAGAGAGAGAGAGAGAGAGAGAGAGAGAGAGAGAGAGAGAGAGAGAGAGAGAGAGAGAGAGATAACACATATACAGAAAGAGAGAGAGAAAGGCTGACACCAAGACCTTTCGCCAGCTTTAATTTCTATTTCGAATCGTACGTTATATCAAACATTCCGAGATCTTTACAATATCAAGCTTATATGTGATTCAGACCAATACCGACCCCCAGATATTGTCCGGTGGAGGGGTGAAAGGATATTACCAAGTTATTAAGATGACCAAGCACGTCTTACACGCTCTGTCAGAATTCTGGATGTGTAGCATCACGGAATCGCATGACGAATAGCGGACGGAGGGTGGCAAAGTATCCACCCCAAATATTGCTTCTGAATCGGCAAAATTCTTGTCTTTTTGAGTCTCCGTCAGACAGTTAGGTATTGGCTTTTGCGGTGCTGACACAGCGTTATTACAATAGTTTTCTCTTGATATCTTTTACTCATATGAAAGAACAATTTTTCTGAGGTAACTCTCATGTATACCCTCACTTTTATGTAGGCCTACATGGCTATAGTATTCCTTACAAATTAAGAATTTTATAGGTCTGGTGGGTTTGATTAATTTAGGATAATTGCTTCTTTGATAGTATGATACAAATTTTAGTATATTAAATACTTCTATTTTCGAAAATCATTAACGCAGTATGAAACGTTTATTACAAGTTATGTATATTTACAATGTTCTTTGAATTATCTAGGCTAATGGCAAATAAGGTTTAGCCTATATTCGCAACTCAAAGATCGATAATTCCCCTTTACTAGTAAAGTTTACAGTTAATATTTCTATTTAATTACATTTGTATAACTTTTAAAAATTGATAGCATGTTAGCAATTGTGTATGATATTCTATTTGTCTTTGTCTTATATGGTTTTAAGAGAAACGTTTATATCTGGAGTCATTATCCCTTATATAATGTATTTTTAATGGATCACTTTACTTCTTTGTTATTTTCTCAATTTAAACAAAGTCGACCTACTACTTTAGAGGGTGTTTTTTGGTATATTTGGTTGAAAGTGGTGAATAGTGTATTGGCAAATCATGTAGTGAGTGGTCAGTAGTTAACGTACTTTAAAAGGTAAAACCTTAGCTTGTTGCAGGTTCGGTATATTTGGTTAAAAGTGGTGAATAGTTTATTGGCAAATCATGTAGTGGGTGGTCAGTAGTTAACGTACTTTAGGGTAAAACCTTAGCTTGTTGCAGGTTCGGTATATTTGATTAAACGTGGTGAATAGTGTATTGGCAAATCATGTAGTGGGTGGTCAGTAGTTAACGTACTTTAGAGGGTAAAACTTGCTTGTTTCAGGCTCGGTATATTTGGTTAAACGTGGTGAATAGTTTATTGGCAAATCATGCATTGGGTGGTCAGTAGTTAACGTACTTTAGAGGGTAAAACCTTAGCTTGTTGCAGGTTCGGTATATTTGGTTAAAAATGGTGAATAATTGGCAAATCATGTAGTGGATGGTCAGTAGTTAACGTACTTTAGAGGGTAAAACCTTAGCTCGTTGCAGGTTCGGTATATTTGGTTAAACGTGGTGAATAGTGTATTGGCAAATCATGTAGTGGGTGGTCAGTAGTTAACGTACTTTAGAGGGTAACTCCTTAGCTTGTTGCAGGTTCGGTATATTTGGTTAAAAGTGGTGAATAGTTTATTGGCAAATCATGTAGTGGGTGGTCATTATTTAACGTACTTTAGGGGGTGAAACCTTAGCTTGTTGCAGGTTCGGTATATTTGGTTAAAAGTGGTGAATAGTTTATTGGCAAATCATGTAGTGGGTGGTCAGGAGTTAACGTACTTTAGAGGGTAAAACCTTAGCCTGTTGCAGGTAGTGGGTGGTCAGTAGTTAACGTACTTTAGAGGGTAAAATCTTAGCTTGTTGCAGGTTCGGTATATTTGGTTAAACGTGGTGAATAGTGTATTGGCAAATCATGTAGTGGGTGGTCAGTAGTTAACGTACTTTAGAGGATAAAACCTTAGCTTGTTGCAGGTTCGGTATATTTGGTTAAAAGTGGTGAATATTTTATTGGCAAATCATGTAGTGGGTGGTCAGTAGTTAACGTACTTTAGAGGGTAAAACCTTAGCTTGTTGCAGGTTCGGTATATTTGGTTAAAAGTGGTGAATAGTTTAATGGCAAATCATGTATTGGGTGGTCGGTAGTTAACGTTAGCACAGGTTTAGAAAAGTAATACGATTTGGTTTTATTTACGATATACGATTTGGTTTTATTCACGATATACGATTTGGTTTTATTTACGATATACGATTTGGTTTTATTAACGACTATATAAAGTATTTTGTAGATAACTTAAATGTTTTACTGTAAGTTAGTATCTTACGAGTTACAATTTTATATTTACAAAATAGTTTTTAGAGAATATTTTTAGAGCCTACTTTGCTATAAATTATGATTGTTTGAAAACTGCAATTAGGAGAGGGATGAAGTAATTTAAAAAAATAATTGTCGTTTAAGAGATTATTATATTTCTCAAAAATGTTAAACAAAATTTACAGTATCAATCAGTGCTATTGAAATTAGGAAACAAGAAGTAAAAAGTGTCGAAATGAAAGTGTATTGCAAGGTTTTTAGTTTTAAATTATTAATAGTTTATAATATCAATACTAGGTGGGAAATCATATCGACATGATTGAACGCAAATCGATTTTACACAACGTTACAATCGGTATCAAAGATGGCAAATCATATGATGGATAAACACTGTTATAGAGACAAGTAAAAAAGACACCTTATTCGAAAACCTTTGCCTGAAGCTGGAGATGTAAACAAAAATCATCATTTCATCATCACAATATTGGAAATAATCATTTGTCTCGTACAAATTATTAATAAAATAGCATATAACAATAA
The DNA here is from genome assembly GCA_036971475.1 of Prosapia bicincta. Taxonomy (NCBI): domain Eukaryota; kingdom Metazoa; phylum Arthropoda; class Insecta; order Hemiptera; family Cercopidae; genus Prosapia; species Prosapia bicincta. The sequence continues at coordinate 197,397,154 of JBAIZL010000004.1, forward strand.
GAATCCCACAAAGAAATTAATAACAGAGGTAGCATTTATCAATAACATTTCCGCTGATAAATAATTAACAGATATAGCCTACACGCATAAGAAACATTTCCACAAAGAAAAAATTAACATATATAACCTACATTCATTACATTCTTACGAAGTGTATTTAGGACCATCATTAATTACTAGCATTTTAAACGCAGTAAATGACCCAGTAGGAAATGTAAAAAAAATACATTCGAACTAATCTAGTCTAGTTGATGATGTGGCCTACTCGTAGCCTTCCTACAGGAATGTGAAAAGACCAACAAATGCAGTTTGTTTTTTTTTTGTCAAAGATTTTATTTATAGAACAATCCAAATGAAACTACTCTAAATATCACCCGAAACACAGAAATTAACTAATATTACAAAATAGACAACTACCCGAATAATTAGTTCAAAGCGAACATCATAAACATATCTACAGTTTCTCTGGTGTATAGAAATTTACTTGTCTACAAATTAGATCAATCTCATATTCTCAACAGCCAATTAGATTATAATTCGCACACATTGTCTGACATTATTACCCCCAAACTCCCTATCGCATGGTTCCTTTTCCTAACC